>LPNX010068810.1:192188-286798 GCA_001517045.1 Pseudotsuga menziesii
CAAATCATTGTATTTGTCATGTGAGGAAAATTCCTACTTTCTAAAAATGTGTTGAAAAAGAAAGAAGGTGTTGAAGCGATAAATGTGCAGTGGGGTCAACAAGGGTGATAACATCCTGATCCGGGGGTGTTTAGAAACCCCTAGTGGTATAAGTTAGCTGATCCCAATGGTTTTTATGGCTTCCTTAGACTTTTTTACAATATCCTAACTTAAACTAAAAGTATCTTTACAATTTATAGGAAATTTTGCTCGACGAGTCCCGAGGAGACTTATGTTTAAATAGAAAATAATAAAAGATAACCTTATACAAAATATATGGATTGTAAATGAATTGAAAAATCTGTTGAATAATGAAAAAGATGCAATTACACAACTAATCTAACACACACACACACACACACTACAACTACTACCTCGCCTAGTATTCGAAAGGGATCAATAGGTCAAATCACTAATAATTAAATTATAACAACTTTTTCTGAGTGACGAAGACATTCAATCAAATAAAAAAATGTGCAACCTTCATATTTTCCTTAAAAGAATAACAACACAGTCTACTTCTTATTAAAAGAAAACTTAACTAACTGAAGAAAAAAATTAAAAGAAAGAAAAAAAATAATATTGTTCCATTTTGTAAAAAAAATATATTAATAAACTAATATTGTTCCATTTTGCAAAATAAAATTACAAATGATTTTAGAACAAACAACATATAGACTATTTATTCAAAAGTAGAACTACTATAAAGTACACGAAAAATATTCGAATCCTCTAAGATGACAATTTGTAACATAACATCAAGTAATCCCTTTCTTTTTCTGCAAAATAGAACATATCTTCAAAAGAATTGAGATTGGTGTAAAATATTTTTAAATGCAATTACCACCCAAGCTTGCATGACAATCCAAGATAAAGAAGTATTATAACTTCAGAAAGGGTCTACTAAACCTGGTTTTACAACGCAACAAAAATTCACTTAGGCAGTTTCAAGTATTTTACACCAGACATAGAACTTAGAAGCCATTGGAGACTAGTAGTGTATATAAATTAGATTTAAATATAAATTTAATTTTTAAATCTTGTTGAAATAAATTAAAATAATAAAATGTAATTTTAAAGTTTAAAGTTTAAACTTTCTCTGTGAATTAATAATTGCTATTACTGGGCTCTGTGAATTACATAATTTAGTTATTTTTGAAGCCAACTAATCAGACAACAGCTGCTAGCAAGTTTCTCAATTTTTCGATTTTGGAAATAGCCTAATAGGACAAGTCACAAGAATCTAAGTCTATGTCGTAGGGCCATCAAGTAAAAGTCTAAAAATAATGGAAATTTAAATTTTTAAACAGTAAAAGTTAAAATGGAGGTCTGTTACTCATGCCAAGTAAAAAACATTTTTAAAAAGAAAAAAAAAGTAAAACAACTAACCTCCGTGAGTCCGTCCTTTGCGAGTCTGTTATACAAACACTGAACGAATGAACCTGTGAACACTGAATAGTGAATACGAATGTCGAACATTGAATGACTGCGGACTGATGAACAAAATGTTGAATGCTGACTAAAAGACTGAACGAATGCTGACTAAAAGACTGAACTAGTACTACTTGAATAAATTGGGCAGCTTTTCGGAGCTCCACGAGTTGATCCTTTAATATGGAAAATAAATTCATGGTGTTTTCTTCTATGTACTTGCATTCTTATTATGCCACTTCACCCATTTTTTTGAATAAAATATTGGCATCGTCATTGGTAAGTGACATCTCTATGTTCTTCTCAGTAGGGTTTTTCATTTTCTAATATGCCCCATTTTGGTGCTAACCTAAAGTCCCCTCTTATCCATGATCTTGTTGCGACACATCTCGGGAGATGCTTTGTACATCGATAGGAAATATCCATTACACTCTTCAACAATACCAATAGAATATGATTCTGAATGTTTGTAATGGGTAACCAACCATTGTTTTTTGGGTCCACGTTGCGCTTGCAAATACATATGATGGGGACCCACTTTGAATCTAGTTATTACTCTAAATCGCTTTACCACTTGTATCTCTATCAGTGGCACCAATACAACATTATGTTGAATGGATTCTTTGTGCAAGTAAAATCTATTGTTGATGTCAACTTGCCTCCTTGAGATGTCATTGTACCAAATATTTGCATACCTAGCAGCCAGAAAGGGTCCACCTTCCTCCATTGACTAATAATTCTCTGGTTCAACCCAAGCAACAAAAGAAATTAAAATTAACAACCATGAGTAATGAAAGGGTGTACCTTTATCTTGTGCATCCACATAGTCACTAAAAAATTCTTTCAATAGGTATGCCTCCCAATTCATCTACGCTCATATGCATTTCTCTAACATTGCAATAACAGACTAAGGAACCTAATTTGGATGACACTTCTGTAGCACCTTACTTGCTAGTGCCTTTGTTTTGAATCACACAAACTTGTCGTTGATTGAAGCCACTTCATAGCCTTTGTTATTCTTTTTCAAATTATATGTTTCCTTCAGTATAGTAGCGATCTCTTTGTCTTTTTCTTTTTCCTTGAAAAATTGGGCACGATCCACCCTATATTTTGGTAGACCGGTAATTTGTACCACCTTTTCTAAATTAATAGGAATGTTCTTGTTAATCCATAGGAATACTCCATGCACAGATAATAGTAACCACCTCACACATGCATTGACCTTTGCAGTCTGGCCAAAGTGAGGTATGCTCAACAATGCCAAAATGTCAGACCATTGCAACCCAAGTGCCCATTGAATCGGTTCAAGAGTAATCGAGGCACCCTCTATTGCACATACCATCTACATATAGCTATTTGTCTTAAATTTCAAATACTTGGAGAAGTCATGGTTTGTATTCAACAACCTAGGAAACTGGACCATCATATCCCCTTGCACCATAAAACCTTTTGGAATTAGAGGCAACACCAAAGGATACTTGGAATTCTTAGATAATTTAATAGGTGATGCATGCACCTTATTGGGTGAAACATGCCTTGGAAAAACAAATGCAAAACCAAAACCTAAAGCTTCATCATCATGCCTAGACTTTTCTCTTCCTTCCGTATTTATGGCACATTACAAGGTTAATTTCTTCTTCAAAAATTCAACAGGAACAGATGGCGATACTATTTTTAGATCCTCTTCGACGTCTAGGATGGCCTCTACCATGTCAATTTCCTCAACTGAATTTTTTTCTTCCCTAACCCTTGATAGGACATCTTCCATACTGACAATTTGCACTCCAAAATCTCGACACTCTAGCACTTATGCTCGGATCTCTCAAGTTACTCAGTATCTTGGAAAATGAAGAATATGAGCTTCAATTCAAATGCACTTTTAATCCTTGATCCAGTTGTCCTTTCATTTCAATTCAAAATTTTAGTTATTTTTACCAAATACCGAGCAATAATTGCAGTGATGATACAAAATCCATTCCTACAAGTGTGTCTTCTTTAATGTTTCTGATAAAAAGATCCACTACTGCCACCACTACTTTCGATATTAAATGTAGTAATTAATTACCCTTTTTAGCAACTATGCCATATTAGTGACTTCTACATACCACTTAGACAGGAATAGAACTTCGATGGAATTAGACTATTTTATATACATGCTCTTACTTTGACAAAACCAAAACAATGACAAAACAAAAACTTCATTCGAAACATAAATATTTTTGTCTTTTTTTATTTTGTATAGACTCAGTGAGGGAACAAATGACTGTCCCTGTAGGGTTTCAGCTGGATTCCATTAACTAATCCCTTTAGAGGCTACCCATTTAAATTTTGCAATTGGACAACCCCCCTTCTTTCACATAAGGTCATATCTAGTGCATTCTTAGTTTACCTGGATGTTTGAAGAACTATGTGCAAAGTAATGGATGGCACATCATTGTGCACATGAAATTATTTTCAGAAATTTGGGAACACAAAAATAGGTATTGTCAACATATTTTCCTTTGATGTGTCAAGGATCCTCTGACACTCTTCATTCCATTGGAAATTAATATATATTTTCAATGATTTTTCCATTGGATTTGCGATCTATGTATCCTTTAATGAATTTCCCGTAGTAGTCAATATGTCCCAATGTTTTTCTTAATTGTCGCATCAATGTAGGCGGAGGAAAGACTACTATGATGGTTATATTCATAGGATCCATCAATAGACCTTGTTTACAAACCACATTTCCCAATAATATACCAAATGGAGCAAAAAAAATAAACTTATCTAGGTTTAAGGATATTTGATACTATCTAAAGCAATCTAACATCAACCTCAAGCTCTGAATATGATTCTTAAGGAATCCATAGAGTGTTTAGTCATTGAAGTAGACCTATAAATGTTTATGAATTAATTCCTTAAATGTTGCGACAACCACTCTAGAAAAAATAGCTAGGGCATTCTTCAATCCAAATGACATAACTTTGTACTAATAGAAACCCCATTTTTTTCGCAAAGGTAGTTTTGTGTCGATCCTCCATAGCTATCTTAATTTGATGATACCTAGTAAACCAATCCATAAATGAATAAGCTTCTTAGACACCCACATTTTCTAATACTTCATCGGTAAATAGCGTAGGAAATGGATCATGCAGATGTGTCATTCAATTTTATCAAATCAACACAGGTTCGGTCTTCACTAGTCGTTTTATCTTGTACCACCATTGGAATAATCCATTCATACTCTTTGACAAGCTCAATAATGCATGAATCCAACATTTTGTAGATCTCCACCTTAACTTTTTAACAGGTTTTGCATTGGGTTTCAATGGAATCTTCATTTATCCTAAGTCTCCAACAATACCCTTCATCTCAAAAAACTTAGTAGGAAAAAAATCTTGATATTCGTGGAGTAAGTTAGTAATTTTACCTAGTATCTCATCATCCCAATAGTCCCCAATGTTAGCAAATTTAGGATTTTCACTAGAACCAATGTTTACCTTCTTTATCTTCAATGGTTGCAAGAATTACTTAGATGTGGTCTCAGGACCTTCTAGCTCTATGTTTCCTTCATTTTCTAGGATGTGCACATCTCTCGGGTCATCATCATACAGATCTCTCGAAATGTTGTAACATTCCAATGGTTTTTCAAATGTCGCAGCCCACTATGGCATGTTAGATAGAGGTACTGGTATTTCTTCAAAAATATTATATTTAGAAACTTGAAGGGTTACGTTCATTGTTGGACTCTCCTCTTCAAAATTGAATGTTTGTCTAAAAATCATATACATATTATCCTAGTCTACAGTACCTCATTAAATATCCAACGACCTATACCAATTCCTGGGTATAGTTTCCAATGTATGGATAAACATATCACCCCATTTTTTCCTTAGGTATATTTCCCCATGTCGTAGTACAAGTTGTCAAATGGTCTACAAGACTAGTTAAAATATTGTATTTTTCTCCCACACATGGAATACCTTCACCAAACCATATTTTTAGTGTCCTTTTGCGCATTGACCAGACCTTTATGGTTTGTTTCTGGGAATCTCACTACCTGGCTAGAGTAGCTTTCAGGGATACATCTAATGCTAACAATTATTGTTGCTTAGGAACATTGACTTAAAAATCAGTAATAAAAGTGTCTCAATTAGGAAATCCCTCATAAGTAGGCTGATCACATACCTCTTTTCTAACACAATGTAGCGACTTTGTAACATGTGCACACCTCCTCATAGATACTTCATGTAGCATGTTCCTGCTAATTTTCCACATCTTCATTGGAGTCTAATGAACATGAAATAATGCTTTTCTAAATCAAGGTACAATCAGCAGTAGGGTTCACATAATCATTTATTATTGAAGTAATGTTAGAGATATTCTCTATATCATGAGCATCATATTCCTCCCTTATAGCTTCGACATATCTCAGACCCTCTAAGGATCCAAAGGTGCAACAACTCTGATCTTCCCGTTTTCGAAAGTCGACATTATTTTCTTAAAATTTATGGTAGTATGGTTCCCAATTTCTCAATAGATACCAAGCAGTGAAGGATATGGATTGGTATAATCAGTTATCTCTATTACTTCAAAGTCTGCAAAAGTTTGTAATCCTTCCACTTTGATTTGAATAGCTACCATTCTGCTGAATGGAATTTCTTTTTGTTGTTTGAACATTCTTAGTTGGACATTTGAACACACTAATTTAGGTTTTCCCATATTCTCCTAGGTTTTCTTAGTAATGTTATTCAAATGAAACACCAAATCTAATATGATAAAATGCATGTCATAGTCTCCAATCTGTGCATTAAGTCTTAGTTCCCTTCCATTTTTATATTCTTTTGCACATGATTTACAACCCTTTCCTTCCTATGTTATCTTTCAAATTCATTAAGCATACAATGAAATTACCTTAATTCATCTTCGTCTTTAAGTAAATCTAGACAACTCTTCAAAAATACTTTCAATGCACATACCATTCCTTGAGATTTATTTGGAGTTGATTGATCAAAACAAACCAAAATTTCATATATAGGGACTCCATCATATACTGGTAGTGGAGCATATGTCAAGGATTCCTTATATTTTGGCATAAACCCATTCCTATATTTGAAGAAAAACTTCTTTTCCTTTTGGAAATCAAATTGTAATGGTCGCTACACAACTAGTTTAACGCTCGGGTCACGCTGGCTACTAGATATTCCCTTATCATCGCCTATCGCACCTCCTCCTTGTGTGATTACAAAAAAAATAGGTTGCTTCTCTCTTGGTTCTATTGATATATTATACACATTCTGATTGTAATTCTGATTTTGATTAGCTTTCGCTTACCATTTTGCTATAAGTTGAGGACAATTTTCAATAGTGTGATCTAGTGCTCTACAATACGTGCATGTTGAACATGGGTTCTGAAAGTCTCTTGTGAAATGTCCCAGTTGACCATAGTTGTAACAAATTACCTAAACTCTAACTCAGCCAAATTCTCCTTTTCTGTGTCTAGAGAATCCACCTCGTAGTTAGCTAAACTGCACATTGATTCCTTTTGCATGGTCCCCCCGTTTCATTTGATATGCATATTTCTGTGTTTTGTAAGCAACTTATAGGCTCATAAATATTTTTAATCATGATCCACTATTCCAAATAATTTATATAATATGTTAGGAGTACCTACAATATTTTGCAACATATAACATTCCTCATGTTGATACCCCCTATTCTAACATATCCCACACTAGACTACAACTCCATAGTTCAGAGGATTAGGAGCTCCTGCAACCATATATTCCTATAATATTGTGCATTGATCCTTACTGTTTCCTTGTGTTTGATATCTTGTACACCAATCTTCTTCTCTTATGTCTTTCCCATTCTTAATATATTGAATCTCTAATGACAATTTTTCCAATTGCGATTGGATTTGAACCATACATGCATCATTTTCTCCCACAAGTGATTCTTCTAGCTTCATGGCAAGCTTAAGGGCCTCGGTTTGCAATGCAATATTTTACTGCATCACTATAACCCTTATATGTAGCAATAATGTGGCTATAAACCATTCCTTATGTTGAACATGAGTCATATGAAAACTCACATGAGCCATCACTGTTTTAAACCTCTGGTTGAAGTCCCATACAAACTCAGTTGTTAAAAACTTGATTTATTTTAACTCAATAATACACTATGATTTAGACTTCAACTTCCAAAACTCATTTGTTAATGCAGTATTAATTTGTGCTAATGTTTTATGTGGTGTTATGGAAGGTAACTTTGCAAACTTCATGAACTAGTATAGAGAATAACCTCTAAAGATCATAATCAGTTGCGCCTTTTTCACATTAGAATCTTGCACTTGCTTAACATTCCATACAACTTCACATAATAACCAATGCTTTTATGGATTCTCCAACCCAATCCCATTATCATCCCCATCCATTCTACTCCTAGGGGGTATTGATTAACTTGGTACTAAAATACTGACACTTGAAACTTCACTATTAGTCAAAGCACTTCTCTGACTACTACCACTATTGTTGCTTTCTCATAAAAATTGTGATGAACTACTATGTCATACCTCAGTTTCTGGAGATGTATGTGAGGTTGTGGGTATGGTGAAGCCTCTAGTAAGAGATGGATCTACAGGTTTTTCTTTTGAAATGATCTAGAAATATTCCTCTTCATCGTATTCTCTATCATAGAAATATTATTTGAGTTGTGGTACTGGTTCATAGTCTCATCCTTCAGTCACAGTCCAACTCTTGCTCCTTGGCATAGTTCTCCTTATCTTGTTCAACTAAAATCTTCTCCCACTTTGCAGAAAACCACACTCTTCATCCATATCATGCTCTTCTCCCCTTATCATATCAACTCATTCCATAGATTCTCACATAACATCCTCCAATCGACACCCAGATGCACCGTACTCAAATAATTTACTCCTAAGAGTTCATCCTTATATTCCCTTTTCATAAAGCAACATTTTAATCCCCAAATTTAAACACTTCAAATATTTACATCCTAGTCCTTTGAAATATTCTCTTTATGTTCGTTGTAGGACTTCACAACGTCTATAGCAAACTTAGTAATGTACCCGTCCAATATAGTATCTATTCAGTAATCAATAGCATGAGATATCTTATTGTTATCAACTTTAAGGGTTTGTATTAACTTAGACATCCAAATCTTGGGCTCACCCCCTTGAAAACACCTCTTTTGGAAGTTTAACCTCGACAACCACCTAGTTAATATGGTAGGGAACACAACAAATAAAATTTTATGAATATTGGGATAAACATACTTGTCTATCCACTCTTTCTAGTTAATATGTGGGTCTCAATTGTGTTCTTGATAAAATTCCATCAACTTCTATTCAACGCAATCCTCGATCTCTAGCTTAGATGGATGTTGTTTGTGCTAGAATTGATTCAAGGATTACAACTTGAACCTAACCAACACATATTATGCTCTAGGGTTGAATAGGACTTGCGATCTAGTTGGAATGTGGTGGATGTATCAGAAATACTGATTGAGATATGTATAGGGCAACAAGCGAATTTTATATCAACGATACATCCTTGGGCATAGAGTCATAAATAATTTGCTCATTGAAGGCAACCAAATTGCATATCAGATAAATAACATATATGATGATGAATGAGTGGAAGAAGGATGTAGATATTAACATAAATTAGATCATCATTTAAACAAATACTCTCTCTCTGCACAATGAATGGAAAGTACTTGAACAAAAACAACGATTAACAGGCAAGTCACAACAGACCCTCTGCTACTCAAGTATCTATAAATCAAAGGCATATATGATATTCAAAAATATGCAATCTATTCAAGCAAGATGAAATGTGGAATGAAAGACAAAGGAGCTAACACTCTGATAAAACAATTTTCAAGAATATTCAATAACAAAAAATGATATGGAAAAACGCCCCTAAGGCTTATAAATCAAACTAATACATTGTTTGCTTCCTAGAGCTCTCTCGAGCCTCTAGACTGAATCCCTCATCACATTATAAAATATAGTATTTATAAGAAAAACTCAACCCCTCCCCAACTTATTTGAATCAAAGATTATTATTAAACTTAGGAATAAGAAAAAATCTTGGATTCGGCTGCAAGATCTAGGACTATTGAAATTGGACTGCAACTTCTGAAATATTCAGCCACATGTAATATTAAGAGTTGAGTTACTGCTGATAAGGATAACCATGAATTTGAATTTGAATTTGATATTCGAATAATGATCTTCTTCGAATATTAGAACTTGAAACATGGAATTGAAATTTATTTGTTGCTAAAAAAATATGAAACTCACTCTGATCTTCTGCCACATATGCATTTGAATATATTGAACTGCTTGTTTTTTAAGAGAAAATAATTATTAGATCTAGAAAATCCATTCCTCTATCTCTTTGAGTATCTTATTTGGATAATCCAAATCTATACAAAACAAATCTCAATCCCACAATATTTTGTGAAGATACAAAATAGATTTAAGATCCAAGAAACTAGGGATTCGATCTAGCTAATATTTTGACTTGTAGTACTTTGATCATGCGTGATACTATGAGGAAGACTCATCAAATCTAGAATATCTATGGATATATGGAATAGCTTGAGCCTCATGGACATGTATCTAATTTGATAAATTAATATAGCATTTACTTGGCATAGACATATGAACATCTTCTTTTTCAACATATTTTAGGAACTCTTCCCCTCGATGCTTTGTTTTTGTGATAGTAATATTAGGATTTGAGTCATTTCAACACCTTCATGAGAAAAATCTGAAAGATGACTAAATATGAACAACATGATGTATATCGATCATACAACTCCATGTAAGATTGTTGTCATTCATACTTATGAGTGGGTGGTTTTCAATTAAGCATTGATTTGGAAATTAAACTGAGATTTTCCTGGGCATATGCTTGTAATCATAAGCATGAAAAATCCATAATACAAGCCTAGAATTTTTTCATATAATATTTTTGTAAATACAAGTGAATTTGATACTAGGCATTGAATTTTATGTCTCTTGAAAACACACAACATTTAACTTTCACTTGGACATGTTTTCAGCATTTAACTTTCACTTTGACACTAACGCTTGACACTTGAATGTTTATTGTTTGAATGGAGTTATGAATGCTCAATACTCAATTGAAGTCTAGATTGAATGCATTTGAAAGTTTATATCATATGCAACAATCAAGTAATTTCAATACCTCATTAGTCCCTGCCATCGGCTAGCAGGGCCTCTATGAATGGCATTGTCGTCGTTTCAATTTACTAGCACAGAAATCAAAACAACTTTCGAAATTTTATTCTAAGTTTGCATGGGCATTTTCCAGGCATTTACGAATAATGCTTTTGATAAGAAAATCAATGTGCAAGCACCGTTATTTCAACTAATCAACCAAATATTCTTTTTATTTGGATTCATATCGAGGCAGACAGTTCATTTTTCCTTAAAAAGCTTATGATAAAGTTGAGATTTCTACATGCAGCTTTATAAAACCAAGTAATTCTAGATAAATTCTAGCATTACTTCTAACATTTACTGTTATACTTCTATGCAGTAAAATAACACTGTTTTGCACTACCATTGCCCGTGTCTTTTTTACATGACACATGTTTTATCACAGTTGCATGCACTTCTTGACACATTCATTGATGAGGGAACGAAACTATAAGTAGCTCACATCTTTCAGTATTGTTACAGGGATTCAGTGATGTTCTACAAGCTTCATCAATGTAGGATGTTTGCTATAGCACGGCCGCACCATCATTTCCATACTACGTGTTCTTAGTTTTCTGCTTCCTCCACATTGATGCAAGAGTTGCAGAGCTATGAATTCCATGAGCCGTAGCTATGAATGGAATGACCCCTATTGCACTCCTAGTTAGAGAGACCCCTATTGCACTCCCAACTAGAGGAAGCAACCAATTGTGTATTTTAGTGGCCAAGATTAGAGACAAAGTATCTTGGCCACGAGGAAAACAAAAGCCTAGAAATTGCTATTACATATTCTTCTTATGCATGTTGTTTTTCTTTGAGGCGACCTTCCTAGAGGCAGCCTTGTATTAGTAGCTTCACTTGCTCTCTAAAATTGGCTCACTAAACTAGTTGTAAGCGCTTCAAAACCAATTGCTAGAGGAATGAATTCTCTACATCATCATGCTCTACATCAGCAGCAAAGGGGCGGTATATGATCGATAGAACAAGCCAAAGCCATGGGTTTATGTTTGATAGAAAATGAAATGGGGTAATGAAAAAACCTGCCTAACCTTTCCTTGGCACATTGAATGAAAGTTTTGATTTTATTATAAATAACCTAGGGCTTGGGAGCCTACCTTTGGATATGGGCTTGGCTACCTAGGTCCTTCAATACGCTAATGGACTCCACTCGGCTACTCGAATGTGAGACTACACTTGTCTACTATGATATTTTATCAGGCGACTCTCAACTGGCGATGTAGTCAATCATGCTAGCATATATAGATATCCTTAAGTTGGCTCACCTATCAATAGCCTTGAGTGGAAAAACCAAGCTGTTGAGCAATAAACACCTTGCAAAATTCATTATTTACCCTCTGTACATTACAGAGATGGGTTGATAGTCATCACTTTTACATAACATTCTATAGTAAACAAAGGTTTAAATTTATTCGGTCCTTCTGGTTTTGATCAAAAGTGTCATAGAAATCACAATTGCGTTCCTCCTCAAACCACAACATACATTTAATAAATATTGCTAAATCTATTCGATCAAACATTGGTTAAATCAGCCATTACTATATTTTATGCTGGCCACCACCAATATGCAAGAGATTGAATAATATAAATTCTGTGTGCCCACTAAAGCAAATGGCCACCTTCCATCGTTGATTGGATTGAACAAATTGATAGTTGCACAATAGGTCCAAGACTGAACAAATAGACTTTTCCAAGTTAGCCAATATAGATTACCAAGATAGTGAGAAAAATGAAAGACTGGCTGGCTGGCAGCCACAGGTTCTTTCTACTTTTGGTGTTTCAGATGCAGTAATTGGTGGATTGAATTCATCACACATTGATAATGAAAATGGAGGTACGTGTTCTGTTGTTATTTAAGTATAGGAGATAGATGTTGCCCAAATTCCACACAAGACGAAACATATCTGCAACTATAGGTTCAAGATGAAGTTTTCCAAGATGCAAGTAATAAATTAGTTGAGCAAAATACCTATTATAAACACTAACCGTAATAGCTCTACTGTAAACTATGTTATGTTGAATGTGCATATCCAAAATAACAACCATATTTTATCTATTAGTACAAGATAGGGGTAAACTTATCTTGTATTACAAGGGTAACATATCTTACCTTTATCAAATAATTTTTTTCAATCATGTTACTAATGAACCTTAGTTTTAGGATCCCATTTGGGTTATCTAGGATGATCAAATACTCAAATTTCACAGAGCATTGTAATCAGCTTAGACTGTGTTTTTCTTCGACAACCCTTATTTGAGTTTGAAAGCCTTGGTGAATTTGGGTGAGAGCGACTTATGTTGGCCATATTCACAATCATTCACTGCTGAGGATTGTTCATACTTTTTAAATAACATCATTCACCTCCGTATAGAATAATGGAACCTGACATCATTGATACAATACATGTAACCTTTTCCAAAACTAAGCGGTCCAATTTTCCCCGTCCCAAGTCATCAAAGAAAATCAAGCATCGAGATGGACCTTTGTCACCTTAGTATGGCCCCTCTATAGCTTGTATATTTCATGGACTTTTGCACCAATCTCCTTTAGTCTCCTTTAGCCTCTTGGCCGACACCCTAGATTTAGAAAGGACACGATTGTAAAATATGCAACAACACAATTGCAGAAGACATGTTCTTAATGGTTGTAAGACCACATGTATCCACGTCGAAGCTTCAATATTCTAATAACAAATGGTGCCAAAAATGGCATGGCTCGCTGGCAGTTTGACCGAGAGCCTAGCTATAGCTTTCATGGCCTCTTGCACGAGTCTCCTTTAGCATCTTGGACACTCTAGATTTAGAGAGGACACGGTTTTCAGGGATGCAACAATGCAATCCCAAAAACCACACGTTTTTAATGGTTGGAAGACCAGGTGTATCCACGTCAAAGCTTTGAGATTCTAATAACAAATGGAGCCAAAAATGGAATGGCCAGTTGGCAGTCTTCCTGAGAGCCTACACTAATTCTCTTTCTATATCCTATACAACATCTTTGAGAAGGAATTGACCTTAACATCCGGAATTTGTTCGATCCTCAATGCAATCTTAAAAACACTTTTTGTGAAATTTAATCCTTTGAATTCTTAAGTTTAGTCATTTATACAATGCGTTTAATGATCTCAAAACAAAAATAAAAGGAGGGGGAGATATAATTACATATATAAAACAAGAGAACAAACTATTTCATATTTGTTCATATTAGAGGGCATTGATCTCCCGTAAAGATAAGGTAAGCAATCCATCCTCAACAGACTATCCCGTATGTCTATCCCGATTTCCTGGTGCTTGGTCCTTTTTGGTATCCAATCTTAGCAGCAATAGTAGCAACAATAGCAGCAATAGTAGCAACATAAGAAATTTCCTTCTTCTTTGTTTGAATCTTTGTAGTTGCTCCAGATATATGAATTAGATGCTTGTAGCCAACATATAAGGTAATGGAGGTATTTTGAATAGGATGGAAGAAACATGCAGAGAATATGGTACCTTTTTATAACATTATGACTTGCCCCTTAGATGCTTAATTCACCCATGTAATTAATGTTCTTTTGTCTTCCTTCAATTCGCTTATAACTCCTTCGGATGTGTAAGAGAGATCTCCAAGATCATGGAATAGGGTAATATGGACCTTTCAAGAGATTGCTTGCAACATGCAGATCAAAATATGTCTCCTAGGGTCAATACAAATTACCTCTATGGTAGTCAATTCACCCATGCAAAACTCATGGCCCCTTTTTTTATGATGAATCTTCCTTGCACCTTGGGTATGCTAGATCTCTGATGAACAATGGATAAGCTTTGTACTATTGATGAAAGACCAGTGTAATCAATCCTAGAAGTGATTATGGAATATAGATTTCACTGTTGAAAACACTTGCTAGCTAAGGAATCATGCCCCAACCCCAACTTGCTCCTTGGGCTTTCAAATTGGTTTCTCAAAGTGAATAATAGAAATGGATGCCTTTAGGGTTTGATTTTCCTTCTTTTATAGAGTTGAGGTTGCATGAATTGATTTTGCATGCAAGCAACCTAATTTTTTCATGTCGCATGCAAGGTGAATTAAGGTATGCATGGATGTTGATAACTACTCTAGTGGCCTCTTTTTATATATTGGCGACTTAATAACACTAATCAATTCCATTTTTTAGCAATACCCACTCAAAATTATGGGAATTAAATAGGTTAACAGGTGTCTTTGGGTGCTTAATTAGAAGAGGACATTACAGTCCTTCCCACTTGAAATTGCTTGTCCTCAAGCAACTGTAAACCGAGATGCTACAATATGTGTTATCATTCCCATGTAGCATCTTCAATGGGTAATTCTTTCCATTGTACTAAGTATTTATGGATTAACCTGATCCTTAATTTTCATTCTTAGACATGTAGAATTTTCTCTGAAGTCGACATTAGGAGCCCCTCATCATTTAATGGAGGTATCTCGGTAGATGGAGTGATCTATTGTCCCACTATTTTCTTAAGACTTGACACATGGAACACATTATGGATTTTACTCTTCACGAGAGCTCGAGCTCGAGCTCGTAATCTAATTCCCCAAATTTTCTGATTATTTTGTAAGGACCATAGAAGCGAGGATTTAGTTTCTCTACTTCCTTTTTCTTGAGTGATGACTGTTTATAAAATTGTAGTCGCAGGTATGCCAAGTCTCCCACCTTGAAACTACGCTTGATCTTGTGTCTGTCTACATACAACTTTTCTTGGTTCTGTGTTGTCTATATATTTTCTTTAAGTATCTTGAGAATATCCTGGATGTCCTAAATCCAATCTTTTTCTTTGGGTGCTCTATTGTCCCCAAAGACTAAGTCTACAAAATTCAATGCCTCATATCCATACAGTGCTTTGAAAGGACTCATCCCAACAGACATGTGGTGTGTAATATTATAGCAATATTCTCCTAGATGCATCCATTTAATCCATGCCCTATGTTTCCCTACTACATAATTCCTTAGATATCCATCAATCCATTTGTTGACTATCTCTGTCTCTACGTCACTCTGAGGATGATAACTTGTGCTGGTATCTAATCATGTCCCCACCAACTTGAAAAGCACCTATCAAAAGGCACTGGTGAACTTGTTATCTCTGTCACTGATGATGGTCTTAGGTAGTCCATGTAATTTGAATACCTCTCTAAAAAATAACGCTGCTACCTATGTTGTTGAATAGTCGGATGTAATGGCAAAGAAATGAGCGAACTTAGTCAATCTATCCACCACTACATATAAGTAGTCTCTTCCCTGAACCTTTGTAAACCCTATAATGAAATCCATCGAGATGCTTTCCCACTTTTGCTTGGGTATAGGCAATGGAAGATGTAACCCTGCCAGATGAGTGTGCTCTGTCTTATTTTGTTGGAAAATAATGCATTCGTTGACATGCTAGATTACATACTCCTTGAGGCCCTTCCATGAGAACCCCTCTCTTATCTTTCTATATGTCTTTAAGAAACCTTGATGTCATGACAGTGGTGAATCATGTGAATCCTACAAATTTTTTTTCTTTAAGGTGGACTTGGGAACCATGTAAATTCTATTCTTGTAGTAATTGATGTCTTCAATCAGCCTGTATTTCATCCAACAACTTACAAGTGAATTTATTCTTAGAGTACTCAAACAAAAGGTGAGACTTCCAGTTTATAGATATGCTCATGAGAGATAAGGTGGTCGACCATCTAGATAGTGCATCTGCTACAACATTGTTCTTTCCTTTCACATATTCAATCCCGAAGTATTAAGCTTGGACCTTGTTGACCCATTTTTGTTGTCTTTCATTTAGTTCTTTTTGTTCCAAAAAGTACTCGAGGTTGTTATGATCTGTCTTGATTTAACCTGCTGTCCACCAAGTACTGCCTGAATTTTTTTAAAGCATGCAAGATTGCTAACATTTATTTATCATATATGGAGTAGTGGTATTCATAATCTTTAAGATTTCTAGTTTTAAAGGCGATCATATGGTTGTTTTTCATCAACACTGCTCCTATGCCCTCCCCTGAAGCATCACATTCTAATACAAATGGCCGAGTGAAGTTAGGTAAGGCCAAAATGGGACATGAACTCATAATATTGTTCATTCTCTCAAATGTCTATTATGCCTCCTTTGACCAACTGAATTCCCCCTTCTTTATAATATCTATGATGGGATTTGTCAGCTGTGAAAACCCCTTTAACATACCTCCTATAGTAAGTGCAAAGGCCCGAAAATCCTTTCAATTATGTTATATTTTTTGGTGTAGCCCAATCCAAAATGGCTCTAACATTTTCCATGTGAACTTGTATACCACTGGCACTTATTACATGCCCTAAATATAACATTTCCTGCACACTGAACTCGCATTTGGACATTTTTTCATATAAAGATTGTTCTTCTAGAATTCCCAACACTTCATCTAAGGGTCTCAAATTCTCTTCCCATTTTTTATTGTATATTAATATGTCATCAAAGAATGCAAGGATAAAATTATGCAACTGATCCTTGAAGGTGTGATTCATACAGGATTGGAAGGTAGCTAGTGTGTTTGTAATCCCAAAAGGCATGACCAAAAACTCACAATGTCTATAGTGGCAACGGAAGGTTATCTTTGCAATATCATGATCCCTTATCTAGATCTGATGGTACCTTGATCAAAGGTCAAGTTTAGAGAAGTATGTTGCTCACTGCAACTCATCCATCAACTCATCAATTTTGGGAATGAGGTACATGTTCTTGGTAGTTTTCTGGTTAATGGCCTTGTAAACAATGAACATCTGTAATGTCCCATCCTTCTTTTTGACCAATACCACTGAGGATGCAAATGAACTATAAAGAGGTCGTATGTAACCCAATTAAGGTAACTCTTTAATTGTATTTTCTATTTCATATTTATACCTTTTTGGATTCCTGTAAGGAGTGGTGGTAACTCCCTAGGTTCCCTCCTCTAGCTCAATGATGTGCTCGAATCCACGTTCATGAGACGTACCTACTGGAAGATCCCTAAATACCCTCTCATGCTTCTGTAGCAATGTCTAGATGTCTGTGGGATGTTGTGTTGTGTTGTCAGTAGGTTTTGGAAATGTAATTAGGCATTCTACCTCCCACTCAATGTATTCCTTTCTGAGTACTGCCTCCATCCTTTATGATGATACAAGATTGGGGGGATAGGTATTCATACCCCTCAAGACTACTCTCTTTCAAATTGGTCCTAGAAAATCGATATCCATGGTATGATAATCTACAGTATACTTCCCTATAGAATAGAGCCACTTAACCCCTAGTACCACATTTGTATCTACTACATTTACCACATAGAAAGAGTATTTCATATTGTAATTTCCCAGTGTTATGTTTATCTTGGGAATCCAATTGTTGCACTCTATGTTGTTGTTTCCTTCTACTACCACTGTGAACCCCTCGAATTGCTCTATTTGAATGCCTCAATTTCCACCCATGAAACATCTACAAAGTTGTGGGTTGCCCCACCATCAATCAATACTCCCACTCTATGGCCTTGTATTACTCCCTTGACTCTGAGAGTGTGGAATCTAGCCACTCATGATAATGTAGTAATAACTCCACCCCTGGGATCACATTGAAGTGACTCCTCCTCTTCCATCGTAATATCCTCTGCCTATCCCTACTCTTGCTCATCCTCATCCCCCCCCACTACCATAATAGATCTCGATATAATAGGCCTTCGTTTTTCATGCACACATGTGGCTTGGGACCCATGGTTCTTGACAGTTGAAGCACAATTTATTTCTTCTTAGTTATTTCCTAGTGCCATCATCCATCCAGTTCTTCCTCAACCATTCTTGTTGGAAAGGTTTTTTGTCTTTGTCTTTGTTTGGGAGGGTTGTTTTAGGGTGGAATCTATTTTTTGGAACCTAGTCTTGTAAGTCCCTAGTTCTATTGATGGCATCCTGTAAGGTGTATGGTTTGTAGGATTTTACCTACCCATGTAAAGGCTCGGACAAGGATTTTGTAAATAGCAAAACAAGTTGTCTCTTCGAAACATCTGTCACCATGACTGCAACTCACTAAAATTTTGATATAAAGGTCTTTAAACTGCCTGTATGTTTGAGTTGAACTAGCTCTCTGAAATGTATCTCAGGGTCCCTCTCATCAAAGTGCTCCATGAGCCTCTGTGTGAAATCACTGTATGAAGTGATGGTGTTGTGACCCAATGTCACCATCTTGTGGTACCACCACTCATGGGATTCCTCGTCCAAATGAAAAGTAGCCAATTTGATTGCATCTGCTTCAGTCATAGGGTTTAGTTGGAAGTAGGTATCCATATTCTGCACCCATATTCTTGTTGAACAACTACATGTCCCATCAAAATTAGGGATGGTCAGTTCCTCCAATGTCCTCTGCAATTCATAGTTATGATTGAAACCTCTGCTAAATCCTCTTTGCCAATTCCTACTTTTCATATTGCAGTAGTCTAAAAATGACATAGTTAAATGAAAAGAATGCCCCAGGTCCTTTTATTCCTATAGATATATATGCCCCAAATAGTTTGTTATCACAAACCTTGTAGTTTCCTATGTAAGGTGGATCTAGGATGGATGGTAGAGGGGCAAGAAACTAAGGAGGTGGAACCAAGACTGCCTAGACTCCCAAATGGATGGTTTTCATGCCAATCAAGACACTCTTCACTTTATGTTGTCTAAGTCCAAGAAAACAACGGGGGAGACCCAGATTTACTCCCGACGGGAGAAATCAGACCTAAACACCAGATCATATCAAGTATGGCTTTGAGGTATGTAAGGTGTAAGGTAATCAAAAACTCTAGATCTATGGATGATAGTAGTAAATGGACTTGGGATTTGGATGAGGGCTTTATTCATATGAGGGTTGATCCAAAGTGACCTATGGAGAAAGATACTAGATCTAGGGTTGAGGTACTAGCAACTGATGAATATAACCACTGCCTTGGGAAACGTAACTAAGACAGGGTGAGTAAGGATAGAGTTGGGACTACCTAGTACCAAAGAGATAGAGTTAGTGAAGGATATGAAATGCCAAGTCAGAAAATTTCAGGAAAAATCAGATCTGGAAAAGTCAAAATCTGATGAAGGAGGCTAGGAGGCTGAAAGACAATTTTTCAGATCTAGGGCTACCTGGAAGGAACTAGCTCAGCATTGGGGGTGTTCTGGAATGAGGAAGACCTGATCTACACAGCCATGTAATTATTTTCTGGAAAAATTCAACTTTGGAAAAGTCAAATTTTCAGTGGGACGCTAGGTTTGAGCAATCAAAAAGTTAGATCTAGGGCAAACTAGTCACAATTAGGGTAGCATTGAGGTTTATTTAGTGAGGGGGAGGCCCAATATACAAAAACCAGAAATGGTTTGTTCAAAGATCAAGCGCTTTTCGATTATTTTTTTTGGATTTTTATTATTTAGGAGTTTTTTCAGAAAATTTGAAGAAAAGCAGGTACAATGGATTGAGATCTGAAAGAGAAGATACTTACCTATTAAATTTTACTCGGAAATGATTGTAGATGTCTTGATGATGATGATCTCCACCATACTGATCAATTTTGGAAGATATGAGTGAGTTCTAGGACCAACGTTGTGCTCCAAGTGACCAATGCACCCCCCTATCCTACACGAGCCAGCTTCAACAATATCATATTTTCTATACCATGAAAGAAAATGATAGATCTACAGAAAAGTAGAAATATGTAATCATAGATCACAACGAAAATAATGAAAACCCCCTGATACAAGACAAAAACAATTCAAGCGAGTTGAGGCCCCCCTGCAAAAATGCTCCAGCTGAAAATGCCCTCCTGTAGACAAGACAAAGATCCCGAAAAAATGTATAAATATCACAAAATATTCTGAATGCTAGGAAGCAAAATATTTTCCAATCACCATCGAAGAACATCAGATGCAAAGCAGATCCAGGAAATATCCACAAAAAAATCTTTCTATTAATCAGATCCAAGAGCCAAAGACCCCTTACAAAGGAGAAGCTCTCTCATTTAAATAGGAATGAGAGAACCAAAATCCTAACCACTTTCAAAATGAGTGGATAATATTAAAAGATAAAATTTTCTAATCAATGGTTGAGATGAGCTCAACATACAATACATGGATCAATATAACCATAAAGTACCAAAGTGGACTAAATCACCCATAAATAGGGTACCCTACTCAACAAGAAATAAATGAAGCACATGGTGGGTCCATGGAGTGTTAACTAACTCTCTCTGGGTGCCCCATGGCACAATAAAATAAAATAAAATTTTAATTTTTTGACTTTGTGCCTCCTTGAGGAAATCGTGAGCCTCCTAAAAGCTCCATAAAATAATATAAAAATGCCCAAAAAATAGGTGCGGGCCCAATCAGGTGCTGCAACTGATGAAGAAGGTGTGGAAGACATCACTCTCATCATCATGACTTATCCCATGTCATTTCCTTTCCTAATTAGCCCAAATCTATTTCTTCAATAGCCATTTAATCATTTTTTAATTTGCCTCGAGAAACGTGAATCTACCAAAACAACCTCCTGGGGTGTCTGCGTTGTCAAACAAAGCCCACCAAGCTCTCTGGAATGGGGGTAATATGGTACAGTCAAGTGGCCACATCCCCTATGCCCCATATAGCACCCTAGGAGATCCAATAAAAACATCTTTCTGCTCAGACACATCATCTTGTGAAGCAAAACTACATCCAGAGAGTAAAATGAGCCTGACGATCTCTGCAAGTGCCCGAAACTGAAAAGAAAACTATTTCATTAGACTCAGAGAGGCCAAATACATCTAGGGTGTATGCTCATACCCCTCTCAGGTCTCTACCTGATCATCAACCATTTCCAATAGACAATATAACCATCTGTAAATGACTAGATACAAATAATACAACTCAAGCATCCATCTGCTGCAAGTGTTATAAGGCTAAGACATGCTCTACAAATCATTTAAGCAACAATGACAACAAGTATCAGTTATTTCATTGGCGGTACATCAACCAAATACATATATAGGGTTTTATTTATTATTACTCAGACTAGAATTTCAGGACTATACTCACTTCATAGTTGTAGTCAATTTGCTAGTGAAGGGTGAAGGCTGAAACTGACAAGGTTAGGGAAAAGGATGAATTCCTACTTAACATCATGTTACTTTGGATATGGAAGGAAAATACTCACTATAACCAATGCCATACAAACAACAACACAGAGAATGGCACTTTGAAATGGATTGAACAGGTATGCATGGCTGCTTCCTTCTTTCCTATTTCAATTGGGACAGGAATAGGATCTCGAAATGAAAGGGGCTCCACTGCCTCTGCTGGCGCGGAATATTAATATGGGAAAATAATGGATGCGGCACACAACTCCATGAATTCTTTCCTTGGGGTATTTCCCAAGTGATTCTACGAAGGATCTATTTTCATACCTATTCCTTGGTTAGGTATAGTAGGGTTAACAATAAATTGATCCATTCATTTATTGTCCATCTAGAAGGGCTTACCAGATGGTTGATATGTTTAGAGAGTGCTTATTCAACTTAGGAATCATGTCTACACCAAGTTAGATCCAGGTTCACTAGGACCATCAATTTTATTTCCATGGCCTTTTTGGCCTATATGTCCTTTTGGGGACTTCACCAGTGCTTAAAAGCACAGCTAACTGCAACTTTCATCCAGGACATAGTCAAATTTATAAGGTCAGAAATATTTGGATATAGCATATATTTAACCATTGATTTTTTGGACCTTGTCTTATACCCTTCAAGGGGTATTTTATCATTTCATTGCTCTTGCCATTTTTTACATATGTTAAGAAACACAGTTTTAGCATTTTCATTTTCCATGGGCGCATATAAACATTTCCAATACAGGTAGTACATTAGATTTCAGTTTTAGCCAACATCTCAAGTGACCAGGGGGAGTTCTGCACAGTGCCAAACATCGGTACAACCGATCATAATGATTTAGGCATACAATCCAACTCACCAAAGGCAAGTTCTGTCACCAACTCAGAGTCGAGACACAATATAAACAGGGAGGTTTGTCCAAAAAAGGTTCTAGCGGGGAAAGGTCCTCCATGCACAAGTCAAGTAATAATTCGGGTTAGAAACAAAACTGGAATGTAATGGATGGGTGGAGACAGTGAAAGATGAAGCCAACACTAGCAAGCCAAAACAATGGTGGGAATGACTACCTCTATTCTCCCTAAGGAGGGTAAAACCAATGAGTATAGATTAGGAACTTCCAAGTCTAAGTAGGGACATCAATACATAATAAAAATAAATCCAAGTCCATATAATTATGATTGTTGGATCATGACACTACATGTTAATACATGTCACAAAACTGAATATAAGAGGAATGATAACCATAACACAATATAATACAATCCGAGTCATAATCATGCATATAATCCATCTGAACCATCATCTGTCCAATGAGAACGTGCTAATATAAAACTGGGCATCAATAACTGCTCTGTAATGACTAAATGGCTACATCGGTCCTCAAATCTGAGTGTCCTGAGACTCAGCCTTCACATGGGAGAGTGCAATAGTCCACAAATAAAATAATGATCCATCAAAACTACTCATCTTAGCATCTCATATGTAAGAGATATGGCTGAAAAATATACTGTATCTGAAAAATAGAATATGGTAACCCGGCTACTATATATGTGATAACATCTGGCTCTGGCTGGGACAAGTTCTCTGCTGAAAAGAGCGCTTGAGAAACTCACAATCTCTGGTCCTCTTACTCTGCTTCTCATATCCTTGATCAATCCATCCAACTCTGCAACTGCTACCAAAATTTCCTTGGCTACCTGCAGCATGTCCAGAGCTATACCAAACTCACAGACCGGTAGTTAGAACGATATGTGGATAATATATAAAATACTAAAAATAAGGATGCATGAAACTGAAAAAGCATAAAATAAATGTAATCTATAACCATAACTTTGAATAAAAGTTTAATTTTCCTATTATGCGGGATAACAGAAATAAAAACTATACTAAGATCTTCAAAGGCGAGCTTCAGGAAAAAATGCAAAATTCTAAGCTACACTACTACTAGGAAAGGCTCATTTCGATCCTACCTACCCTACTCTAACCAATTTAGACAAGTGTTAGTTAAAATCATAAATGCAATGCAACCATTTGTTGAACAAATCTATTGAGCTTTGTTTATAGTTAATGATGCAACAAGTCAATGATGGCTTGTAAGTAATGTAAATGAAAATTGAAGCCATTATAACTTGTTGTTTGAAAATTAAAGAAAGATATGGATCAAGAGAAATGAAATCATGCCAGTGATGAGATTGAATTTCTAAAAACTCATCCATCAAGATGTTGATAGGGTCATAAAAGGTATGCAAGTTCCACGGGGGCATCACCTAGGGACCAATATGATATCACGTTCATTCATATTGGGGGGTTAAAAATAAAAAAAATTATAAACCAATATATTGGTGGTATATTAATGGTAAAAAGGTTTTTTTTTTTACTATATAAATATGCAATATGATGGGGCATATTTTATTTCAAAGTGTTGCCCGCGCCTGTACCATAAGCCATAATCCTGCGTGCACCCTACGTGATGTTGCATAGGTTTTTCTGTGGTTTTTCTCCATCATTTTTTTTGGATTTGGAGGGCGGCTTTTTTTGGTGCATAGCAGTGTTGGTCCTCTGGTGCATAGCGTTTTTTCACCATTTTTTCCCACCGTGGTGCATAGTAGTTTTGGTCCTCTGGTGCATAGCATTTTTTTACTGTTTTTATCCATCGTTTTTTGGTCGTGGGTTTGTGGTGGGTTTCTCTGGTGCATAGAAGTGTTGGAGGAGGCACATTGGAGGAGGGCATGCATAGCCACCACATAACATTGTTGGAGAAGGCACGTTGGAGGAGGGCACGCATAGCCACCGCATAGCATTGTTGGAGGTAAGGGATAATGTGTTTAATCCTTTGATTAAAAATGCCATTTAATTCTTTTCTTTGTTGGGGGCTTTGTTCCACATAGCTGAGTGATTCTGATGTGGGTATAGGCGTAGACCTAGAAGATAGGGTATCGACTTTTAAATTCAAGCTTTCAATCCCTTCTATTACCTTCTCAAGATCGAGATTTAAGTCAATCTTAGTTTCATTTGGCATTCACTCAGATTTTAGGGAGTTTCAAAATCTATATTGCAAGAAATGAAAACATGAGAGTGTTGATGTATTTGTAACTTTAGAATGTATTCACTTGTATATCTTATGTCTTGTACCCCGATGTTTATTCCGAGAAGTGTCTGTAATGTATTTGAGTCATGTCATGCTCCGATGTTCCTATTGGGAGATTCAATAATGTAAACAAGTCATGTCAAGTCGTTGTGGGTAACCCTCCTATTGTTCAAGGGTTAAAGTACCCGTAGTTTTGGGGCACTAGGGTCATTAGACTCTCCTAGAGAAGTCGACCCTAGTGAGTCATTGTCAAGTCAAGAATTAGTATAAATAGAGAGTAAGCCTCTCTATTTATCACACACTCACTCACACTTAGTTGTAGCGCATATCTGAGGAAGAAGAAGTTACAGGGGCTAGAGAGAAAGAGGCTACTGCTGTCAGGATATCATCTTACTGTTTTTGGGGCTTTGCTATTGGTGTTGATTCTATCTTTGAGGAAGCTGCGGGGTTTTATCCTTTATGGTTTCCTCGAGGAAAATATTTGTGTTCATTGTCTTATGTGTTTGATTGCTGTGCTTGTTATTCTCTCAGTTAAGATCCTAAGTTAATGCTAGCTTAAATGATGAAAATATAACATGGTATCAGAGCTAACCTAAGAAGAAGACACTGTGCAGCTGCAGAAACTAGGGCTTCCTACTTTTGGATCTCTCTCCACAGTTTTTCAACAAAATAAGATTAGGTTGACTCTCCTTCCCAGGGCACATCTTTTTGTCGAAGCAGAATCTGATTCTAAGCATTTTCAGTTTTTGACCCGACCCTACTGCCGAAAATTAGGGCTTTCCACAGAAGTGGAATTTTTGAATGAGCCCAGGCCTGGATTGATGTCCTCCTCAAAATCGAAGTTTAGAGATCAAGATCAAAGATTTTGGTTGGATAGAACTCTGGGAAAGTCAAACCCTAATATGCTCCTGGACTAGCACTGCAAAAATTCAGCTCCAGATCTAGATTTGACATCTTAACCTGGTAAGATCTAAATCTTTTGTATTTCCATTTGAGGTTCTTAATTAAGATGTCTCATCATACCAAGCTTGATGAAAATATTGAGGGGGTTGATAAATTTCGAGCCTGGAAGTATAGGATCTCCCTGGTCCTGGAAGAAAATGAGTTAGACTCCTACATTAATGAGGAGATTCCAGTTCCAGAGGAAGATGAGGCTGAGGCCTTACACAAGAAGAAGTTGGTTATGGCTAAGAGGATTATTGCTGATTCAATTAAGGATCACCTCATACCATAGGTGTCCTCCCTAAAGACACCTAAAGCTATGTTTTATGCCCTAACCAAACTGTTTGAAGGAAAGAACATAAACCGGAAGATGACCTTGAGGAACCAATTGAAGAATGTGAAGATCGATAATGTGGAGACCATACAGTCATACTTCACAAGGATCTCCCAGATCAAAGAAAAGCTTGAAGTAGTAGATGAAGAAGTGGAGAATGTAGAGATTGTAATGACCACCTTGAATGGTCTCCCTAGGACATGGGACTCTTTCATTCAAAGGATCTGTGCCAGAAAGAAGTTATTCAAGTTCAACATACTATGGGAAGAATGCTCTCAAGAAGAAGCTTAGATAGCAGCTCAAGAAGAAAATATGGGAAGTGAAGATCAAGCTCTCACAGTACAATCCAAGAAAACCAGTTCTAGCCACCACAGAGGTAAGCACTCTCACCAAAGGAATAAATTTAGAAAGCCTAGAGATAGGTTTAAGTACATTTTATATACATGTGATGAAAGAGGACACTTTGCTAGAGATTGTCCTAGAAACAAAAGTAGCTCTCACAAGAAGGGAAACAAGAGAAGACATCATGCTCATGCTGCAGAGGATGATGAACCTTCCACAAAGAGAAACATACAAGACAATGATGATTAACAAGTGATGAAGAATATGTTCTGATTTTCGTTCTCACGGGAACTATCACACATGGCAGCAATGATTGGGTTATAAACAATGGTGCTTCCAAACATATGACAGGATTCAAGGAATCCTTTGTGAAATTATCTGAACATGAATCACCTCACAAGGTGAAACTCAGAGATGACTACCGGTATCTAATAAAAGGTAGTGGTGAATCCTCATACAAGCTAGACTCTGGAAAGTCTATCAAGATGAAAGATGTATTGTTTGTACCTGGGCTAAAGAAGAACCTCCTCTCCATATCTGCATTGGATGCAAAAGGAATGAGGGTTGCATTTGTAGATGGCCAAGTCCTCATGTGGCCAAAGGGAAAGTATTTCGATGATGCAGTAGTGATTGGGGAACAAGAAGGAGGACTATACAAATTGAAGGGACAACCATAACAAGCTTTGGTTCATGACTCGGTAGAACCAAATGAGCTTTGGCATAGAAGGCTTGCACATGTGCATTACAGAGCACTACCACTTGCAAGAAAAGCTGTTGAAGGTCTCCCATAATTGCAGACAAAACATGAAGGTGTAGGCAAAGGATGAGCAAAAGGGAAGAACATAAAGAAGACATTTCCAAGTAGTGAGAGCAAGGCAAAAGGAATCTCGGAAATCATCCACTCCGATGTATGCAATCCAATGCCATCCAGTTCACTAAGCGGGTATGTATACTATGTTTCTTTTATTGATGATGTTTCTAGAAAGACATGGATATACTTTATGAAGAACATAGATGAAGTATTCAGCAAGTTCAAGGAATTCAAAGCCTTGATCGAGAATCACACAGAAAAGAAGATCAAGACCTTTCGATCAGATAATGGCGGAGAATTCACATCAAATAAATTCAAAGAGCTATGTAAAGACTCAGGGATTAAGAGGGAGTTATCCACTCCATATAATCCACAATAGAATGGGATTGCAGAAAGAAAGAATAGAACGATCATGGAAGTAGCAAGGGCCATGCTTCATGATCAAGATCTTCCCATGCATCTATGGGTAGAAGCTTCCAGAACAATGGTGTATGTACAGAACCGTACTCCACATAGAGTACTTGAGAACAAGACACCTGAAGAAGTCTTCTCCTGCAAGAAACCAGAAGTCAGCCATCTCAGAATATTCATCTGTCCTGTATACATACACATTCTGAAAGAAAAGAGGATGAAGTTAGATCCTTCAGGAAAGAAGGGTATATTTGTGGGATACTCTGAAAGCTCGAAGGCTTACAGAATATACTTCCCAGGTTTCAAGAAGATCGACGTCACCAAAGATGTAACATTTGACGAAGATTCAGCCTACAGGAAGAGACCAGCTGAAGAAACTGAAGAAATAGAAGCACCTAGAATTAAAGATACAACCATGAACAAAGAAATTCAAGAAGAAGATCGAGAATTAGAAGAACCTCAAGAACCTGTGGATCCACCTTAGGAGAAGAATCCTCACAAGAGGAAACCTGCTTGGGTATGTGAAATTATCCAAGGTGTAGAAAGATATGGAGATTCAGAAGAAACACACAGAGGAAGAAAGAGAACTAGGTCCTACTCTAGTTATGTAGCCTTGCTATGTAACATTATTGATAAAGAACCTTCCAACTATGAAGAAGCGACAGAAAGGAAAGAATGGAAGGAGGCTATGATCGAAGAGTATCAATCGATCATGAAGAATGATGTTTGGGATGTTGTCCCAATACTAGAAGAGAAGTCCATTGTAACTTCCAAGTGGATCTACAAGATCAACCATGCTGCAGATGGCAGCATAGAGAAATACAAAGCAAGATTCGTGGCTCATGGCTTCTCCCAGAAAATAGGAATAGATTATGAAGAAATTTTTGCACCTACAGCCAGATACACTTCCATCATCAGTACTTGCTCTGGCTGTAGTGATGAAATGGAAGATACACCATATGGATGTCAAGACTGCTTTCTTGAATGGTGTAGTGGAAGAGGAAGTATATGTGGAGCAGCCACTCGGTTTTGAGACACATGACAGGGAGTCTCATGTGTGTAGATTTAAGAAAGCCATGTACGATTTGAAACAGGCACCCAGGACATGGTAGGGCAGAATTGATGGCTTTCTATCCAGTTTGGGTTTTGCCAAGAGTAAAGCAGATTTCAACCTTTACTACAAGGTTGAAGATGGAAACCCAGTGATACTCCTACTATATGTGGATGATCTGTTTGTAATCGGTATGGATGGGTTGATTGTTAATATGAAGAGAAAACTTACTGCTGAGTTTGAAATGAAAGACTTGGGTATGATGCACTATTTTTTAGGCATGGAGGTGTGCTAGAATACAGATGGAATCTTCCTTGGACAAGGGAAGTATGCAGTAGAGATTCTGAAGAGATTCGGGATGATGGACTGCAAGGCCATAACCACACCTATGGCATCGAACCTGAAGCTATTGAGTGATGCTTCATTAGAAGCGGTTGATGCTATGATGTATTGTCAGATGATGAGGTCCTTGATGTACCTGATGAACACGAGACCAGATATTTGCTTTGTTGTGAACACCTTGAGCCAGTTCCTGACAGATCCGAGAAATGTTCACTTGATTGCTGCAAAGCATATTCTGAGGTACATGAAGGGTACATTTGATTATGGGATCAAGTACGAGGCAAATCAGAAGATTAACCTAGAGGGTTATGTTGATTCAGATTGGGCAGGAAATGCCATCGATAGGAAGATAACTTCAGGATGCTGCTTCAGTATGCTATCAGGTATGATATCTTGGTTTAGCAAGAAGCAGCTCTGTGTGGCACTAAGTATAGCTGAAGCAGAATATGTCGTATCTTGTTCAGCTAGTTGCGAGGTAGTGTGGCTGAGAAAGCTACTGTTTGATTTATTTGATCTCTTGTTGGATGTTACTTGTATATATTGCGACAACTATATTTGTGTGAAGTTGTTGGAGAACCCGGTGTTCCATGACAAGTCGAAGCATATCGAGATCAAGTATCACTATATCAGGGATATGGTGCAGAGAGGAGCAGTGAAGCTCCAGTATGTTGCGACGAATGAACAGATAGCTGATGTGTTGATGAAGCCATTGTCTAGAGTGAAGTTTGAGTACTTCAGGGAGAAGCTTGTTGTTCTCTAGATCGAGGTTCCCTCCAAAGGGAAATGATGAGACCTAGAGCCATTCTGACATGGTGAGAGGATTAGGTTCCTTCCATGTTCAGATGTAAGGGCTGATCCATTCTGTCATGGTGAGAGGATTTGGTTCCTTCCATGTCAGATGTGAGTGCTGATCCATTCTGATGTGACTGTAGGATTGGTTCCTACATGATCAGATATAAGTGCTGAATGCCATTATTGGAATGGAGACACCTGGTTATTTACCAGGAATACTCAGTCTGGGACTAAGGGCCATTTTGATATGACTGTGGGATGTAGTCTTACATGAGCATATATGAGTGCATGGCCATTCTGATGTGATTGAGGGATGTGTTCCCACTTGATCAGATATAAGGGATGATGCCATTCTCTGGGAGAATGGAGGCACTTGGTCAGTTACCAGGAATCCTCAGTCTAGGACTGAGAGCCCTTTCGATGTGGTGTGTTCACATATGGTCAAATGTAAGTGCAGAGCCATTTCAATGCGGTGTGTTCGCACATGGTCGAATGTAAGTGCAGAGCCCTTTCGATGCGGTGTTTCTTAACATGGTCAAATGTAAGTGCAGATCCCTTCCAATGCGGTGTTTTCAAACATGGTCGGATATAAGTGTTGAGCCATTCTAGTGTGATATGTTTACACATGGTCAGATGTGAGTGCTGGGCCTTTCTGACAAGATGGGGTCAGATGTGAGTGTTGGGCATGCCTTTCTGACAAGATGAGGTCAGATGTAAGAGCTGGGCAAGCCATTCTGACTTAGGGTCAGATATAAGTGCTGAAGACCTACATGAAGGGTAGGCCTACAACCAACATGAAAAAGGGCTGGCTCTGTGGAATTTCTTGTGATGAGAAGAATCGAGAGATAGCACCATTCTGAGATAGCATCGATAACACCGATAATGATGATCCATACTTGATGATGATCCAAGGTCAAGTGATGATCCATATGTGATGATGATCCAGACTTGATGATGATCCAAATTCGATGATGATACAATGATGATGATCCAACAGTGATGATCCAACAGTCGTGATGATCCAAATCCCGTGATGAAGAAGACCTGAAGAAGAAGATGACTTAGAAGAAGACTTGAAGACAAAGATGACTTGAAGATGAAAAAGACTTGAAGACTATGATGACTTGAAGATGAAGAAGACTTGAAGATGAAGACAACTTGAAGATGATGATGACGAGATGATCCAGTTGATACAAAGAAGAAGATCAGTGTTGAAAATTGTGTCAAAAGAATACCTTCCTAGTTAAGAGGGAGTGTTGATGTATTTGTAACTTCAGAATGTATTCACTTGTATATCTTATGTCTTGTTTATTTCGAGAAGTGTATGTAATGTATTTGAGTCATGTCATGCTCCGATGTTCCTATCAGGAGATTCAATAATGTAAACAAGTCATGTCAAGTCATTTTGGGTAACCCTCCTATTGTTCAAGGGTTAAAGTCCCTGCAGTTCCGGGGCACTAGGGTCATTAGACTCTCCTAGAGAAGTCGAACCTAGTGAGTCATTGTCAAGTCGGGAATTAGTATAATTAGAGAGTGAGTCTCTCTATTTATCACACACTCACTCACACTCATTTGTAGCACATAGATGAGGAATAAGAAGTTACTGGGGCTAGAGAGAAAGAGGCTACTGCTGTCGGGATATCATCTTTCTCTTTTTGGGGCTTTGCTATTGGTGTTGATTCTATCTCTGAGGAAGTTGTGGGGTTTTCTCCTTTATGGTTTCCCTGAGGAAAATCTTTGTGTTCATTGTCTTATTTGTTTGATTGTTTTGCTTTTTATTCTCTCAATTGAGATCCTAAGTTAATGCTAGCTTAAATGATAAAAAATCTAATAGAGAGTACTTACCTGTGACATAAAATCATGACTCTACCCTGTTGCTGTAGTTTCGTGCAAATGACGTTTGGTTAAGTGGTGTGCCTAGTTCAATGATTTTTTGATCTATTTTTCTCTATGAATACCAATACTAGGCATACGATCTCACCATACACAGATTTGCGATTCCATATTTATGGTCATCTTCTCAGCCATCACTGTAAATCATGGTTCTGTCCACGGGGGTTTCACTTGTTGACCAATATCCTATCACGTTATTTCATATTGTGGGTTTTAAAATTATTAAAAATTGAACCAATATATTGCAGGTGTTGGGGGGATGAGGGGTTTAAGGTGGGGTTGGGTAGGGTGGTTTATAAGGATTGAGGTATAAAAAGGGGTGGGGAGGAGGTTTTAAGTATTGGGAGGGGGTTTCAACAAAAAGAGTTTGGGTCAATATCTCTGGAAATTAAGGGTATTCTTTAACATCCCATGATAGCACGTGCTATGTGAGATGTTCACTAAGTGAAGTCCCCGTGGTTCTATCCTGCTCCCACTGCGTCCAGTGCTAGTGCTGTCAAATGAGTATTAGAAACTCGATACAAGATTCCTCTCTAAGTTGATCATTACATTGATCAATTCGATCAAGAAACAAATAATTTTAAACAATTTATTATCTCATTCCACCGGTGAATTAAAGAAGAGATGAAACCTGTGACAATTTTGAATTGATTACAGAGACTTTAGTAATCTAGGAGGATATATACTGGAAAGTTAGTCACAACCTTCACACAGTCATGAGATTTTTTAGAGCCATGAATAGATATGGATTCTTTATAATCAATATCTGTACTAAAATTACAAAGAATTTCTCCAATTCCTCCCTAAAATTAACTTTTGAATCTCCCCAATACTACTCTTTGAACTTCCTCTCTCTCATAATTTATTTATAATGTATAAGACAGTGGAATCAGATCCACTATACAAGGCTGGGATCTCTCTTTACACAATATCCTCCCTAAGTATCTCAATAAACTTGGACTTTTACAATTGCATAAGGATTCGATATCCTTTATTGAATTCTAGCTTATTACAAAATCCTATTGATAACAAATAGACCCAACTCTATTGGTTGTAAACATTTTTGTATTTCTTTAATAATTCTTCTAGTCCTTGGTTGCTCCTATGCTCCTGCATCAGATTCCTCGATGGCCGACTGATGGCTTACGTATCGTGTTGTTAATGCCCAATGTGAGGCAGTGATGGGTAAGTTTTTATGTGCCCATTAGTGGGGAAGTTCCTGCTAAAGAAAAAATGCATTTGATTTAGTTTAACGCGGCTAGGGGGAGAAAGCAAAGCTAGGATTTTGGGATTGCTGCTTGCTGCTAATTTATCTCTATTTATAATGGATCTAGTGGTTAAATCTATGCTATGTTTGGTTGCTCGAGCCGTTGTACCTTTTGATCATGGTATCGTATCATTAGATTCAGACGTAGGTATATTTTATCTATCTGCCATATCTTTGCTAGGTGTTTATGGAATTATAATAGCAGGTTGGTCCAGTAATTAGGGGGGTGACTGTTCGATCCACAAGTTTCCATGCCCTTACCTTTAGCTAATTCAACCGCCACTACTCAACCAAGTGTTTATGGAGTTGGTGTTTCTGGCTTAAACTTGCCAAATCTAAGCATTCCCATGTCGACATCTACCTTTGCTTTTGGCGGTGGAAGTGCAACCAATGTTAACTTTGGAGGTGGGTTTGTATGTGGTTCCTATCTCCTTTCAGTATTCCATTTAGTGGTGCTAATTTCCCTAGGGTTTCCTTAGGTTGGGTTTCCCTCCCTTTAATCCACCATCTTCCCAATATATGCAAGTTCCCGAGGGTAGTAATGTGCTTATTGGAATGTTCCTATGACATTAGGTACTTGTGCTTCTTGGGGACTCGTCCAAGTCTAATAAAGTTACAAGCAATGCTGTAAGTGCTCAAGCCAAGCCAAGCCAAATCGATGTGAAATCGGTAAGGTCTCATGCATGCATGGGTCACTTGTATTCAATCCACCCCAAAGGGATTTTAGTTTCTACGACTAACCGGTGGTTCCTTTATTGTCTTTCTTTGTTGGGGCTCTGTTCCTTTATCGTATTTCTTTGTTGGGGTTCTGTTCTTGTTGTGGTTCCTTTATTGTCTTTAGAGTCTAGACAAATTTTAGCATGCTTTATTATGGTGGTTGAAGGGGGGTGAGATTTTGTTTGCATGGTAATTGTATAGCAGTTGACCACATTTTCCACTACACCTTCACAACATTATGAATATGTGCAATCTAATTGTTTATTGCTCTTGCACTTTCATCGAGAATCCTTAAATATTGATTTGGTGCACCATACATGGTTTAGTTCTTAGTGCTAATGGCCTCTTTGGTAGATTCTTTCCAAGAGCAGTATGACATTTTGAAAGTATGACATAATTTATAGGGTGCACTGTGCAATTATTGTCAACATTTGTCCAAAGCTGAAAAAATACTCGTGGAAGCCTTTTTATGCCTAATATTTGATTAAAGAAGCCTTTGGCATTGCAAACTCTTATGTGTCCAATTGTGTTAACGTTCTTTTTATTGTGGATGATGCATATTCCTAGTCCTTGCAATTGGATGTTAGGAGCTAGAGCAACATTATGTGCTCACAGTTATAAACTTGTGAGCCCATGTCACGATGCTAGTAGGCACCTACATTCTGCTGATTTATTTTTGTTGTTTCATGTATTTAATTGTGAGGGTGAAATTGTGAATCACAGTTTTAACTTTTAATTTTAAGCTATTGCATTATAAGACAGATGTGATTGGTGTGTGATTGAGAGTTGCATAATTTTGTACTTGATGTCATAATTCCCAGTTTAATCTTTAATGCAAATTTAAGTAAATACACTTTGTTGTTCGGGTTTTTTCTGTAGAATGCAATGATTGTACAATATTTTTTTAGTATATACACAGTCTGTGGTTTTAGAGTTGTTTAGAGAGTTTTTTTATTCCTAGTTTAGGATCTTTGTTCATAGGAAGTGCAGATCTGTGTACCAAGCAGTAAAATCTAACAATAGGCACGTACATCCTGCCGATTAAATTATGTTATTTTATGTATTTATTCTCTCAAAGTATAAAGAACATCGGCTCTATATTTCGTTGGAGTATGAATATAATCACCGCTTTTGGTTGCAATGATTCCTATTATGTAAATTCAGTTCAGATCAGGTCTTTGAACAACAATTCACTATTAGTAACGTCTTCTTCTTCAATCATATATTAGATTCTTCAATTGGTTGTCATATCATCAGTGTATCATCAATTCATGAGTACCTTCTTATCAAACTAGATTAGCCCTTCAAAGAGATTTTAACAATGGTTCATGTAGAGACTTGGGCCCTTAAACAATTTTCAAGAATAGTCATAATATGATTCTTAAGCCTAGTCAAACTATCTCAACCATGTAGTTCATAGTTCAATCATGGTTTACCAAAATAGTACCAAATTGGACTTACACAATCAAGACATGCACCTTATTCATCCTTGGTCTGCAGTATTCTGCTACTTGTCATCTCTTTGATTTTACAATGGGTGTAGCTTTACTGTTGAAGTTTGTCCCTTTTGTCCTGTAGCTTTTCATTTATAGGAACTAATCCCCCAGGCTTGTAATTTCTATGCTTACTCCTAGTTGTTGTCCCTAATCATGTTGAGGTATGAAAGGTGATCTTCACAGCTACCATATCTTCTTCCTTTAAGATAGATAACATCCTATTTCACATTCATCTTTGAAGATGATGCCAAAACACTACAAGACTTGTTAAGAGAGTGTACTCAGTTTTGTAATCAACTCAACAACTTCATATCACTTGATCAATTATATTGCTTCTAAGCATATCTTTTCTTGGTCTTTTTAATGATACCACAATCTTCTTATTCCATCTTGTCTCTGCATTGCACTTGAAAATGAATATAGAGATAACACTAATGAATAATCTACCCCCCTCCAATGAGTAGAGGCCATCCTTTATAGTTTTTGGGATGCTATCTTAAAACTGTTCAATTAAAAGACCCCATATACTTACAATTAGTTACACAAGGTTACTTCTAGAACTACACCCAATTTAGGTACTTCAGAAATTTATAGTAAATGCCACATATATATTCCAGGATAGCTGGTTGGGAGGGTATGTTTCCCTTCATACCATATATGCATTGATACTACTTACAGAATTGGAATAATTATGTAGACTATACGTTTGAACCTTGTGTTGGAATTTTTATGCTTAAGGCCTTATAAAGCAGTGAATGCGTGTGAAGTGTGGCGTCCTTAATCTATGCAATGTGTCTATTCCATTTATAATAATCCAACTATTAGTTAAAATTCATGTAAATAAACTAATAAATATTTGTAAAGAATAATTCATCATACTTTTATTTATATGTGCAATAGGCTAGGAAAATAATGTTGATTTCTGAGCAAATGACCATGTAAAAACTAGGCCAAAATGCATTGGTTTAAGGAGCTTAATAGGTTAAAAAAGTGACAAAATAGACACCCAACGTTATCCCCAACCAATATTATAATTGTCCTTAGATTTTATCTGTTGCATTGGTAACTGTTTTCCTTAAGTAACTACAACAGATCCTTCCCCTAGGTTTCTGTGCACAATAGTGAGGCATGTTGGATGAGGGTGAAGTAGTGGTGGTAGTGATGAGGTGCAACACTAATTAGGCCTCTATAAAGCATAGTAGTAATCTAGGTGTGGTTGAGGATGCATGCATTAGAGAGCCAACATTATCTTTTTCTTGTTGTAGAAGTGTTGTTCCAGATTTAGGACAACACATGCATTTTCATTAGTTAAAGGTATTTTTTTGTTTTGTTAAGGTCAGTTCTTAAATTATGAAAGTGAATGCATCAAGGGAGTGGGCCAGATCTGGGATAGGTCGCAGTTACCTAGGAGGGAGGCATATGCTTTCATGCATTCAATTCTCTCTTAATGGGAATTCTATTCCTGGCAGAGTAATACATGTAGACTCTAGGCAGAGTTAGGGTTAGGGTTTTCTCCTAGCCTAGGGAACACCACATGGATGATTGCAATTCTTTTTAACCCTAGCCTTTCTTAGTCTATAAAAGAAAGGCAGGGCTCACTATGCAGAGATGACAGTAGCAGTTTGTGAGACTTCAGTTTTGAGCTAGTGCATTGAATTTCTTATTTCTGAGTCAATATAAGTAGATGTGATTGAGAGTTCAGATTTTTACTTGCTGTTTGTTTGTTCAGATTGTATGTGTATGCAGGTTTAGTGTTCAGACTTTGTTGTTTTGAGAGATGTTAGTAGTTTTTAGTTTCCTAATTGTTAGGGTTTAGTTTATGAGTGCAGATCTATGTATCGTGTGTTGAAAATTAACATGGTATCATAACATGCTATCAAACATCTTCTACGAGCTGTGTATAGAGTGGGATTCTCCCTGTGGAAGGGAGTTGTCAGAGGATTTCAGTGGGTGTTATACCTTAGATTTAGTGATTGAAGCTGATTTATCCCTGAAATAAGGCTTAAGAATCAAGACCTATGATAGGATCGCTATGCAGAGATGACAGTAGGAGTTTGTGAGACTTCAATTTTGAGCTAGTGCATTGAATTTCTTATTTCTGAGTCAATATAAGCAGATGTGATTGAGAGTTTAGATTTTTACTTGCTGTTTGTATTTTTAGATTATCTAGGTATGCAGGTTTAGTGTTCAAACTTTGTTGTTTTGAGATATGTTAGTAGTTTTTAGTTTCCAAAGTGTTAGGGTTTAGTTTTTGAGTGCATATCTATGTACTGTGTGCTGAAAATTAACATGTTATCATAGCATGTTATCAAACATCTTCTAGAAGCTGTGCATGGAAAGGGATTCTCCCCGTGGGAGGGAGTTGTCAGAGGATTTCACTGGGTGTTATACCTTAGCTTTAATGATTGAAGTTGATTTATCCCTGAAATAAGGCTTAAGCATCAATACCTTTGATAGGCTTGCTATGCATAGATGACAATAGGAGTTTGTGAGACTTCAGTTTTGAGCTAGTGCATTGAATTTCTTATTTCTGAGTCAATATAAGCATGTGATTGAGAGTTCAGATTTTTACTTGCTGTTTGTATTTTCAGATTGTATGTGTATGCAGGTTTAGTGTTCATACTTTTTTGTTTTGAGAGATGTTAGTAGTTTTTAGTTTCCTAATTGTTAGGGTTTAGTTTCTGAGTGTGGATCTGTGTACTGTGTGCTGAAAATTAACATGGTATCATAACATGTTATCAAACATCTTATAGGAGCTGTGTATGGAGTGGGATTCTCCCTATGGGAGGGAGTTGTCAAAGGATTTCACTGGGTGTTATACCTTAGCTTTAGTGATTGAAGCTGATTTATCCCTGAAATAAGGCTTAAGCATCAAGACCCGTGATAGGTTGTTGGGTCTGATGCCCTAGTTTCCCTAGGTATTGGAGTGTTGTTTATGCATGAGAGAGGCATTCTACACTTGTGATAGGTTTTGATTATTGATTTGTTTTCACCTTGACATCTTTGCTTGAGATGTTTTCTATGAGTCCTAGGGATGGCCAGTCTAGGTCTTAGAGAGTGTGATATGTTGGAAGGTGCCACAACCTTCACTCCTTGGAAGTGTATACATCAAATGTTGTTGGAGGAGGTTAACCTTTGGTGTTTTGTTGATGAGAAGGTTACAATACCTACTGATCCTGCATAGTTTGTGGAACAAAACAATGAAGTGGACAAAGCGAATAAAATTATCCTTGATTTTGTGAAGGTCCATTTCATCCCTCATTCCACTGAGAAGTTTTTTGTTGTTGTTGGTTAAGTGCCCTTCCTTATTATCCTTTTGATTCATATAGAAATATTTTATATATATTGAGCCTAGATGCTTTTGGGATTGCCCCTTTTTACTTTGGAATAGCATGTATATAAATTTTATCCATATAAATCTTACAATGTTTTTATTTAACTTTTGCTAATATAAATATTATAAATCAAGTGTAATCTATAGTTTTTGTGTCATATTTGGGCATGATGAATCCAAATGTTGGATAAAACTAGATCCATTGAATGAAGCCATGTAGTAGCACAAAATTTCAATGCCCAAACCTTCTTCTACTAAATTACATGCATTGTATAATCAAGCCTTATAAGCATCTTCAAACAACCGAATACCTAATTATTGCACCTCACACCATATGATTCAATCTCACGAGATGCATCCTTATACATCTAATAGTAGCATTTTGCAGATTGTAGTTGGTGACTCCATAGGTGATGTTTATTAATGTTTTGATACCTTAACTTAAGGAGCGTGATTGAACTCTCTCCCTTTACGTGATCTTTGCACGATATTTGTTGATGCTCCATGTGATATATTGTTGTACCACCCCCGTGACTGGGCTTTCCTTATTACACCTTCCACATGGTCACTTTGCACCAGCGTGACCGTGATTCTGTTGGATTGTGGGTCCTCCCCCAGCGTGACCGTGGCCTGTTTCTTGGGTGGACTGTGGGTTCTTCCATTGTGTAACCGTGAGTCTGTTTCTTGGTGGATTGTGGGTCCTTCACCAGTGTGACCATGATTTGTTTCTTTGCACTTTCTTGGTGGACTATGGGTCCTTCAACATGGCTGAAAAACCTGTTCCTTAGTGATACCTTGAGAGGTCCTTCTCCAACATGACTGTGATCTATTCTTTTGGGTGCAACGTGGGTCCTTCACTAGCGTGAGTGTGATCTATTTCTTAGTGGACCGTGGATGCTTCACCAGCATGACTGTGATCTATTTTCTTGAGTGGACTGTGGGTCCTTCCCCAACGTGACCATGATCTATTTTCTTGGTGGACTGTGTGTCCTTCTCCAACATGACCATGATCTGTTTTCTCGGGTGGACTATGGGTCCTTCCTTAGAGTGACCATGAGGTGACCATGACCCTGTTTTCTTGTGTGGACTGTGGGGTCTTTCCCAGTGTGATAGTGAGTTTCACTTTATGGTTGGACTCTGTTTTTTCAAGCATGACTGTGCAAAGTATGCTTGTGTGTCTCTGCAGTATGTGATTGCATCCTTACCTAGCATGATTGTACTAGGTATAAATGTGCTTGTTGACTAAGAAGTCTGGGTCAGTATGTTGTCAGTATGATTATGCTTTAAGCCTCTATGGATCTCTCTCAAGGTACATAAATTGTTTGTCTAGATTGACTTGTCCCTTCGGTGACAAGATCAAATATGAAAAATCTGAGTATATGGTTAATTCAAGTATTAGTTATGATTACTTACTATTGATATCTACTGTACATCACCTTATCATGTTGTTACTCTACATGGCATTTAATGATTCTCGAGGACCAACTTTAACGCAAAGAATAATGGAGCGTTAAGTTGAAAGAGATGAAAATTATGTTTGTTTGGTTTTATTGAAAAGTATTGGTTTTCTTGAAAAGTATATGAAGCTTACTTTATAATTCTCTTTTCCTTTAATGACACATATAATTCTCATGTCCCTGATCTAAGAATTAGTGCTATTTTTCCTTTTATGTCAGATATTACTTGTTTACCATATGGAACTTATGTAGGTTTTGAGTTGTAGTTACCAGAAAAAAATAGGATATGGATGAGAATATGTATTCTAGTTCTTAGATTTATTTTTGGATATGATACATCTGGATATGGCCTGGAGGTGTAGTTATTAGTAATGCAGAAAGCTGGTGGTTGCATATGCACATTATTCAATATATTGTCTCAGCATGCAGGAATACTTTCAAGGACTTTGTTCACTATGCATGGACATATGTTCCACAATATCCGAGGTATGTGATCTCCGCACTCTGTTGAATAAAGAAGTGAATTAAAGTTTAGGCCCGGATTGTTGAGAATCCATTTTTTTAATAATGTCACTGTAATACTATTTCATGTGGATGGTCACACAACTAATATAAGACTTACACTTGTCTAAGCTTGTTTGATTTTTCTAAATGCAACTCTATAGATAGTGACACGCCATTCAATTTCATTTTTGCAGTACCGTTTATCGTCACCTTAAATTTTAATGAACCTATCACCTTTTCTAATGAAGGTTTAGCGCCATATTTTATAGGGAAAACTTGCTCATGCTTGCGAATAGACAACTGCTTAGCTAATTTCTCTTGGTTAAACTTCTCTGAGCTAGACTTCCCATGAACCAATCCTGCATTCTTATCATCTATCAATTGGAATGATACCTATTCTTCTACACCCATAGCAACCATATTTTTTTCTATTTCTTGTCAACAATTAAATACTTATTATTGCTTAAATTTATGTCCGAAGTGTGGACTATGCTTCATTATAAGATAATCGATAACCTTGTCTCTAACCTTGTATTATTCCCCACTACTCAGCATAATAGGGTCATATTGAAATTTATTTTACTTATAAATACTATTAGTAAATTGTCTAGATCAATCAACATACCAATCATCCTTACTACTCTTTGAATCCTTGTATTTGGGCATGGACATGTAGAATTCTACTTCCTCCTTGTGGTCAGACACATTAACATGTTTCTTTCCAAATGGATCATTGGAAGAACGCTTTTGGTTGTGATTTTCATCCCACAATTGCTTTTCACAAATTCTGCTTATATGACCTAACTTGCCACAATAAAAGCATTTGATAGCTTTTAATTGTCAGTGTGTGTTGGGACTTGAGAGGCGAAAACAGATTTCTGACAAAAGCAAGTTGACTTTTAGTGTGTTGCATGTCTATCAAAGATTCAATTATTTGGGGATTTTGTACTTGGTGTAAGAAACATACGTGCACATCTTACTGCACAACTTTGTTGCTTGCTTATTTTGACATCCTCAATTTACTAGGCTCAAAATAGATGGGAACTGCAGAAAGATGATGAATTTCTTGATTCAAAATATACTTCACTAGGTACATCTTTTAGACTTGGACCTTAGACAGCAAGATAGTGTAGCTAAACTCAATTTGGTATAAAACAAATTATGGTTTAGTAGATTATTTCTATACTAGATTGGAGTATTTGTCTAACAACTTTATGTGCAATCTTATATTTTTCTAAAATAATGCCAGCCGTACAAAAGTAGTGAAATTTGATTGGTCCAGACTTGTGCGCATTCAATAGTGGCAGATGTGATTTGGGCCACCCATAACTCCTCCAGCTGGGGCACTCCATTTGACATTGCCAACTGAATGGAATTAGTGTCTAGGTTTTAGGGCAGGTTTCACAAATAAGTGTTTGTAATTTACTATTTTAATGTCACCTTTGCAAGATTATTTGTTGCTAGGTGGTCTGTTTCAAAGAAGGAAAGATTGTATTTATGGTCCTTTTTTGTCTCTTTGGGGAAAAATGATTGTTGCATCACTCGAGTCATGCCAATTGTATTTTTAATGTATCAAAGTTTATGTGTCAACCCCTAATTGGTTTGGTTGAGTTTCAGACACAAATGTGGACATGGATACACAAATGACAGTATCTGTGTGTGGCAGTGTAAGTGGGTGAGCAAGACTCGGCCTTAGCAAATTATAACTTCTACGAGCATTTAAACCTATAGAATAGACAACATTATTAGTAGGTTGGTTGTCTTTTGACTTCAACCTCATTAGCTCATCCTATATAGTCCATCCCTTGCCTCTACAACACAGCCTCTGCCATTTCTGTTTGCATAATCTCCAAATCACTATAAGCAGCTCGATTTCAGAAGCCTAAAACTTCACAAGTTCTGATTCCCATGGCTTGTTTCTTTCACAAGTTCATAAAGTGCTAGAAGTAAATAAGGAACCCTCCTTTACACTTGTAAATTGATATTCACAAACTGCACCAACCTTTCACTTAACATATGATCCACCTGGGAGCAAAGGACTTCCTTGTTTGTCCCTATGCATTTAGCCAAGGGTTAGAAATTGTCCTCAGTCAATTACTGTGGATCAAGTCCAGAAACAAATAGTTGATATTTTTGATGACTCGTGCTTATTTTCAAATACCATCGTCCATGACAAAACCTTCATATAACTTGTATTTCTATTGAGGTGGTTAGCAATGGCAGTTTTAAGCCAGCTATGTTGGTAGGCAAGGCTTGCCAATGATCAATGCCTCTATCGAGTCTAAGAGACCTGAGTATTAAGCAACTTGCCATGACTTTTTGGATCTTCACTTAAGACCTAGTATGAAATTTGGATCCAAATCCTTTTTTTCCACTGAGTTTGTAGTTTAAGCAGGGTGTGGCTTATGATATACTAAATCTGATTGATTGCAACATATCTTCAGAATTTTAAAATAGCACCAATAGCATAACAGGTGATTTTCTATGACTATCTCCAAATAGATGCCTCGTTCTTTTGGCTAACATGAAAACTTAGATGTTCCCACACTGAATCCCTAAACAATGGCTCTAACAGAAAATCATCTGTTCCACCAAGAGCAATGAGAAGCAGGAATGTTAATATAGACTTAGGCACACTTGGCCTTGAGTTATATCAATGTATGTTGTGGTTTCCATACCATTCAACTTAGCTATATCCAATTTGTTGGAAAAAAATGGATCTGATTCTGAAATTTCAAAGGTTAACGTAAAGATATCCTTGTTTGAACCACTTTTATCATTCCTCTCCACATAACCATAATCTAATGCCAGCTGGGAATTGCTTTTATTTATTTCATATTGCATCAAGACTTGCTAAAGTGATAGGATCAACTCATATACAATGGTTTGGTGCCATCATACTTCTTAATCTGAAGATGTGATTTTTTGAAGCCTAAATAAGTAAAAAAACATGTATGCTCCCCAGTATTGAATGCAGTAGGTGCTCGCATAGTTAATGCTTCTTGTCTATCAAAGAGTCATGTTACCTTTCTTTCCCAACTACGCTCCTCTACATTTATACTGAATCCATGGTGCACCTAATTAAAATAGCACCAAAAAACAATGTTGGTGTCTTTTGGATTCATAGCACATTGTGCATCAAGCTTCCTTTGTACCTATCTTTCCTATCTGCATCAAGTTCGATACAGTACCCTAGTTGTAGACAACCGCCTTGTCTCCTTGATGTAAAACATAGTTAACATCGAGAATCAACAAAATAACTTTTCTTTCATGTATTCTTCTTTTCATCATCTTAGATTAGGGGTTCATCAAAATTCTGACATACAGAAATAATAACAATGCTAGCTCTCATCTTGTAATATGAGAATTTTACATCTAGTTTCCTCTCTCGAGCTAAATGCTGTAATGGTGGAATATACCTTTAGTTTCTATATTTGCAGTTCTTTTTCTTCTTTCATTATGGATATTATAAGTACTTTTAACTCCGATTTCAATCTCATTTTATACATTTTGTTAATACTCTTATATACGGGTTTAGATGTTTAATAGGTTGATATGTTTTAATATGTTGGCTTCTAGAGGTTTTTATGTTTTTTACTATTTTCCTGGTTAGGCTTCTAGAGATTTTTATTTTTTTGAACACGTTCTTATGTTATGAGTTCAAATACAAAGGGTTCCTCTACCTAATTGCAGTTACACTTGCAATGAGGTTAGACTAAGGCCTTGCCAAAACTTTCTTAGTATCATATACCCTTTAGCTCTAGTTTGGTTAGATAACTCATCAAATTCTATCACTTGAAAGGTATGAACAAAACCGACCAATCCCTCAAAAGCATATTTATAGTGGATCTTCCAATGTCAGTGCAATAACAAGTTGTGAATAAAATGTTGAAGGCCACTTAAAGACGACGCATGAAATAATGAAGAAATCATTTTCTAGGCAAAGCTACAAATTGTTTCATAGAACCCATGTTCTGCAGTTAGATAATGAATTATTGTGTTGCTTATTTTATATTAGGGGTCATGAGTAATGTTTAATAATGTTAGAAATTAAGTTTTTGGACAAGTCAATTAATGTTGTTATATTGATGCAATGTTGTTATTTCGCAGAGGGAGCATAGGGTTTTACTGACGAGCAGGGGGAAACAGTTGAAATCAGGCCCACGGTTGCCGCAATTTGGTTACTTTACCCTCCTTGTCCACTTCCATTTCTGCTATGCTACAATCATAGTTGCATGGGGTACTTCTATCGCCCATGATGTAACCGAACCTGCATTGTGATAGCCTTATTTACAGAGGAAAATCGTTGTACCTGTATACCCTTGGTTCAAAAACTTTACAGCCTCATTGCACCTGTATACAAACTGTCACCTGCAGCTAGATGCACCCATGCAACATCGGCTGAAATAAGCAGGAAGTGGGAAAACAAATTCCAACCAGGTTTGAAATCCTTTTAACACTCTCTAGGCTAACTCTCTGGAGATGGTAATCAAGAAAATATTAAACATAAATACATAGTGCTTTCCTTTGTGGAAACCTATGGTGGTGAATCATTCATCTTTGAGTTAGCAAAAGACTTCTCAGAAAGTCTGTAGCTGTTGATTTCATGGCCAGAAAAGGTAACTTACATGGTAAGGGGTTTGAGAAGAATGCATCAGTGGACCCTGTTGCCTCTCCAGAGTCAAGTGGTCTTCCCTAAAAGAAAATGGGCTCAAGGTCTGCTTCATCCATACACGAGGGATCTGGAAACAACAATGAGAATGCTCAGAATATTGATTGCCCAGACAATCAAAGATATATTTCTAGGAACAAATCACAAAGGTCCAGAGGTTCAGGAGATGGTAAAAAGGGTGCAGGGCTTGAAGAACCCAACATTAATAAGGGAGGGCTTGGACAACAACTGGGTACAAAACTAATGTCTTCCAAGTCAAAATAAGTAAGTACATCCAAATAAAATGGAAAGCAAGTAACTGCTGGAGATGGTGATGGAACTAATGTTGGTGAGGCAAGGGAGTATGAGGAAAGGTTTGATAAATGTTGAAAGTTGTAGCGGAGACATATCGTTCCCTACTAAAGCCACTAGTACTCAATACCCTCAGATGCAAGAAAGCATGGAGAATGGGATGGATGTCAGCTCCCAACACCTAGAAGGGAATGGAAATGACAAGAGTAAACGTTCATGTGTAGCTACTCTATTTAGACAAGATTCATAATGGATCTCACAATAGAAGCCTGTATTAATGGCATTTAATGCATCTATTTTATAGGCAAGCAACTTTATTGTTCATAGGTTTCGGCATACATGGCCCATAGTTTGCACATGGCTGTTGCATTTGGGAAGGTTATTCCTTCTACTTTTTATACTGTGGTTGGACTGTTGTCTTAGAGGCATGGACTCATTTCTTCATTGGTGCACGTCAATCCTTTTTTGTGGTTATTTGGTGCAACTTTCTTATCTTCATTGCAATGGAAACCATTTTCAATGTTCTTTTGAGTTTGGTAAGTTCTCATACCCAACAATAGCCACATCTATAGTCTAAGTCCTTGAACACTACAATGGCCACTTTTGTTGTTGTAAGATCCAATGCTGGTTTAATCGATATTTTTAAATTTCATACTCTGGAGTTTGGAACCTGGATCATTTGAAGAACGCTCTGAAGAGGCCTCTAGCAAAATTGAAAACATGGACTACATTTTCTATCAGAAGATATCTAGGCTCCAAGAAGTCTACAATGTCTATGCATACAACTATCTCATAATTATTACAATGATCTAAAGGAGTTTTAGTGTTTCTGATTCTGTTAAACTCATTAGCCAGTTCACAAGGTACATTTAGGTGCATACAGGTGAAAAATAGAGGAATGGAAGTAGAAACATAAAACTTACATATAATAAAATGCATCGAGCAAGTACATACAAGTAGAGGCAAATTCTTTGTTTCTGCATTGCTGGATCTCAAATTCTTTGAGAATTTGTTCATAGTCCCTATCATGTTTCACAGGTTTAAGCATTAGAGGAATGGAAGTAGAAACATAAAACTTACATATAATAAAATACATCAAGCAAGTACATACAGGTAGAGGCAAATTCTTTGTTTCTGCATTGCTCGATCCCAAATTCTTTGAGACTATTTTCACAGTCCCTATCATGTTTCACAGGTTTAAGCATTAGAGAACATACCCAGATTTCATAATATTGGAGGCTCAAAGCATTTCAATCACATACTCTAAATATTGAATCGGTTCCTAATTATTGGTATTGCCATCATAACCTTTGCAGTGTACCTGAATGAGGATCACATGATCAGGTAGACCTCTTGAAATATAAAGAGAAAAAATAAATAAATCTTGAACACTATAGTCCCTAATTCTTGAACATAGAATAATCATATAAGAATTAATGAATAATGTGTGCCAAAAGCAGAGAAACTTTAATTTCAAAATGCCTATATATATGGCATTATCAAATTAAGAAACATGCAGTCACAACAAAATCATGAAATCGATAGCACAACATAAATAATGACCCTGGTGTGCTTTTTGTCAAATTTTTAATAGTTTTTTTTATATATTGTCTAATCATTAAATCGAGTGCAGAAAATAAGTAATGACTATTTAATATATTTTGCAATTGATTAATGATGGCAATCTCTGTAGGTAGGAAACTTAGTTTTGCAGCCACATATTTTGCAATGTTTTTTTTCATTTTTCTAGAAAAGAAGCATCTTGCATGAAAACCTAGGAACTAGTTTTAACAAAAAACAAATCGATGCCAATTCAATTAAATATAAACCTAAAACTAGGCCTCAAGAACATGAATCTCATCCATTAATAATTTGCCAGGATGCTTTAAATTGCAATCCATATTCTTTGGTTTGCAAGGAAAATACATTGCCTTTTTTATGGGTTTTTATAACGACTTTCAATCAAGCTTTTCACTTCAAATTCATGTTCTGAAATTCCAGAACATGAATAAGGTTGTTTAATTTTTTCAAACAACATATTTATTATGGTAAAAACGTACGTTGAATGTGAAAGAAACTTACTGTAACAAGGCTTGCACCAAGAAAATTGGCATAAAAGCATAGCCTAGTCGACATATTGCCACAATCAAAGTAGAAATCTAGTAATGTAAATTCTAGTTTGACTTCGTTATTTCTTCTAGAACATGTATAATTGTCTATCTTGTTTTGAGACTTATCACACACTGGATGTTGAGAATGTTGAGTCACTTCTAGCAGCTATATTTCTAAAACCAATAAGCACTCGATGCCAAGCTCTCCTTAGCCATAAAGCATGTAAATTTATCTAAAAATGTGAACCAAGGCATTTCTTAATTATCAGACTTGATGGTAGAGTATAGAAGGCAGTACATCCTAAATTGTAAGAAATGTCATAGTAATAATCACAAGGTCGAGCTGAGCATTGTTCTTTCCTATATTTTAACTGCAATTTAGAAAAAGATACAAGTACCGACTCCTGAAAGAGTAAAATCTTGTTTTGCTAAAACTAACCAATCTAGTTGAAAATCCAATGCATACAGCATTGGATACAACACTTCCTAGAATAACAAGTAAAACTGGAATAGTTAATATTGCAATAGACTTCAACTGATGGATACTGACACAATTGTGGAGCAAATAAAATAGCATACCAATGGAGGTAGTTTGACAATTGTGATCTTTGGGGCAATGCACTCAAGCAAGTTGGCATGCTTGATTTCAGAGTAGAGAACCCAGTTTCTGTCATCAAATGCAGCCTCGATTTCAATGGCCCACTGAAGAAGGAAATGGAAAAATGAGTCCAATGCTATTAAAATATAAGATACTTTTCACTTGCAAATATTGATTAAACAAAAAAGTTGCAAGTCTTATTGTGTCATTTGCTATCTAAAACCATTGAGCCATAAAATATTGATTTGCATCAATTGTCTCAAGAAATTCAAGAATCATTTCAATGTAACCTTCTTTTTCATCTTTATTTTGCACCGAATATCTTGAGTCAGATACACCCAAAAATGCAATATCAGAAAGTGCATTAGAAGCATGATGTTTTCATAAATCAAGAAGGTGAAGCTAATGGAAAAAGCTTCATCCAAATTAGGCAAAGTATTTATAATTAATAAATCCCAATCCTAAATATAACTCTATGTTTACTATTCACCCATATTTCTTTATTCTCAAAATCGAGTTATGGAGACAGAACCCAATGGTGTGTGAAGGTTGAATTTGTTCATCTTGTAATACTCCAGCATCATTATTGTTGGTCACTGAAGAAGTAAGGAGCAGATATATTTTACTCCCAGGGTTACAATAGAAATGTTCTATGCAGTATCTGCCATCATTGCTGCCATATGGAATTTGGTATATGCCAATCCAGTATGCATTTTGAGTGTCTGAGTCATGGTAAGACTTGAATATGCTTTATTTCCTTTGATCTTTTCTATCTCGTTTCAGAGTACGTAGAAACTGATAAAATTCATGGTGATAGATTACTTACCAAATAGTTGCTACAAGCCTGTTGTACATAGGGTCATGTTACCTTATAAAAATAAAAAGTAATTAAAAAAATTAATGTTAAAACCGATAACAAATTTAAGATGATACATCACGAAATTGGATCCCTCTCGATGCTTGATAGATCTCTTCAGGTTGAAGATGGATCTATGCTAGTTGTATCTCACCTGAGTTACTGGTTGTAGATGTATAATGGGAGACTTACAGAAAGATAATATCTTAGCTACCTATACATAAAATATTCTCCATCTACTGAACTCCTATATATACATAAAGAAGTAGAGTGTATAGTGTTTACAGTTGTCAATTTTTCTCTTGCGCTTTCCTTTTTGTGTGATTGTTCTCATTGCTGTTCACTTGTACACATATCATGTTTGAAGAAGGATTTGTGTTCTACATTAATTTTCTATTAACATTTACCTCAGTAATTAACATACACGTTGCTAATTAGTAATTACCTTATAAGTTTTCCCTAAATAAAGTACAACCACCCTGTATATGCGAGCTTCAACTACAAAATAAACCAAGAACTCTGTAATTCCTTCTTTACATAAGCGATAAACTATCTAAGTGTTCATACAACATATGTAATCAGGTTTGTCTGCATTCTGTTCTTGTAAAATGGAAGTGTTATAGGTCATCAAGCTGTAAATTATTATTATATATGTTTCCTTGGTTTGTGCCATATTTTTATTTTCTCTTTGTTTCTTACACCATTTCGTTATATGATCTTTGGTACAGGAAGCACTAAAGAATGACCACATTCTTACACCTATAGAAGGAACTAGTGAAAAGGTAATTATCATTAAGCTATGTTAACATAATTTATTTCGAATATGCGAAAGGTAAAGTAGAGTCTAGAGACTTCAATTACTTTTAATTGTCTACAATATAATTTCTATGGAGTAATTTACATAAGAGAAAACCGTTCAGTCGTTTTCTCAAATTTTGCAGTTGTACCACAATAATATATGCTTTCCTTCAGCTACTAAAGGTACCAAACAATCACAGCCAATGTCTTTGATGCTTACTAATGGTCAACTTTTCATGGTTCATGAAGACCCTGCCTTGGGACTCAGTTAGAGGTGATTTTGCTTATTTTAGATTGTTTTCTCGTCCTTCAATTTGGTTATTTAAGACAATTTGGTATTCTTCGCAATTTCTAAATATATGTTTTCAGATTAGAGGGAAAATTAACGATACATGTGAAATATTTTGTTTTTTAGAGATGTCATCTGTGTTGCAGATGCATCTCTTCCTGTTCCTTCAGGATTCATGTACAATTGTAAACAGGACAATATGGAGGACACATCCATTCAGTTATCAACTTTTTCAAACCCATTAAATAGATGTGGGCTGAACTTGCACAAGGAGTATCAGGGTTCTGTTATCACATATATAGTAGCCAGGCTACCATATTCTATTTTTCACACATAGTACATTTTTCAACCAGATCTCTTACATATGAGATGCTGAGATGAGCAGTTTTGACGGATCATTATTGTATTAGTGGACTATTGTACTCTCCCATGTCAGGACCAAGTCTCAAGACACTCACATTTGAGGACCAATGTAGCCATTTAGTCATTTTAGAGCAGTTATTGATGCCCAGTTTTATATCAATACTTTCTCATTGGACAGATGGTGTCTCAGACGGATTATATTGCATGATTATGACTCGGCTTTTTATATTGTGTTATGGTTATCATTGCTCTTATACTGATTTTTGTGAAATGTATTAACTTGTGGTATCATGATCTGGAGGTCATAATTATATGGAATTGGATGTATTTTGTACTATGTATTGATGGGGCCTACTTAGACTTGGAAGTTCCTGATATATACTCATTGGTTTTACCCTCCTTAGGGAGAATAGAGGTAGTCATTCCCACCATTGTTTTGGCTTGCTAGTGTTGACTCCATCATTCATTGTCTTCACCCATCCATTACCTTCCAGTTTAGTTTTCAACCCGACTGACTTCTTGACTTATGGCATGGAGGACCTTTTTCCCCACTAGAACGTTTGTTGGACAAGCCTCCCTGTTTATATTGTGTCTCGGCTCTGAGTTGGTGACAAAACTTGCCTTTGGTAAGTTGGATTGTATGCCTAAATCATTTTGGTTGGTTGTCCCGATGTTTGGCATTGTGCAGAACTCTCCTTGGTAACTTGAGATATTGTTGGCTAAAACTGAAAGCTCATGTACTACCCGTATTGAAAATATTGAATATGCGCCCATGGAAAATGAAAATGATAAAACTGTGTTTCTTAACATATGTAAAAAGGGCAAGAGCAATGAAATGCTAAAATACTCCTTGAAGAGTATAAGAAAAGGTCCAAAAAAGCAATGGTTAAAAATATGCTATATCCAAATATTGTTGACCTTATAAAAATAAATATGTCACGGATGAAAGCTGCGGTTAGCTGTGCTTTTAAGCACTGGTGAAGTCCCAAAGGGTCAGATAGGCCAAAAAGGCCATGGAATAAAATGATGATCCTAGTGAACTTGGATCAAGCTTGATGTAGTCATGATGCCTAAGTTGAATAAGCACTCTCTAAACAATTCACCCATTTGTGAGGCACTGCCATTCCTTGTGTTGTTGTTTGTCCGACATTGGTTATAGTGAGTATTCCATTTCCATTATCCAAAGTGTTATGATGTTGAGTAGGAAGTCATCATTTTTTTTAGCCTTGTCAATTTCATCCTTCACCCTTCACTAGCAAATTGACTACAACTATGAAGTGAGTATAGTCTTGAAAGTCTAAGTCTGAGTAATAATAAATAAAGCCTTATATATGTATTGGTTGATGTACCACCAATGAAATGAATGCTACTTGTTGTGATTGTTGCTTGAATGAGTTTTAGAGCATGTCTTATCCTTTTAACACTTGCAGCAGATGGATGATAGTCTGAGTTATTATTGGTGTCTGATCATTTACAAATGGTTATATTGTTTATTGGATATGATTGATGATCAGATAGAGACTTGTGAGGGGTATGAGTATACACCTTAGATGGATTTGGACTCTTTGAGCCTAATGAGACAGTTTATTTCTAGTTTCGAGCACTTGCAGATATGATCAAGCCCATTATGCCTTTCTGATGCAGTTTTTCTTCACAGGTTGATATGTCTAAGCACATAGATGTTTTAGTTGGATCTCCTAGGGAGTTGTATGGGAATAGGGGGTCCAACCACTTGTTTGTACCATATTACCCCCATCCCAGAGAGCCTAGTGGGCTCAGTTTGACAACGCAGGCACCCTAGGAGGCTGTTTTGGCAGGTTCACGTTTCCCGAGGCAAATTAAAAATGTTTAAATGGCTATTGAAGAAATTGATTTGGGCTATTGAGGCAAGGAAATGACATGGGATCAGTCATAATGATGAGAGTGATGTCCTCCACACCTTCTCCAGCAGTTGCAGCACCTGATTGGGCCCACACCTATTTTTTGGGCATTTTTATATTATTTTCTGGAGCTTTTGGGAGGCTCATGATTTCCTCAAGGAGGCACAAAGTCAAAGAATTAAAATATCATATTATTTTATTTGGCCATGGGGACACCTAGATGGAGTTAGTCAATACTCCTTGGACCCACCACGTGCTTCATTTATTTCTTGTTGAGTGGCATACCCTCTTTATGGGTGTTTTAGTCCACTTTGGTACTTTATGGTTATATTGATCCATGTATTGTATGTTGACCTCATCTCAACCATTGATTAGAAATTTTATCTTTTAATCTTAGCCACTCATTTTGAAAGTGGTTAGGATTTGGTTATGATTTTGGTTCTCTCATTTCTATTTAAAGGAGAGAGCTTCTCATTTCTAAGGGGTCTTTAGCTCTTGGATCTTGTTGCAGCTGCAACTGTCTCCCCAAATTTTTGAAATTTTGGACCCCCTTATTAATTTTTATCATTGCCTAGAATTGTTTGGATCCATGAACTCTGTTTTTGGTTTCCTTTTGCTACAAGTTTGGACTATTTTAAGTTTAACTCTCTTCATGCTTTTCGGAAAATTGCTTATGTTTGAAACTGCTGTGGGTTGTGGAATGTAGAGTTTGGTTTTTTCCCTTTGATCTGCGATTTCTTTCTTTGTTCTCGAAAGCATATTTCTCATTCTAGCCATTGTTTCAGAGGCCATTTAAACAACATATCAGAGCCATGTTTCCTTAAGGAGCCTCCGTTGTGGAAGCTGAACGATGAGCGTTCCGCAGGATAGTCTTTGACTTCTCCGATGTCGTGTTGTGTTGTTTTGACTTGTTTGGATTATCGGAGGTTGATAAAATTTTGGGTCGGGGTTGTTTGATTTTGTGAAGCTGCTACGTTGGAAATAAGATAAGTTTTTTTTTTGGGCCGCTGCGCGACCTTAGGTTTTTCGAACACAACGTTTCATGATGATTTCTGCGCCTTATTGAAAATTTTATGGTTTTGATTGAAGGCTATAGTCTGTTTGTTTTCCGCAATTGCGGCTCTCGAGCGAACTAAGTTTCCGCCATATAACCGCTCCGCTCGTCAATGCTTTGTTTGGGTTTCGGGGCCGTAGTCTTTTCATATTCCGCTATTGCGGCTGCGTAATGCGCTAACCTTTCGACGTTGATGTCGTTCCGATCACCGACAGGAACTTTACCTCCCGATGCTTTGGCGTTTAGTTCTTCCGACTCTGATAGGCTTAACGGTATTGTGGAACTCATTGTCCATTTGAAACCTTTCGTTGTGGCTGTAAGTAAGACTGTTCAGCTGATGTATCAGTGTTTCAAGTCGTCGATAAGGTTTTCCCCGCCGTCTTGTGAATTTTTAAACCCTGTGTGGACGTTGGTTGGTTTTTGATTCCTGTTAGGGATTTCACAACAAAAGTGCAGTACAGAGTCTCATTTTGAGAATCAGTTTATGTTGTTAGTATGGTTTAAGTTTATTGAAAAGATGCAATCCTAATTAATGATGAAATGTTGTTTAACTACAGGTGAAATTGGAAGATTCTTCAGATTTGTTGCTGCGAGAAGACGTAGTTAAAGGAAAAAGCTGAGGAAAGTTGGCTAAAAGTGATAAACAAAGTTTGTTCTGAAATCAACGAATTTAAAAAAGGGACAAATAAAAGACAAAGCGGAATCAATAGCAACAGAGTCCCCATTTTTGGAAAAGGTTCAGTAGTTACTGAGCTGGCCCCGTTTTATGAAGTCCTCATAAGTTTAAATTTGAATGTAATGCATTATACGAATCATGAGCACTCACAAACTGACAAAATTGTGGGATTAAAATGGTCTGGGAAACCGAAAAGGCGGGGGGAAGGGGGAACCCAAAGGTTTTGGGGGTTTTTTGTATAAAGACAGGAAAGTTAGAGGGAAGAGGGGGCTTTTTCCTTGGAAAAACTTGTGAGCTATTGTTTGTAAGAGGAACTACTTCGTTTTACAATAAGAAATTGAAAAAATTGCCTGTTGGAGAAGGTGCTGTGTGGAATGTTCAAATGATATAAAATGAACAATGTTGAAGGGGAGCTATTTTGTTTTCGACTGTGTTTCATTAACTGTGATAACGTTCTAAGTTTTTGAACCTATGTCCTTGTTTGAATGTTCTTTGGTATATTCTGTGATAATTTCCACTATGAGTAATGGAGGTTTTAACTGTTGATGAGCTATCTTGTTGTGTATATCTTTATTCATGTTTATGTGTTTGGTTCTAAAAACAACTATCTGTGATTTACCTTAACATGTGAAAGGTATTAAATTACTCATGAATTAATATTTTTCTCTCTAGAGACAGCTTAGTTAGTATGTATTTTCTAATTGCGTGTGATTTTAGATGCGAGAGAGTCTAAGACGAGAGGTAAGAACCTGCGCAGCACATTGTGACCACTCCTTGCATCCTTGATCAATCTACATTTTAGATAGGCACTTGCATATCATATTTAAAGTCAAAAAATACAAAAATATATACGGTGGACCGGGCCGCAACCGGTAAAACCTTTTATTTTTGTTACTTGACCCACGGTAGCTGGACCGCAAACTGGATGGATTCCCTACACCAAACAGTCACGGGCTAGTTGGGAATGTTGACTGGGGAGAATCCCTTGCTGTTGTAGCTTGCGAATTTGCAGACCTCAACAGTTTCTGGCACTAGAAGGAGGGCCGCCAGTGCATGGTTGGCCGAGGAAACCTGTTTTCCCAAGATCATTCCATTGGTAACAGTTCGGAAGGCAGTCTGTTTCCCAATCCAATTCCTGAAGAGAAAGGTAGAGAACATTTGTATTCTGTGGACAACAAACTTGTTAATGATCTGAGAAGACACACTAGGGAATACGTGAAGAATATTGAAGGATTACCCATCATCCTTGAATTGCCCAGAAGAGAATATAAAAGGAAAGATCGTCATATATTGGAAGATTCAGTGTTAGTGGGAGATTGGGAAGAATTAGTAGAAGTAGCATTACAGGAAGTTGTATAGCCTTTGAATCAAGTAGGCCCAGATACTCCTTACTGTTCTCCTATTCACACTCCTATTCATTCACCACCTCAGTCTCCACCAAGACTCATGGCAGGCGTGAACGTAAATCAGCCACCCAACCCACCAAATCCACCACCTGCTTGGAAAGCCAGATCACCTTTAAACCTAACACCTCCTTTGCATGATTTACCTCAATCTTTTGAAAAGATGCTGCCCAAGTTTGATCCAAACGAGAAGATGTTAGTAGATGACCACTTGCAGAGTTTCTATCTAGCAATAGAAGGATTAAGGGCTGGGGAATATGAGGATGTGGTTTGTAGACTTTTTCCACACACACTTAAAGGAACAACAACATCATGGTATTTTGGTTTGTCTGCCAATTCTATCCCTGACTAGGATACCTTTGAAAGGATTTTTAGAAGTAAATATGCAACCCAAAAAACTCATGCAGCTCTTATGAAAATACTATGTGCCTTAAAGAAAGAAGTAAAAGAGAAGGTGCATAGTTTTACCCAAATATTCGTAGCCTATCTTAAGAATTTTTCTGAAGTTGACAAACCCTCGGATAAAGTCCCGATTGAATATTATACCTTAGCTCTAGGGCCCGAGTTGGCCATGTTTGCCAAAATGAAGGCCAAACCTACGCTAGCTGAGACTGATGAGGAAGCAGAAAAAGTAGACGCTGAAAGGGAAAGTATCGAAGATTATCTTGGATGGTCAGGAGAAAAAAATGTCGGGAGGAAAGCTTTGTTGTTTACTAAGCCTAAAGACGAGCAATCACCAGATTTCGAAGGAATGGAAAAAATTATGCAGAATCTTTCTAACAGAATCGTAGACTTGGAAAAGGAGAAGGAAGCCCAAAAGTTCAAGCCTTATTACAAGAAAAGGGAAGATAACAATCAATCCCAACCTCCTCCTCACAGCCCTGCATCTATGAACTTAACAGAGGTAGGAATGGATAACTTCTGTACTTTCCACCAACAACCCCATTCTGAAAAGAACTGTCCTCAATGGATAAATTCAATGACGTTGGTCATGAATCAGCATTTAGATTCCAAGTTAACTGAAAACAACGATGAAGAAGGGAAAGATAATAGTAAATCAACAGAAAAACAGGAAGATGAAGCCATGGTTTTATGGGACCGTGTATCCTTGTTTGATGCTGAGGAAGAAAATGATATGAGACACGAGGGCATCCTGGAAACAAATGTGAAGACAAGAAACCAGGGGTTGATTAAGGAAAACAGTCTTATGCTCCCCAAGATCAAAATACTTCAAAAGAATGTTAAGAAATTCCAAAATAGTTCCTCAGCTAATAAAATTCCAGAGTTTACCATCACCAGTCAAAATCCTGGACAGATTCACATGCATACGAAGCCCAATGAAGAAAATAATGTTAGATCGAATCTCACTGAACATAAGATGGAGTATGACATTGTGGAGGATATCAAGAAGGTGAGGGAAAACATCTCATTATTTGAAATGTGCAATGTGCCACAACAAAAATAAAAGCTATTAAAAGCACTTGAAGCATCAAAGGAGAGGCTGCCCACTGACAATCAGCCTCAAGAAGAAGAAATTGGTGAAGCAAGTATGGGAGGTAAGCCTAAAAGTAAGAATCCGCCTTTTCTCCTTACTTTTGAAATCTTCAACCATAACGTGCATAACTGCCTAGTAGAATCGGGGGCATCAGTCAATGTCATGCCGCTGTCGGTCTGCAAAAAGATAAATGGACAACCTAAACCATCTACCTGGAAGGTTGTTCAGTTGGATAGGACGAATGTGAAGGTAATTGGAGAAATGGAGGATGTTCTCGTTCGCTTATCTTCCAATGATAAGGTGTGTCAAGTCATCGATATTTTGGTGGTTGACATACCAGAAGCTTATGGACTTGTTTTGAGCAGGGATTGGTCAGCTAAGCTGAACAGATATTTTGCCTCAGACTGGTCGCATCTGTGGATGCCATATAAAGGAAGCCCAAATCAAATTAAAGTGTTGAGGGAGCCCCACATGAAACACAATGTTACTCAGTTCGAAGGAAAAAATGAACCAGTGGATCCTATTTTGGGAAACTATTTTATTGAGTTAGAACCGGGAAACTATCAAGTGGAAGAAGCCAACGATACATCAAACACTCAGCCTGATCTCCTTTGGTTTTCACAGGCTGATGAAATCGGTTGTAAAATAGTAGACTTAGTTGTAGATGTAGATGTTAGTTCTCATGCATTAGTAGGTGGCGATTTTTGGACGCTTTTCTTTGATGGTTCTAAAACTTTAGAGGGGTCGGGAGCCGACTGTGTCCTGATTGACCCTATGAAAAACAAACATTTTCTTTCATGTAGGTTAGAGTTTGAATTTACCAATAACACAACTGAATATGAAGCATTGGTTCAGGGGTTAAGGAAAGCATTTGAATTAAAGACAAATAATCTGAACGTGTTTGGAAACTCTGAAATAATTGTAAAACAAATTTGGAATCAAATACATTGCATTTATCCTCATTTAAAAGCTTATCAAAATGAAGTATGGGATTTACTTAAATGTTTTAATGCATTTAACATTGTATCGATTCCAAAACTTAAGAATGCATCAGCTGTGAGGCTTGTGCCCTCTAATAATCAGTGCTCTATTGAATTTCTTTTCAGGCCCTCGGTTCTAGATATGATTACCAATCTACGAGTGTTCGATGACGATCAATAGATTATAGAATGCTTAACAAATGACGAGGCATTCAAAGGGGCGATTATTGATGATGAAGAACATCAGGCCGAGCTGAAATTCGATAATTTCATTCCTAAGGGAGTCAGAACTTTAGAACGAATGTTTGATTTAAATGAAAAATTTAGAAGACCAGCAAATGTGAAGACTCATAGCTCATCTCTACAGTTCGAGTTGATTAATTTGGGGACTGAGATGAAGCCTAAATATGTGAATCTTGGAAAATGTTGCTCACCAGCTGAAAGGGATAAGTTCATCGTTCTTTTCAAGCAATACAAAGATGTTTTGGCCTGGACATATGAAGATCTGAAGACATATGACACCAGTATTATCCAGCATGTTATCTCCATCAAATCTGGAATCAAACCTTATCAGCAGCCTTTAAGGAAAATGCACCCAAAATTGGAACCTCTAATCTAGAGTGAAGTTAAGAAATTATTGGATGCTAGAATCATTTTTAAGGTTAGACACTCGGAATGGGTTTCAAATCTGGTACCAGTGAGGAAGAAATCTGGAGAAATTAGGTTATGTGTGGATTTTAGAAACTTAAATCGCGCTTCAGATAAAGACAATTATCCTATTCGACCCATGGAGCAAATACTACAAATGGTTTCAGGTTCTGAACTATTCTCTTTATTAGATGGATTTTTAGGCTACAATCAAGTATTATTAGTCGAAGAAGACAGACTAAAAATGACATTCAGGACCAGGTGGGGAACTTTTGCTTATAGAAGTATGCCTTTTGGGCTCATAAATGATGGAGCTACCTTCCAGAGGGCCATGGACATAGCTTTTCATGGTCTGATTGGCCATAGTGCTATAGTATACCTCGATGAAATCACAATATTCTCGTAGAAAAGAGAGCAACACGCATTTCATCTAAAGCAGATTTTTGAACGTTGCAAAAAATATGGTATCTCACTAAACCCCAAGAAGTGCGTGTTTTCTATTACAGAAGGTAAATTATTGGGTCACGTGGTGTCTGAGAAGGGGATCTCCATATACCCAGAAAGGATCAAAGCCATTGAATAGATTCCCTTGCCCCATAATAAAAAGGGCATGCAATCATTTATGGGGACAATAAACTTCATGCGAAGGTTTGTGCTAGATTTCGCTCAAATTGTTAAACCTTTGTAGCAAATGGTAAAGCAAAGTGTACAGTTCAAATGGACTGATGTAGAGAAGAATGCATTCAGTAATATTAAAACAACTGTTGCGCACGCACCTTCCCTCAAAAGTCCAGATTTTGATAAAGATTTTATTCTGTACACTTTCGCCTCTAATGATTCACTAGCAGCTGTGCTGACCCAGAAAGAAGATGGGGGAGATGAGTTCCCCATATCATTTATGAGCACTGGTCTGCAAGGGGCCAAATTGAATTACCCTGTTGTGGATAAGCAAGCTTACACAATGTTCAAAGTAGTGAAACAATTCAGACCATATATATTGAAGAATCGGACAAAGGTAATAGTTCCACACCCAGCTGTGAGGTCTTTTTTCGTACAAAAGGAGCTAGGAGAAAGGAGAGGCAACTGGGTAATGGCTCTACAAGAGTATGACCTCGAATTCAAGCCAGCCTCCATAGTCAAAGGGCAAGGATTGTGCAAACTGATGACTGAAAGTAAAGACAATGAAGAACATGACTGGGAAGGTGAAGCTGAGTTACATTTGATGGATGTATGTCCTTTTTTCATAGCTCCGGACTCTTGGTATCGAGACCTTGTGCATTACCTTCAGGTGGGATTGTTACCAGAACATTGGAATTCTAAGCAAAGAAGCGCATTGCATCTTAAATCAGCCTCATATCAAATTGTTGAAGGAATATTATTCAGAAAGAATTATTATGGAGTTCTTCTTAGAAGCTTAGAGAAAGAAGATGCGAAGAAGGTAATGATAGATTTACATGATGGGCCTGCTGGAGGACATTTTTCCGGAGATACTACAGCTCATAAAATTCTCAGAGCCAGATACTATTGGACCACGCTGTTCAAATATGCACACGCCCATGTCAGAAAGTGTGACATTTTTCAAAGGTGTAGTGGAAGACAAGCTAAAGCAGCAGGACCGTTAAAGCCTGTGATGATAACAAAGCCTTTTGAGCAATGGGGGTTGGATATCATTGGGGAGATAAAGCTGAATTCTTCTCTACAACACAAGTATATTCTGACAGCAACCAACTACTTTACTCGGTGGGTTGAAGCCATTCCGTTGCATAAATTAAATGAAGATACGGTCATGGCCGTTTTGCAAGACCATATTATGACCAGGTTTGGAGTTCCAATTTCTTTAGTTTTCGATAATGTTAATTACTTTTCCTCCATTAGATTAATTGCATTTGCTCATGAGAAAGGAATTAAGTTGCATTACTCTGCTAATTACTATCCACAGGGAAATGGTTTAGCTGAATCCACAAACAAGAATCTGGTTAGGATTTTAAAAAAGACAGTGATAGAAAATCAAAGGAGTTGGGACTCAGCGTTACCAAGTGCTCTTTAGGCTGATAGGGTCACTCACAAGACTTCATTAGGTATGTCCTCGTATACCCTTGTTTATGGGAAAGAGGAAATCTACCCCCCAATATCATGTTACCCTCTTCCATAATCGCTCAAGAATCCAGAGGATCAGATAATGAAGTCTTGCAAATGAGGATATATAATCTCCTGAAGGTAGAGGAGTCTCGATCTAAGGCTAGAGAATGCTTCAAACAACAACAAGAGGTAGTAAAGAGATGGTTTGATAAACACAAGGCTGGAACAAAAGAATTCGAGGTGGGAGATTTGGTTCTCAAGTGGGACCATCTCCATGATGAGAAAGGAAAACACACAAAATTTCAACAGTTATGGGTAGGACCTTTCCAGATTGCAGCAAATCTTGGCCCCTCAACCTATAAATTGCAAGATTTATAGGGGTGGGAAGAGAACTTACTAGTAAATGGTTTAGTTCTCAAACCTTATTTTTCTTGAGTTTTGTTTTTGTTCTTTTATCTTGTATATAAATAATTTGACTTGGCTGTTTACTTTGATTTATGTAGTTCTGTTTTGTTTTAGTTTAAATTTTGTGTGATTTCAATAAAAGGAGGCAAACTCTTGGTTGCATGGAGAACATCAGAATTCTGGAATGATTAAAGTTCTTGGGTGTAAGATTGTGTATTATTGTTTACGTGAAAGAATTTCTTCTATTTTAGCAGTTTTCCCGAATGGCTATGAACACATTGAAGTCCTGCTCAATCCTTGTAAAATAAACCAGAATCAAAGGTTTGGAATATTATTTTGAGGCTCCATCCATCTCACATTTTAAAATGTCCTAGGGAGTGACAGCAAAGGGCCCATGGAAAGGAAGCAAGGTAAACATTATATTATATATAAATGATCCCATGCCAAGAATTGAATGCCAAAAAGTAGATAAGAGTCGAAAGCTCCTTTGAAAGCATTATGTATTAAAACAAAATATTGAACCATATAAGTACTAAATTGCCAAAAGTTCCTCTTCGTCCGTGAGCTGAAAATTGAAGACATATCTCACACAAAAGGACACTATGGATAGAGGAGCTTGAATAAAAAAAAAATTCAGAAAGAAAGGCATGCAGGAGGACTCATATGAAAATGACAAAAGTTCAAAAGCACAAAAGGTGCAAAATGGCATGGGAATGAGGAACAAATGAATATTTATGTTTACCTTATGCTACAATCCTGTGGTGTCCAAGCTAGCGGCTACCTGAAGACAGAGGTAACAAATGAAACTCATCTTCCTGGCCTCAAAAGAGTTATCTTGACTTGGAAATATTGGTTTCCATTCTCCTAAATTGGACTATCATCAATGATTAAAAGTACATATATTTTCCATTTGAGAAATCCAAATATCTGGAAGAATTCAACATGTTCATTTGTTGTTAAACAGTCTGTTACTCAAGAAATAATTGTCCAGAGATCTAGGTCCACCAGGTAGTCGCCAATTGTTGCAGCTGCAACTGTCTCCCCAAATTTTCAAAATTTTGGACCCCCTTATTAATTTTTATCATTGCCTAGAATCATTTGGATCCATGAACTCTATTTTTGTTTTCCTTTTGCTACAAGTTTGGACTATTTTGAGGTTAACTCTCTTCATGCTTTTTGGAAAATTGCTTATGTTTGAAACTGTTGTGGGTTGTGGAATTTAGAGTTTGGTTTTTGCCCTTTGATCTGTGATTTATTTCTTTGTTCTTGAAAGCATATTTCTCATTCTAGCCACTGTTTCAGAGGCCATTTAAACAACATATCAGAGCCATGTTTCCTTAGGGAGCCTCCGTTGCAGAAGCTGAACGATGAGCATTCCGCAGGATAGTAATTGACTTCTCCGATGTCGTGTTGTGTTGTTTTGACTTGTTTGCATTATCGGAGGTTGATTGAATTTTGGGTCGGGGTTGTTTGATTTTGTGAAGACGCTGCGTTGGAAATAAGACAAGTTTTTTTTTTTGGCCACTGCGCGACCTTAGTTTTTCCGAACACTTAACGTTTCATGATGATTTCTGCACCTTATCAGAAAGTTCATGGTTTTGATCGAAGGCTGTAGTCTGTTTTCTTTCCGCCATTGCGGCTCCCGAGCGAACTAAGTGTCCACCATATAACCGCTCTGCTTGTCGATGCTTTGTCTGGGTTTCAAGGCTCACAGTCTTTTCATCTTCTGCTATTGCGGCTACGTAATGCGCTAACCTTCCGACGTTGATGTCGTTTCGATCACCGACAGGGAAATTTACCGCCCGATGCTTTGGTGTTTAGTTCTTCTGACTCTGATAGGCTTAACGGTCCTGCAGAACTCGTTGTCCAACTGAAACTTGCTATTGTGGCTGTAAGTAAGACTGTTCGGCTGATGTCTCAGTGTTTCAAGCCGTCGATAAGGTTTTCCCCGTCGTCTTGTGAATTTTTAAACCTTGTACTGACGTTGGTTGGTTTTTTATTTCTGTTAGGGATTTCGTAACAAAGGTGCAGTACAGAGTCTCATTTTGAGAATCAGTTTGTGTTGTTAGTATGGTTTAAGTTTATTGAAAAGATGCAATCCTAATTAATGATGAAATGTTGTTTAACTACAGGTGAACTCAGAAGATTCTTCAGATTTGCTGTTGCGAGAAGACGTAGTTAAAGAACAAAGCTAAGGAAAGTTGGCTAAAAGTGATAAACAAAGTTTGTTCTGAAATCAACGGATTTAAAAAAGGGACAAATAAAAGACAAAGCGGAATTAATAGAAACAGAGTCCCCGTTTTTGGAAAAGGTTCAGCAGTTACTAAGCTGGTCTTGTTTTATGAAGTCCTCATAAGTTGAAATTCAAATGTAACGCATTATACGAATCATGAGCACTCACAAATTGACAAAATTGTGGGATTAAAACGGTCTGGGAAACCGGATAGTCGGGGGGCAGGGGGAACCCAAAGGTTTTGGGGGTTTTTTGTATAAAGAAAGGAAAGTTAGAGGGAAGAGGGGGATTTTTCCTTGGAAAAACTTGTGAGCTGTTGTTTGTAAGAGGAATTACTTCACTTTACAATAAGAAATTGCAAATTTTGCCTGTTGGAGAAGGTGCTGTGTGGAATGTTCAAATGAGATAAAATGAACAATGTTGAAGGGGAACTATTTCGTTTTCGACTGTGTTTCATTAACTGTGAGAACGTTCTAACTTTCTGAACCTATTTCCTTGTCTGAATGTTCTCTGGTATATTTTGTGATAATTTCCACTATGAGTAATGGAGGTTTTAACTGTTGATGAGCTATCTTGTCATGTATATCTTTATTCATGTTTATGTGTTTGGTTCTAAGAACAACTATCTATGATTTACCTTAACATGTGAACGGTATTACATTACTCATGAATTAATATTTTGTTCTCTAGAGACAACTTAGTTAGTATGTATTTTCTAGTTGCATGTGATTTTAGATGCGAGAGAGTCTAAGACGAGAGGTAAGAACCTGCGCATCACATTGTGACCACTCCTTGCATCCTTGGTCAATCTGCATTTTAGATAGGCACTTGCATATCATACTTAAAGTCAAAAAATACAAAAATATATACGATGGACCGGGCCGCAACCGGTAAAACCTTTTATTTTTGTTACTTGACCCACGGTAGCCAGAACGCAAACCGGACGGATTCCCTACACCAAACAGTCATGGGCTAGTTGGGAATGTTGACTGGGGAGAATCCCTTGCTATTGTAGCCTGTGAATTTCCAGGCCTCAACAGATCTGGATAATAGAAAGACTTTTTGTGGATATTTTTTGGATCTGCTTTGCATCTGATGTTCTCAAATGGTGATTGGATAGTCTTCTGCTTCCTAGCATTGTGGAAACTCTTGTGAGATCTATATTTTTTTTGCTGTCATTGTCTTTCCTACAGAAGGGCGTTTTGGCTGGAACATTTTTGCAGGGAAACCTCAACTTGCTTGGTTTTCTTCGTCTTGGATTAGGGGGTTTTCATTAGTTTCATTGTCATCTATGATTAATTCATTTTACTTTCTTGTAGCATTTGGTTTCTTTATCTTGTATTGGAAAATCTGATATTGTTGACGTTTGCTCATGCAGGGTAGGGGGCGCATTGGGGGCTTGTGGCTTACATCCTTCATAGAAATCACTTGGATCTTCCAGAATTGATCGGGATAGCAAGGATCATCATTGTTAAAGACTTCTACAAGCATTTCCAGGTAAGATCTACCAGGTAAGTCTCTTCTCTTTAGATTTTAATCCATTGTACCTTGCTTTACTTCAAATTTTTTGAAAACTCCTAAAATACTAAAAACCCTAAAAAGCAATAAATCTGGGAATCATCTGATATTTGGCCAAACCACTTCTGGGTTTCATAGATTGGGCCTTCCCTTCACTAAATCTATTGCAACGCTGGTCAAACTCCTGCTAGTTTGATATAGATCTGATTTTTAGCCAGAAAACTGCATAAACCCCCCACTGAAAATTTGACCTGCTAGGGTTTTGACTTTTTTTGATTTCTGACTTCACAGATGGATAGATCAGGTCCCACATAGTCCAAATCACCCTCAACGCTATCTAGATTCATGGTAGTTTGAACTAGATCTGATTTTTTGACTGAAATAGCCCTAACGCCCTCACTGAAAACTGGACTTTTCTGGATTTGAATTTTTTCTGAAATCTGATAGGTTGGGCTAATAGATCAGGGCTTGAGCATCCCAGAACACCCCCAATGCTGAGCTAGTTCCTTCATGGTTTCCCTAGATTTGAAAAATTGACTTTCGGCCTCCTAGCCCCTGTAACGTCCTCGACCCTCCGACCGACAAAGAGGACGCTACCATACATCAAACATCCGGGCATCTAGCCCCATGAACATATACATACATATAATGCTGAAACAAAATGCTTAAAAACATAAAACGTACTAAGATGCATAATCACACATATATTTAGCGGAAGCAAAACAACATTCATTCATATACATGTTCATCATAATTCATTAACAGTAAACATACTACAGAAGTAAAATAGACAAGAATACTTATCTTATGAGAACTATCCCGCAACTAGCTACGCCGCTGCAACGTTCCACCCAACCATAGGCTAGCATGCCCCTTAATCTATTAGCAATGCTACCACCCCCGAGCTGGGCATGATTCCCCAAGGAATAAGGAACTAGCAGGCTTACACATAGACAAGGATAACAAGACAACAAGGATACATAGTTCAGCCAAGCCAACATAGATGGGTTTATCAGGCGAAGAACAAATCAGCCAAGCCAACACCAATTGGGTTTATCAGGCCATCTAGGAGCTGGGAAAGGCTAAATGCTAAGCTGATGAGCTCATTGAAGAGCTAAGGACACCTACACCAGAACTAGCTTGACTTATAGAACACCCACACACACCCAACACAAGGAAATTGGTCCTTTCTCTACAACACAGTCCCTCAGGCCTTGACCTCCCTTCCAGTGCTATTCAGGGGTTGTGGAGAAGAAAGCCATCCCTCTAGCTCTGTCTGTGTGGTTCCCAAACCCACCAGGTTTTTTAATCAAATCAGGCCCTCATCACCACTCCAATGCAGTCCGAAGACCAACCACTGCATTCATGCAGTCAGATAATAAATTCATAGCTTGGGCAAGGGAAACCAACACCTGAATCGTTCTTGGACCTATAGTGGCCAAAATCATTCAATCAATAGCCTACAACAGCTCAAACGTGTAAAATACCATAGCCACGATCAACGAGGAAAATCACAGCACATGATCCACAATGAAGCCACGGAAAAACTTACACAGACCGTAATGGGGAATAAAACAGACTCCCAATCTGTAGGTGAGGGAAACGCAACCAACACCACATAGGTATTCATAGCAACCTCTGAAACATTTCACAGCCCCCCAATCGGAGAGGAGACAGACTCTCTGCGTGAGTGGGAAGGAAAAACGCATCCACAGACCAACATTCCGGTGAAAGAAGGGAGAGCGAACCCCCACACACAGAATCACAATCCTTTTATCTGCGCTCTGCGTGAGGAAGACCATCCGAACCCCCTGTGCGTGAGAAGGTGGCAGCGCCAAAAAACGTCTCTGCGTGAGAGTGAACAAAACAGACGAGGGAGTGGCGTAGTGGTGTTTCTTTTACCCACATGAAGGTGGAGAGACGACTGGTGGAGTGAGCATGTGGCAAAGACTGATAGTCCCGCCATCCTCCACTCCCCAACAATCACTGCCCTCAACTAATAAAAGGAGTATTAACTAGGTGGCTGACACATGGATTTTTCCCATGGGGTCCAGGTTTAACAATCCCCCCCCGTCCCCCCCCTATCCTTAGGAAATCATGCCCTTTTCAATATGGTTGCAGTGAACATAGCTGGTTGGGTTCTTTCAATTAAAATGCACATTTACATGATGACAATACTTAATATGTGTTGTATATCTTGATATACCATCGGTAATAATTCCAATCACCGAAACATAACCAAATCGATGGTGGGGATTTTTCCTTTAGCTCCACACCATGATTATTTACAATATATATATATATATATATATATATATATATATATATATAATGCATCAGGGTCAAAACCGGGGTGNGATCTGATCTTTACTGAAATTTTCTGACTTGGGTTTGTAGATCAGGCCACCCTGATCTCATTTCCACTTCAACACTGATTTGATAGCCTCCTGGTGACTCTAGAATTATAGATCTGCCTCTCCAAGACCTAGCGCTAGCCCTCCATTAAGCTGGTTTTCCTGTAACCTAATTTTTTCGGGCCAAATCCTTGTCTGGGTCCATAGATCAGGGTATATCCCAGGTGGGTTCACTGAAACGTTGGGTTGATGCTGACTCCATTTCCCAATGCACATAAGGCACTAATATCTTAGCTAGTGCTATCCCTAGCTTGACCTCACTCCCATTTCCTTCGCCAACATTCATTGATAACTCAAGTTTCCTATCTGTCACTGAGTCTTTCTCCTTGGTACTAGACAGTCCCAACTTTGTCCTTTCTTACCCTGTCACAGTTACGTTTCCCAAGATAGTGGTAATCACCATCAGTTACTAGTACCTAAACCCTAGAGCTAGGGTTTTGATTTACCTTACACCTTACGTACCTCAAAGTCACATTTGATCTGTTCTGGTGACTAGGTCTGATCTCTCTTGTCGAGAGCAGATCCGGGTCTCCCCCATTGTTGTCTTGGACTAGGATAACATAAAGTGAAGGTTGCCTTGATTGGCGTGACAACCATCCATTTGGGATTCTAGGCAGTCGTGGTTCCAGCCCTTAGTTGCTTGCCCCTCTACCATCCATCCTGGATCCACCTCACACAGGAAACTACAAGGTTGGTGATAACATTTTGGCGTCGTTGCCGGGGAGGTAGAGGCCTACCTTGGTTCAAATTACCTCACCTTTCCATACGACATATCACCCAAAGCATGATGCCAAGACTGTTAGAAAGTGCAATAAGGAAGGTCTTCTAACATTGCATGTGTCCTTGCATGCTAGAGAGACATTAAACTAGAAGCCAAATCTATTAAAGTGATTTTCCTAAGTTTTGATTTAGGAAAACGCTTTAATTATTCTAATTTGATTTTGACTTTAATGGAATCACTTTATTAAAGTGGAAAGTGAATTATTTAAGTGAATGAATAATCTAATCTTAGCCATTGATTCTCATCGGAGGATCTCATGCATATATCCATAGTGAGGGTTAGGGTTTTCACTTGGCCAATAAAGTTAAAAGGAGATTTGGTGGAGAGGGCACGTACATAGATAGGATACAGACAAGGAGAAATCAAACGGAGGAGTTTACAAAAAAGATGGAGGAGCAGTTACACGACAGGTTCACCAGTCTAGACCGAGACCAGACAGATCGCGAAGAGGAGCAACACAATAGCCAGTAGGGAGGTCGTGCTGGTGACACAAGGTTCCATACTGTTCTATGCAGCTGATGTCAGGATCTGTACGGTTCTGTACAACAGGACGTACAGTCTCGCATAGTAGTTGGAGATGCTGTTGGGTTGTCCAATGATCTCGCTGAGGTTTTCAGTTTGCCAGGTTGTGTGTATTTACTTGCTAGATGTAAAAGTTCCATGTCTTGATAGTAAAATTCCATATCTGACTGTTGCATCGGTTTTCCCATCTTGGGTTTCTGAGGGTTTCCATACCCAAAATAATAGTGTCTATATTGTGATGTGATGTACTGAATTATTTCTCAGTAATTTGTATTCGGTTGAATACTTGTAAAAGATATTCATGTGTGGTTATCAATGAAATTTTGAATACATTGTTTAGCCCTAGTTTGAACATTAAAGGAAAATTTACATGGTATCAGAGCTCTGGTGAGCTAAAGCTGATAGATTTGCAATAGTTGTCATAGATCAAGGGAATATCTATTGAAGACACAAATCTAGATTGTAGATCTAGGGTTTGACAAGTACAATTCAGTATGCCCGTGCAGTTTAGAATTGAGGATAGACTCCAGGGGGCTCAGAACTTTCCTACATGGAAATAAAGGATCACAAGGATCCTGGATGTCAATGATGCATAGGAGCATATTGACTCCATGAAAGCTACGCCCGTAGATCTGGTAGATTTAGTAGCTTGGAAGAAGATTGATTCCAGAGCCATGTTGATTATCATGGATGTAGTGAAGGACAATATAGTCCCTCACCTTTCCAGGAAGAAGACCGCAACAGAGATGTGGACGGCTTTGGAGAGTTTATACCAAAGCAAGAACGAGAACCAGAAGATGGTGTTGCAAGATGGCCAAGGGAGAAGGAGTGGTTCCTTATTTCATGACACTCACACATATTAGGGATGAGCTTGGATTTGTTGGCTCTAAGACTGTGGATGAGGAGCTAGTTCGTATAGCCCTGAATGGTTTCTCTAATCCATGGGACACCTTTTTCAAGGGTGTGGTGGCTAGGGAGAAGTTGCTTGATTGGCATAGATTATGGGATGACTTTGTGCAAGAGGAGACCTGCATGGGTCAAGTATTAGGCTCATCTAGTAGTGCCCCACAGATTGTGGATGAGTAGGCTCTAGCCCTTACAAGGAAGAGAAAGGGTAAGGCAAAGAGGAAGAAGGATGGTAAGAATAACCTTGATGTATCAAAGGTCAAGTGTTTTATCTGCCACAGGAAGGGACACTTTTCCTCCCAATGCCCAAACAGGAAGAAGAAGAGTAACAATGAGATGGTTGGATCAATAAAGGTGGGACAGTTCAGCAAAAACTTCGATGAGGAGTTTTGCTTGATAGCTTGCATGGAAAGCACCACAAGGAGAAGCATATGGTACATTGATAGTCGAGCATCTAGTCATATGACTGGACATAAGAGATTCTTCAGAGACTTGCAGTAAGGTGGACAAGGTATCCACGTTGAGTTGGGTGATGATGCACGGTATCAGACGCAAGGAGTTGGCACTATTTAATTTCAGAGGGATTCTAGAAAACCCCTCAATTTTGTTGATGTGTTCAATGTTCTGGGGTTGACCAAGAACCTCATATCAGTCCCCACTCTGGGGGACAAGGGATTTCAGTTGAAATACCGAGACCATAAAGTGTATATCAAGACCAAGGGGTTAGATCGGAGCTTGGATTGGGCGATTGGGATCAGGAGTGGGAAGGTGTATAGACTACACTTTGAGCCTGCAAAGGCTCTAGTCAATAGCAACGACAGTCAGGGTGAGTTGTGGCATAGGAGGATGGCACACTTACACCATGGAGCACTGAGGCACTTGAGATAGACTGTCATTGGAGTTCCTTAGATACAGGAGGAGAAGCATAACCACTGCAAGGGTTGTGCTTTGGGGAAGAACATCGGGAAGACTTTCCCATAGAGTGAGCACAAGTCTAAGGAGCCCTTGGACTTGGTGCATTCAGATGTATGCGGACGTATGAGTGTCCATTCTTTAAATGGTTACAGCTACTGTGTAACCTTCATTAATGACTATTCCAGGAAAACCTGGATCTATTTCCTGAATGCCAAGCCATAGGTCTTTGAGGTTCTGGGAGTTCAAGAATCTCGTGGAGAACCAAACAGGAAAGAATATTCGAGCATTGAGGATAGAAAACGAGGGTGAGTATACCTCCAATGAGTTCATGGAGTATTGTTCAGCAGAGGGGATCAAGAAAGAACACATTGTGCCACATACCCCACATCAGAATGGATTTGCAAAGCGAAAGAACAAGACTATGGTAGTAGCAACCAAGGCCATGTTATTTGATCAGGGATTACCACTATTCCTTTGGGCCAAGGCATACAAGACTGTAGTATAGATTCAGAACATGTGTCCCCACACAGCTTTGGGGAGGAAGACACTGGAGGAGATCTTCATATTTGGAAATGTTTGTTATTGTCATCCTGACACTAGGAAGAAGCTGGACCCTTCTGGAGAGAAGGGGTTACTTGTTGGATACAACGAGACTTCGAAGGCATACAGAGTATACATACCTGCTTGCAAGAGGATCATTGTGAGCAGGGATGTCCAGTTTGATGAGGACAGGGCCTTGCAGAGATCTATAGACTTACCAGCAGAGCAGCAGCCAACACAAGATTCGGGGGTCAAGTTGTAGGGGACATATGTACAGGTATAGGTACAGACACAGGGCAGATGTTCTGGTAGTCAGAGGGAGTCAGGTGGATAGGATTCTTTAGTCATTGACTTGGAGGATGAGCTGCAGCAGGAGACGAATATCCAACAGCCATAACAGGTTGACACTAGGCCAAGGCCTAAGTGGTTTAGGTCCACAGTTCAAGATTCTAGGCAGGTGGATCCTCCACAGAGCTCCATGAGGCGAAGCAAACCACCAGTAAGAATTAGTTATATGGCACTAATGACAGAGTTGATTAACTATGAACCTTCCATCTTTGAGGAGGATGCACAACATGATGTGTGGCAAGAGGTTATGGTTGAGGACTATGAATCCATTATGAAAAACCAAGTATGGGAGGTTGTGCCAAGACCTTCAGGGCAAAAAGGTGGTGGGATCCAGATAGATCTACAAAGTGAAGCATGCAGCAGATGGAAGCATGGAGAAGTACAAGGCGCGCTTCATGGCAAAGGGGTTTTCATAGAAGGAGGGTATTGACTATGAGGAGACCTTTGCCCCAGTTTCCAGGTACTCTTCCATTCGGACCATTATCTCTTTAGCAACGGAGATGGGTTGGCAAGTCCATCAGATGGATGTCAAGACTTCCTTCCTCAACAGAGTGATAGAGGAGGAAGTATATATTGAGCAGCCAGAGGGGTTTGATGTGGAGAACAAGGAGACACATGTATGTAGACTGCATCTAGCTCTTTATGGGCTCAAGCAGACACCTCGAGCATGGTACTCGAGGATAGATAGCTATCTACAAGAGATGGGATTTCAATAGAGTGAGGCTGACCACAACTTGTACTTCTTGACAGGTGAGGTTCCTCTCATACTAGTCCTATATATGGATGATCTCTTTCTTATAGGAGATAAGAGGCTGATTGGAGACTGCAAGTCCAACCTTGCAGTTGAGTTTGAGATGAAAGACCTTGGTCTGATGCATTACTTTCTAGGCTTGGAGGTTTTGCAAAGAGATGGATGCTTCTTCATTGGACAGGGAAAGTATGCAGTGGAGATCTTCAAGAGATTCAAGATGGAGGACTACAAGCCTATGGCCATACCTCTAGTTTCCAACTAGAGGAAGATTGATGCATCAGGGTCAGACGGATTTGATCCTACCTTGTATCATCATCTTATCGGATCGCTTATGTATCTGGTCAACACCTCAGTTCATGGTGGACCCTATGAGAGTGGATTGGATGGCTACGAAGCACATACTTCACTACATTAGAGGTACAGTGGAGTATGGATTGGTTTATGAGCCCAGGGAAAGTAAACAGTTAGCAAGATTCATGGATGTTGACTGGGATAGATATGTAGAGGACAGGAAGAGTACTTCAGGTTGTTGTTTCAGCATTGGATCAGGAGTTGTGTCTTGGTTCAGCAGGAAGCAGAAGTAACCCGACAAAGGCTGAGTACATGGCAGCTAGCATGGCTGTTTGTGAGGGTATGTGGCTGAGGAAGTTACTTTCAGGCTTATTCAAGTGTGAGCTAGAGGCTACAATAGTTCATTGTGACAATCAGACTGGCATTATGCTATCTGAGAATCTAGTGTTCCATGACCGAATCAAACACAGAGACATCATGTACCACTTCTTGAGATATTGTATCTAGAGAGGAACTATTCGGTTGGAGTACATACAGACAGATGAGCACGTTGCAAACATTTTCACCAAAGCACTTTGCAGACACAGTTTTGTGAAGTTCAGGGATAAGTTGGGGTTGCTACCTCCTCATTGAGAGGGAGAGTTAGAAAGTGCAACAGGGAAGGTCTTCTAGCATTGCATGTTTCCTTGCATGCTAGAGAGACATTAAACTAGAATCCAAATCTATTAAAGTGATTTTCCTAAGTTTTGATTTAGGAAAACACTTTAATTATTCTAATTTGATTTTGACTTTAATGGAATCACTTTATTAAAGTGAAAAGTGAATTATTGAAATGAATGCCTAATCTAATCTTAGCCATTGATTCTCACCAGAGGATCTCATCCATATATCCATAGTGAGGGTTAGGGTTTTCTCTTGGCCAATAAAGTTAAAAAGATATTTGGTGGAGAGGACACGTCCATAGACATGATAGAGACAGGGAGAAGTCAGATAGAGGAGTTTACAAAAAAATGGAGAAGCAGTTGCACGACAGGTTCACCAATCCATACCGAGACCGAACAGATCGCACAAAGGAGCAGCATAGCAGCTAGTAGGGAGGTCGTACTACTGACGCAAGGTTCCATACAGTTGACGTCAACATTCGTACGGTTTCGTACAGCAGGTCATACTGCTGACACAGGGTCGTACAATTGCACAGAGTAGCTAGGGTTGCTGCTGGGTTGTTCAATTTGCCAGGTTGGGTGTTTTTACTTGTGTAGAAGTTCCATATCTTGATAATAAAACTCCATAGCTGACTACTGCACCGGTTTTCCCATCTTGGGTTTTTCCGGGGGTTTTCATACCCAAAATAATAGTGTCTATATTGTGATGTGATGTTGTGAATTATTTCTCAATACTTTATATTCCGCTACATACTTGTAAGAGATATTCATGTGTGGTTATCAATAGAAATTTTGAATACACTGTTTAGCCCTAGTTTGAATATTAAAGGAAAATTTACAAAGTCTAAAGGTAGGGAGACAGTTTGTGGAATAAGGACGTTTTACCATTCTACATTATAAAAATATTTAACATTAAACAATAATCTATAGTAGTCATTTGAGATTGAGATAGACACCTAAAAGTATGCAATTGATGGTGTCCTTTCCCATCATGGACATATGGTTGTCTACCATAGCAAAACATAGTTTGCATTAAATATCCCATATATATCAAGGATCTCTACTACATCGCTAAATGCTTATTATAATTTAAGCATTGGATTCTGGGCAAGTAGACAATTATACACATTGACCACAAGCTATACAGTTTATGTAGACATAGGGGAAATTGTGGAATGACTACGACAAAAAGTGACCCATTATCAATTGTTGGATTGACCAATTGCTATACTCTTGTGGACATGATACTTTATATTGGACCCAATTGTATGGCATCGAGCACACTTTATTGATACATAAAAATAAATGGTTGTAAGATTTTTTTCTCAATTTCACCTATAGGATGTAGGATGGAATTCCATGCCATCTAGTCCATCTTTCATTCCTTCAATGCAAAATGAGAAGATTTGGGAGGGACATTCTAGTTCGGTGGCAAGGAATTTTCATATAGTTCTAGATCTGTTAAAGTACTTCTATTAGCCCAAGATCCACAAAGATTAATGCATACATCATATCTTGTATTATCTATGCCATTTCCAAGCCAATGATTAGAAGAAAATAATGTGCAACCATTGCCTGCTATTGATAAACCTTGGGAGCTAATCTCCATGGACTTGATGACTAGTTTCTCCTCAACCAAGCATGATCATGAGTGCGTGTTTGTTTGTTTTTATAAGTTATCCAAGACGGTAATTTTGGCACCCATTTGAGAAGAGAATTATGACATAAGGTATTGCTAAGATCTTCTTAAAGAATGTGCGGGTTGACTTTGGATTACCAAAGACCATAGTACATGAAAGGCACAATAGGTTCTTGACTCTCTTTTGGCCTTGACTTTGTTCCGTGATGGAAATGATAGAACAATGTACATGGCAAGATAGTCTTTAGGATGATTGTAGAGATCCTAACAACGTACAACTCAAAACATCCATTTACATAGGATGATAGTGTGATTTATGTTTCACATAGCTATAATAGAACTCTTCAAAATTCTTTTAGGCATATCCCCTTCTAGTTGTGATTAGGGTTCTAATGATTGGCCCTAAATGATGTATCTTTTCCCATTACATTAGCACAAGTATCTTCCTACGCTCATAGAGAAGAAAACACACAAATTGGTTTGAAATGAATCTAGCATAGTTAATGACAGGTAGATGAAATCCTATATCCAAGTTGTGGAAAGCACAGTAAATGACATGATCACTATCAGGTTCAACATCACAAGGTTGGTAACAAGGTGTTATTTCACTTGCAAAAATAACAACTGACAAGACCCAGTAGGTTGATCAAACCACTCACTATGAACCATACATCATCACTAGGTAGATGGGTGATAATGCTTATTAGCTTCATTTTTCCACCTTTCCATGGCTTTCACTTTCATTAGGGAGGAGTTGTTGCAAGATGAGTCAGGGTTTTCTAAAATCATGGTTAGATGAGTGGTTAGAAACACATTTTAGAGTTTTCATTAAATAGGAAGTTGAGTTGTGAGGGAGGATATTTAAGATTGTAGATAGTTTTATATGGCAATGCTACTAGAGATGAGTACATGATCTTCTAAGTGGAAATCCAAATGAGTCTCTACCAATAGTTACAATCGATTGAGGAGGCACTTGAATACAGCTAGAAGGTGGAGAAGATAGTGGAATGGAATATCTAGAATCTAGTTATGCTTTGGCAAGTTGATCGCCTGATAACCCAAGCAATGGATTTTGGGGTGAAAACAATTGTAGAGGAGTTTGTGGTGGTTTTGTCGTAGAAGCATACTAATGATTTTCAAAGGTGGAGGAAGAGTTGAAGTGAGGCATGAGGATACGACTAGTGACAAAAATCTCAACCTAGATCAAAATACTATTGGTAAAGGAGGCTATTTTACCTTTTGAACCCATTAGTATGGCAACGCCAAAACCTTGCACTGTGGGGGTGGTTGGAGTGGTTTTGACAATGTTGAGGGCATAGAAGAGACAATATCATGGAGGAAGAAAGAAATAGTGAGAGGGTTGAACATGTTCTAAGAAATTCATAGATCATAGATCGACATTGGCTTAATTGTATGTGTGTAGTTAAGGAGAAGAGTGAGCAGTTGCAAAGGGAGGTCATCAATGAGGGAAGAAATGGAGGAAGATTACAAGAGTTGAATAAACTCAACAAGTAAGGAGAGAGCCAACAAATGGTTAAGGTATTCAGGACTAACAATGGATGGGAGTGCAATGAGGGGGTAGAGTAGTGAAGGGGCCAAAACCATGTTCCCTTGTACAAGCAATGAGTAAACGAGACCACTCTCTTTTGGGGAAGGAGATTGTGATCCACAATGGGCACCAACCACTTTAGGATTTGTAGAGATGTACTGAAACTATAGTATGCAAGGAATTCTGCGTGGATTAGATTTATACAATAGTTCCATCTGGTAATCAAGTACAATAAACAAATTACAAACAAAGTGACAAATTTGTTATCTACACCACCCCCACATGAAATTGTAGTTGTAGGGAAGATAATGAATATTGCACCCCACAACCATGAAGTTTTGGGAGAGGAATACCTAAAGGATGCATGCTTTGAATATGTGTTTTTTACACTGGTGTAGGTAGAAGTTGTTTATTCAGAAGAAGAATACCATCTTCAAGGTGGACATCTTGACAAATTAGGCAAGTTGTGCATACCACATGAGAGAAGGACTCAATTTATCAAAGTTCATACCTCTAAAATTGCTGGAAATTGAAAAGTGAGAAATACTATGGAGAATCTATAGAGAAGTGATGATTGGCCAAATATGCAAGAACTTTTTGCTAAGTACATAAGAGATTGTGTTCTTTGTAGGACTAGCAAACCAAGCAACCAGAACCTTGGGTTCTACATGCCGGTACCAATTCCCATTCACCAATGGGATCAAAAGAACCAATCTAAAAGTGTTGTAGTGGTTAGATAAGAGTCACAATGAGTACAAACTTATTGATGATCGATGTATGATTGATCACTCCTATTTATATTACTTGAACTTTTATTGGAAGTAAATCCCTAGTTTGGCTTCAAAATTATTAAGTCCAAACATCAAACATATTCACTAAGTGAGCTATAAATACAATTGATCCTTTGCATAGGACATTTTTGACATTTAACAAAGCATCCATCCCGTAATTTCTTAGATTTTACAAAGGACTTTGTTGTGGTTCTCCAACTTCTGCAAATTTCTTACAAGCACGATTCATACACATGGATCGATAATATAAGTGCCATGTCTAATGTTAAATAGGAACTTGGTGCTTTTTTCTAAGTTGATATCTGTCATTCTCTGATACTACTTGGGTCTCTAATTGTCAGCTCTTCATATATAGTTTTAGTGTAATTTATATGTAAATTCCCTTTTGATAGCGAGCACAAGATGGTGGGGAGCAATGTTTCATTGCATGCAAAATGGTTTCCATATTTTTTTTGAGTTATTGCAACTATTTTACTTTTTTGAAGGTTGGAATTATGCTAAAATATAAGAGCATACTTTACATCGTTTAACCTTAATCACAAACTACAATTCAATTGTATTACAGTAATTGGGAAGAGTTACAATGGAAAATATAATTTTGACAAGAGGGGACTATGTTGACCCCCTAATTAATGGTCAAGTTATTGGGTTAGGAAGGTTTGAATCTATGGAGACTAAAACTTATTATGGTGGAGAAAGGCTTAATGCAGGATATGTTATGATTTTAATAATTGACGTCATTGAACCAGATTTGATTGTGGAATATGTTGATGAAGGGGGCATACATCTATGGAAGATCATGGATTTGAGGTGTAACAAAGGTCAATCAAAATCTTGAAACATGCATTAAGTGGTTATTGATAGTACATTGAATGTTTTTTTTAGCAAATACTAAGTTTCTTTAATTTGGTGTTAAGTGCAAATGTATTTTTTGCATTTTCTATTGGGGACAAGGTAGAGACACGATAGATCCAATGCACAATGATATGTTTGGCATTCTTGAAGAATCTAGGTTGACTGTGCCTGTCTATGGATTCACACCTAAATCGATGAATTCTTCTCTTGAGTCAATTGGTAGTTAGTCTACTATGACAACTGAAGTTGACATTCTGACTTCTTCGCCTCACCCAACTATTGATAGTCAACCAAAATCATCAATGACTTGCTTACCTTGGTGGGTTGTTAACACAATTGAAGATATTGGATCAGAAGTTGGAAATTGTAGTATTGGTTGGCAGACTCGTAGTCAGAGACACTATGGTAGTGTTTCCTAGATGACACGTGTACTCGATTCCTATGATCTCGATACACATTGATGCTCAAGGTATACCAGAATGGGAAGCTACTATGTCTAGTAAAATTGATTCCTTAAAGAAGAATCAAACATTGGTACTTATTCCTTGACCGCAAGGAAATAATGTCATGAAATGTTAATGGGCCTATAATACCAAGTTTACCTCCGATAGTGTTGTTGAACGCCACAAGGATCATTTGGTCGCTAAGGAATTTTCTCAGCAAGAATGCATCAACTACACTAAAACCTTTTTTGTTGTCGAAAAGATGAACTCTGTCCAATTAATACTTTCCCTTGCTAATCAATTTGGATGGGGAACTTCATCAGATGGATGTTAAAAGTGTGTTTCTTCATGGATATTTGATTAAAAAAATCTATATGGAGAAACATCCTCGCTTCATGACATATTTTGGCCTTGTTTGTCGACTCAAGAAGTCATTGTATGGATTGAAACAAGCAACTCATGCTTGGATGAAAATATTGATCGTTTTTTCTGTCAATATTGGTTTCAAATGTTGTGAATTGACCACAGTATTTATGTATTACATATTCATTGTGATACCTTGATTGTGGCTTTGTATGTTGATGATTTAGTCATAACTAGCAATATTGTCAATTTAATAATGTGTTTGAAGAAATAACTTGCATATACCTTTGAGATGATTGAAATTGGTCTTTTGCATTTCTTTCTTGGCATTCAAATTTTGCATTTCTTTCAGTCGAGAGTGAAGTTGTTGAGAGACTACAACTCTTCATGATTCAACACCACTCTTTACCGACAATTGATCGGTAGCCTAATTTCTTTCATGCATTGTCGACAAGATCTCTCATTTGCTATTAGTGTGGTTTCTAGGTTCATGCAGGATCCTCATCAAAGCCACTAGAAGGAAACAAAGCAAATTGTTTGTTACATTAAAGGTACTTATCAATATGGCAAGAAGGCCAATTTAATCCTGCCTTCTTAGGAGCCCAAGGTAAACGTAGATATGCACAAGTTCATTTATTGATGAACCATAATCTCGTTACAAAGGGAAAGGTTATAAGAACCTCAAGAGATGCCTTAAGTTTAAGTCTTCCATGGAAATTAGCCTTCTTAGTTCCCCCATGCATGCAATCAAAGGTAAACGCTCTGAAAGAGCCTATTTCATAACAAAAAAAAATACATTTCAATTTCTCGATGAGTAATGAGATCATTGAACCCCCTTAAAATGCAATCTTATTATGATGCAAAGCTGACAATGAATAAATTTTGTTAGATAGCCAAGCCAAAGTTTTATCCCACCCAGTAGATCTCAAGTTGTGCCTAGTAGATTCTATGATATGCAATCTCCTATTTGGATTCTTCCCCTTGTTGATGCCCCATTGGGTGACTGTAGAAGTAAATTATATTTTTATTGGAGTAGTTCCCATTGGTTCTTCCCCTGCCCTCCCAATATAATGTCTGATTTAGGTTGAGATGGGTAACAACCTTCTCATCTCCTTTCTCTTAGCTATGAAAGTTGGCTTGGGTGTAGGGGCATACCCAGAAGGAAAGAGATACCCTCATATATGGGGACCCTTTGAACATATAATGAGCATGAATAACCAATTGGGGTAACATATTTAAATGGAAAAGTGAAACGTATCTATGCGTGTGAGTCCGAAAGGTGGGAATAAAAGTTCAATCTCAAAAAGCAAGTAGGGAGAAGCTATAAGGAAGCTAGGTTGTGAGATAGAGGCACAGGTTGAGAGATTTTAGTTCTTATCTCATTTATTTTGGAATGGAACTACAAGGACACAACTTCTTCACTAGAGCGGGACACATCCCCAACTAAACTTAATATTGTTTTCATAAGGTCTAGACATAGACCTAGTGAAAAAATGCAACCGGGAACATGTGGCATAATGGAAAGTAATTCAATCTATTTAAATTTCTTTCGATTCAATGCCTCCATGCGAGCTCTTATATCAATGTTTTTTTGTTGTTAAGTAACCAACCTGCTCCAATGATGGGTCTGTCTCCAGGTTGATGGGGTGTAACTCATCCTTTATATCAGCTATGGAAAGTGGGAAAGGGTGCCTATATCGCACCAACCACTAGGGCAGAGCGAGCTAGGGATTATTTTTTATTCAAGTAGAGGTGTACTTAGGGGATTGGCCCAACCAACATGGATTCAACTAGTTGTTTATAAAGGGAATGGGTAGGTAGTGGATAACCACCTATGAAATGGGGAAAGTTAAACGTCTCTATGCGATATCATATTCAGAAAGGCCAGTGAAAGGAACATAGATAAAATTCTATGTTGGCAAGGACATATCGATGCGATTTCTTATTTGGATTATTCCCATCCCCTACCAGGCAGGAGAACTTGGCACAAACACCTACAGGGCACAGGGGATTGAGAATTGGTCCACCTAATTAGAACAAACACTTACAGTGTCATTGACCTTCAAGCAAGTACTCTCGACAAGTAGTCTTGGAAACTATCGACTATCAACTATGATCGGTATGCCAATATCATACTTGAATGTATATATGGCTTCATGTATACTTTATAGTTTAATACTAGGGACTATACTTTGTAGGGGATATATACCCCTTATATTAGGGAATGGATAACATCTATATGTGAGTATCAGCTATTATGGTAGTGTACATGGGATACTACTAAGGCGGCAAGCAAGTAGTCAAACTATGTAGAGAATATTACCCTTATGTACGATTAGTTCCATTGATGAATATTCCCATTGGATCATTGTAAGGAGTAAACCCCATACCATATGGAGTAGTTATCCCATATTGTGGTAGTGGAACCTCGTATCCTCTTGGTTATAGAACCTCATGGTGTTATCCCGGTAGTGGGAACATTCAAATATACCCTAACGGACCTACTTCCTCATAGTGCTGCCCCTAGGAGCAAAGAATTCAGTTGAACCTCATCACCTATCGATCGGTTGAACCTCATCAATTGGATTATTACCCTTACTGACTGAGGGAGTATCCTCCTCTTTCCTCCTCCTTACTCTCGCCAAAGGTTACTAGAGTAGCATCCATATAGGAGGAGTAGTAAACCCATCCCCATTGGATTAGTTCCATTGGGGCTTATTCTCGCTTGGAAGATTTCCCAAGTTTCAAATCGACAAAACTTCCCATGGTACTACTTACCACTCATGATCCAACATGCATCTCTTGAGAATCCCATCTATTTCTAATTTATACAAGTGCCCTGCTATCAACTGATAAATTGTCGCACATACCACCAGCTATCTTCATTGTCACCAATCATAATTCTCGAAGATAAAACCTGAGGTCCTGAACCAAGGATTTCGACAATGTCTATGAAGAAGTATGAAATGGATTCCACACAAAAGAGATCAGCATCAAAAATTCCATCAACTATCTATGTGGTTTCCCCATTATGAACGCGTGAAAGATGATTGGATCCAATGTTATACTTCCCAGTATTTACTACACTTTTAAATTGAACTCTTGGAATAGCAATAATCATCAAAAGATCCAACCTTCCAATACCGGCTTATTTAGAAAATATTTCAAAATAGAGTTATGAAAAATCCAAATGAGCATGCTAAAGATAATGTATAAACTTCTGAAGTGCATACACCATGGCCAATCCTTCTTGTTTGGTGGTAGTGTAACTACGCTTAGCTCATGAGAATTTATTGTTTGCAAAATAGACTGAGTGTTCTAGTTTACCTTCCCCTGATTGTGCCATAACATTTCCCAGCATGATGCCAGTCTGGGAAAATAGAATTGATGCGGTTACCATTCCTTGCTTTAAATCCACAAACCCCGCCTCATAGGTTGTTATCCATAAAAATGGTACACCTTTGCACAACAATTCCTCCATTGACATTGTAAAATTCGCATAGCCCCTTATAAACCTGTGGAAGCACCATGTGTGTCTCAACATAGACCACAACATAGATACACTCTCGGGGGGCTGGAAAATGAAAAATAATTGATATATTTACAGGAACAACCAATAATCCTTCCTTGCACACTATATGCCCCAACAAGACATTGTACACCTGAAAGATGATTGGGTCCAATGTTAAACTTCCCAGGCTTAACTAAAATTTTAAATTGAAATCTTGGAATAGCAATAATCATCGAAAGATCCAACCTTCCAATACCGGATTATTTAGAAAATATTTCAAAGTAGAGTTATGAAAAAGCCAAATGAGCATCCTAAAGATAATGTATAAACTTCTGGAGTGCATACACCATGGCCAATCCGTCTTGTTCGGTAGTAGTGTAACTACGCTTAGCTCATGAGCATTTATTGTTTGCAAAATAGATTGAGTGTTCTAGTTTACCTTCCCCTGATTGTGCCATAACATTTCCCAGCATGATGCCAGTCTGGGAAAATAGAATCGACGTAGTTACCATTCCTTGCTTTAAATATACAAACCCCGCCTCACAGTTTGTTATCTGTACAAGTGGTACACCTTTGCACAACAATTCCTCCATCAACACTGTAAAATTCGCATAGCCCCTTATAAAGCTGTGGAAGTACCATGTATGTCTCGACATAGACCACAACATAGATACACTCTCGAGGGTGTGGAAAATGAAAAATAATTGATATATTTGCAGGAACAACCAATAATCCTTCGTTGCACACTATATGCCCCAACAAGACATTGAACAGGACACAGAAGATGCACTTTAAATTATTCAGTGACAACTGCATCTACCGACACTGATCCAACAGTAGCCTGAGATTTACCACATGATCCTTTAGCTGTAGAAATTTCTGAGTTTTACTGTTTGCTGGTTTATGTTAACATTTCATGATTTTCACTTACAGCTGGTTTTGCATAGGCTGTAGGTTACTTAAGAAATTTTTGCTGAACAATTAAACACACAGTAAAAACACTAACACGCTGAAAAACACATTTAGCAGTCACACCATAAAAAAATAGACTCAGATATTTTTGCCCAATGGCCCTGGAAAAACCCCCACAGGGAAAACCAGTCAGAGAGAGAGAGAGATTTTATTATCTTCTAGGAAAAATTCAGACAACCATTTACAGTCAAAAATTAAATTATCTCAACCAACGCAAATAACCCAACAGGCTTCCTTGTTTTCTGTGCATGAACTGTCTCGATTTCTGTGCTATTTTCTTCTAAAAAATGTGCAGAAATAATAGTCAATATCAGTCCTTGATTTTTGTGACAGAATGCCCTCGATTTTTGTGCCAGAACAGTCACAAAATTGTACTGTACGGATTGCATTAAATGCAGCCGTACGGCCTCGAAAACTGAGCCACAAAACTCTGCCTGTGCCTTGGGAAATGTGCTAGATTTCTTCCTCGAAATATGTGCCTGATTTTTCCTTGAAAACTGTGCTGAAACCGTACTGTACGGAATCTGTACGGTCTCTATTTCTGTGCAGGCTGTACAGTCCGTACGGCCTCAATTTCTGTGCAGTCCGTATGGTCTCGATTTCTGTGCAGTTCGTACGGTCTGTACTCTCCTCGATTTCTGAGTAGAAATTTAATGCAGCTTGATATTCGTGCCCACCAAAATTTTCTCTAGCAGGCTGCCTGGAAAATCGTGCCCTTCTCTCTTCTTCAGCTCTCTCTTCTTCCTTCTCCTGAAAAATGAAAAAGTAAAGTCTCTTTGCCTCCCTCAACCCTTTTTGTTTAAACCCTAAGTGGGTGTCTAATCCAACGGTGGAAAAAGATCCAATCCAATGGCTAAGATTCAATGAGAGTAAAAATCACATTTATTTAAATCACTTAAATAAATTTACTCACCTACTTAAATTTATCAAAAAGTGACTTTAAGTTTATAAAGTCTCATTAAGTAGCTTTTAATGTGAGGGTCACCTTTTTCCCTCTTCTAAGTGACTTAGGCAAAAAGTCACTTAGGGAACATATTCCTAGGTACAAAAACTAACACTCCCTCTTACCGAGGAAGGTGTTCTGCACCACTCCCAACTTATCTCTGAAGAAGACAAACTTCCCCCTCCCCAAAGACTTCATCAGAATGTCTGCTACCTGCTCATCAATGGATATATACTGTAGCTCAAATGCCCCTCTCTGAACATAGTCACGAATGAAATGGTACCTGATCTCCATGTGCTTCGACCTGTCATGGAACACTGGATTCTCAGAGATCTGAATGCAACTCTGATTGTCACAATAGATCACCGTAGGCCTAAGCTGCTGATCAAATAAATATACCAATAACTTGCGAAGCCACAGTGCTTCACAAGTAGCCTGACTGGCTGCCATATACTCAGCCTCAACAGAACTCAGTGCAACAGACTTCTGTTTCTGACTAAACCACGACACTGCTGCCGAGCCCAAACTGAAACAACAACCAGAAGTGCTGTTCCGATCCCTCACACAACCTGCCTAGTCTGAATCTGTGAACCCAACCAAGCTGACTCCACCCGAACCCCTGTAGTCCAGACCATAATCCACCGTACCTGCAAGATATCTCAGTATGTGCTTTGCGGCAGTCCAGTGCACACTCCTAGGCTCAACCATGAACTGGCTAAGAGTGTTAACCGAAAAACACAAGTCTGGCCTAGTATTGACCAGATACATCAATGACCCAATGAGCTGGCGATATAAAGTGGGATCCACCAACTTACCCTCGGAAGCATGAAGTTGCTTCCAGTTGGTGATCATAGGCGTACACATCGCCCTGCAGTCCTCCATTCGAAATCTCTTCAGAATATCAACTGCATACTTCCCTTGTCCAAGGAAAATATGTCCAGGCTCCTGCCAAACCTCCATCCCCAGATAGTAATGCATCAGTCCAATGTCAGTCATCTCATACTCCGATGCTAGATCTCTCTTGCAATGTGCAATGAGACGCTCATCACCTGTGATAAATAGATCATCAACATATAGCAGAAGAATGAGCGGATCTCCTCCAACCACATTGAAGTATAGGTTGGGATCGACCTCACTCTTCTGGAATCCCATCGATGTCAAGTAAGTATCAATCCTGGAGTACCAAGCTCTAGAGCTTGCTTCAGTCCGTATAAGGCTTTCCTCAGCCTGCACACATGAGAATCTCTCCTATGGATCTCAAATCCCTGTGGCTGCTCTAAATATACCTCTTCCTGCAGAAGACCATTGAGAAATGCAGTCTTCACATCCATCTGGTGGATCTTCCAACCCATCTCTGCTGCTATAGATATAACTACCATGATAGAAGAATACCGAGCAACTGGAGCAAATGTCTCATCATAGTAAAATCCCTCAACCTGTGAGAACCCCCGCGCCACAAACCGAGCCTTGTACTTCTCCACACTGCCATCCGCAGCATGCTTTATCTTGTAAAGCCACTTGGAAGTCACAACTGACTTCCCTTCAGGTCTCGACACTATCTCCCAAGCATCATTCTTCATGATGGAATGGTACTCTTCCATCATGGCATCTCTCCATACCTGATGCTGGGAAGCCTCCTCAAATGTGGATGGCTCAGAGTCACGAAGACTCGCAACAAGGGCCATACCATACCTGTCTGGCTCCACATCATATCTATCTAGCTCCACCACTGTCCTGATCTGCTCCTGGGGCCTACCAAATGCCTCTGCATCCTTCAAGGTCTCCTGAAGCCACTTAGGCTTCCTCTTCCTTGAAGACTGCTCCTCCCAAACTGGTCTTGGGCTCTCCTCATTTGAGGAAGTCCCAGTACCTGAAGGTCCAACACCCCGAGGACCAGTACCTGATGAACCTGTGCCTGACGAACCTGTGATCTGAGGACTCAACCCTGAACCTGTCCCTGAAACTATCCCTGAAGTGCTAGCCACCTGAATCACTGAACCTGTAGAAGTTGTGCCTGTACCCTGTGATCCAGTCACTCCAGAAACCTATGGACCTGATAGCTGCATCGAAGAAGCCTGTACCAACTGAGGTGTGGGAGCTGCTATCTCCCCCTGCTCTAACTCCCTAGACTTCTCGAAGGCTCTCTCCTCATCAAACTTCACTTCTCGCCGGACAACAACTTTCCTCAGGCTAGGTAAGTAAAGCCGATAGGCCTTCGAAGTCTCGTCATATCCCACAAATATGCCTCTCTCTGCGGTGGGATCAAACTTCGTACTCTTCTCAGAAGGGACGTGAGAGTAAGTCAGCGAGCCAAATATGCGAAAGTGGCCCACCTCAGGCTTCTTGCCTGAATACATCTCCTCTGGAGTCTTACTCCCCACTTCCCTGTGAGGACTCCTGTTCTACAGATAAATTGCAGTGCTACATGCCTCTTCCCATAGAAAGAAAGGTAACCCCTGATCATGAAGCATCGCTCTGGCTGCCCCCACAATTGACCTGTTCTTTCTCTCTGCTACTCCATTCTGCTCAGGAGTGTAAGAAACTGTCAACTGTCTCTGAATTCCCTCCTGTCTGCAGAATGCATCGAACTCCTTGGAGGTATACTCACCCCCATTGTCTGATCTCAACATCCGGATCTTCCTCCCCGTTTGCTTCTCCACAAGGGCTTTGAACCCTTGGAAGACTCTCAACACAAGTGGGGACTTCTTGCTCCTCAAGAAGTAGATCCAGGTCTTCCTGGAGTAGTCATCAATGAAGCTAATGTAGTACTCAAAACCTGTCAAAGACACTGATGACATAGGACCGCATATGTCATAATGGATAAGATCTAGCACCCCTGCAACTCTCGTGTCACTGCTCGGAAAAGCAGTCTTGGTGTACTTTCCCAAAGCACACCCCCTGCACACATCACTTTGCTCAATGCTAAACTCCGGTAATCCTGTAACCATGCTCCTTAACAATCTGAGAGCTGGGTGATGTAGGTGGGCCATCCTCCGATGCCATAGCTCACATAGCTCACTGCTGCTGATGTGTGCTAGAGCGCACTGTGGCTGAAACAAGAGCTTGTACAGCTTTTCACATCTGACTCCAATGTCCATGGCACTAGACATACCTGTAGCCCTGGGATACACCTGTACTCTCCCATCCAAAAAGCACACCCCAAGACCCCTATCCTCAATGGTGGAAACTGACACAAGGTTCTTCTTCAGCCCAGGGACATACAACACATCCCTTAGAGTCATGAGACTCATCGACTCCCTCTGAAATGTAATGGTTCCCCGACCAACAGCTCTAACAACGGTGTTGTCTCCAAGGACAACCTCCACATCTCTACCTGTCTGAGATAGCTCCGAGAACATCTCTCGAGCTCCATTCATGTGGCTCGAGGCTTCGCTATCAATATACCAAGTAGTAGAGGTGGATGGACTCCCCTGATGACCTGCCAACAATGAATGCTCACTATCCATATCCATGTCTGTGTTGGTGGCTAAAGAGACTCTCTCTCTCTCCATTTGTCCAGCATATAGGGAAAACTCCCTCTGAAATGCATCACCAAACTCATCAACCTCTACTGAGGCTGCTGTCTGCTGTCCCTGTTCCTTCTTCTTCTTCTTGCTTGGACACTGTGAGGCATAGTGCCCAAACGCCTGACATGCATAACACTTGATTTTACTCAAGTCTTTCTTCTGCCCACTCTGTTGCTGTTGCTGGTGCTGCTTGGCCCCACCCTTCTTGGGACCCTTCTTCTTCTTGCCCTTAGCTGCCAAAGCCACATTCTCGTCATCAACCCCACTGTGAGATGTACTGCCCTGTACAAGACCTCTCCTAGTCTCCTCCTGCACAAAGTCATCCCAAAGTCTATCCCAGGTAGGTAGGTTCTCTCTGCCCACTATGGCTTGCACAAAAGCACCCCAGGGCTTTGAAGCCTTATTCACTGCTGTGCGTACTAGCTCTGTAGGGGCTACCACCTCCTCAATCGTTGCAAGTTCATCCCGAACTGCAGAAATCCTGGTAAGATATGCTGTGACTCCCTCACCCCCATTCATCTTTATACTTTTGAGTTTCTCTTTGAGAACCATCTTCCTGTTCTCATTGGAACTCTCATACAAACTGATCAAGGCTGACCACATCAAGTGTGCCCTAGTCTTGCCTGAAATGTGAGGGATTATGTGGTCTTTAACTGCATCTAGAATAATCCTCCTAGCTTTACAGTCCTTCTTGTTGAAAGCTAATAGAGCTACTGCATCTGCTGATGCGGAAATGACAACCGGGTTAGCTGTAGTGTTCCTAACTATATCCGGCCATAACTCATTCTCCTCCAGTGTCAGTAAAATTCTGGCCTTCCATGGCACAAAATTTCCTGTCCCATCCAGCCTATCCTCCAGTCTAAGACCTGTAGCCATCTCTACACCAACCCAACAAAGTGCTGCTCACTGACAGAAGGTAAAATATTAAAAAATTTCTGAGATCTGAAAATTTCTGTGTGTCTGCAAACTATCACTGTTTTCTGCCCCCAAGCTTTGATACCATGAAGAAATTTCTGAGTTTTACTGTTTGCTGGTTTATGTTAACATTTCGTGATTTTCACTTACAGCCGGTTTTGCATAGGCTGTAAGTTACTTAAGAAATTTTTGCTGAACAATTAAACACACAGTAAAAACACTAACACGCTGAAAAACACATTTAGCAGTCACACCATAAAAAAATAGACTCGGAGATTTTTGGCCAATGGCCCTGGAAAAACCCCCACAGGGAAAACCAGTCAGAGAGAGAGAGAGATTTTATTATCTTCTAGGAAAAATTCAGACAACCATTTACAGTTAAAAATTAACTTATCTCAACCAACGCAAATAACCCAACAGGCTGCCTTGTTTTCTGTGCATGAACTGTCTCAATTTCTGTGCTATTTTCTTCTAAAAAATATGCAGAAATAACAATCAATATCAGTCATCGATTTCTGTGCCAGAATGCCCTCAATTTTTGTGCCAGAACAGTCACAAAATTGTACTATACGGACTGCATTAAATGCAGCCGTATGGCCTCGAAAATTGAGCCACAAAACTCTGCCTGTGCCTTGGGAAATGTGCCATATTTCTTCCTCGAAATCTATGCCTGATTTTTCCTTGAAAACTGTGCTGAAACCGTACTGTACGGAATCCGTACAGTCTTGATTTCTGTGTAGTATGTACAGTCCGTACGGTCTTGATTTCTGTGCAGTCCGTACAGTCCGTACGGTCTTGATTTCTGTGCAGTCCGTACGGTCTCGATTTCTGTGCAGTCCGTACAGTCTGTACTCTCCTCGATTTCTGAGCAGAAATTTAATGCAGCTCGATATTCATGCCCACCAAAATCTTCTCTAGCAGGCTGCCTGGAAAATCGTGCCCTTCTCTCTTCTTCAGCTCTCTCTTCTTCCTTCTCCTGAAAAATGAAAAAGTGAAGTCTCTTTGCCTCCCTCAACCCTTTTTGTCTAAACCCTAAGTGGGTATCTAATCCAACGGTGGAAAAAGATCCAATCCAATGGCTGAGATTCAATGAGAGTAAAAATCACATTTATTTAAATCACTTAAATAAATTTACTCACCCACTTAAATTTATCAAAAAGTGACTTTAAGTTTATAAAGTCTCATTAAGTAGCTTTTAATGTGAGGGTCACCTTTTTCCCTCTTCTAAGTGACTTAGGCAAAAAGTCACTTAGGGAACATATTCTTAGGTACAAAAACTAACATTAGCAAGCTTTATATTGTTCATTCATCTAAAAATATCTCATAAACTTATGAATATATTCCCTAAAAATAGCAACTACAACTCTCGAAAATATAGCAAGTCCATTCTTCAGTCGATTAGGTGTACAAGCATCATTTTATTATTATCCTCCTTTCTTATCTAGGTCTGATAATAGCCTAATAATCCATCAGTAAAAGAGCATGCCTCATTCCCTGTAACTTTTGCTAGTTTCTTATCACTAAATGGAGTCAGAAAGGGGTCATGTATGAGTTCATGGAAGTCGATACACACATGGATTTCCCCTGTATTTTTTTTACCTGTATCATGATTAGACTATTCCAGTTGGATTATTCTAACAGAAAGAGCAACCCGAAATCTAGCATCGTATCAATTATATATTTCACTTTCTCTTTGTAGTTTGAGGAAACCCTGTATGGTATTTTATTATTTGGCCGAGTATCTAGCCGTAATTAAAAATTCATTTCACCAATCTATTGAACCATGCCTTTCATCTGGTTAAAACTTTAGGAAGATAGATTGGCATATTCGCGGAACAGAGTTACAATCTCTATGACCATATGTTTATCCCAGCAATCCCCTATCACAACGAGTTTTGGCTTATTTTCGGTCCCAATGTTAATCTGTTTTATCCTCAATAGCTCATGATAATACATTGGACTACTGGTCTCCCCTGTCCAAATGGTCCCAAGAATTGATAATACATTTGACTGGAGTAATACTACAAAACACTTGGAGATGCACGATACAATTGACTAGAGTATAGTATTTCATACAATAGCAGTAAACTAATGGCCTGGATGTTGAATGAATCTTCCCGCCTAAGGGCACAACTCTACAAATGTAATGGCATTGGCCTTTTTGGGTTGGATGGATAAGGGGTTTATATTAACTGATAGGTTGGGAATTGATGCTCCGTTGCTTCCATTTTTATGTAATACAAGATCTGTAAGGATGATTTGAATAAATGGAATGAGTCGCCCATTAATATATTATGTCTATTTATTCTTTATGGTGGTGATGTATTTTTCTGTTGCGTTCAACCTACAAAATTAAATTGATCTCTTAGAATAGATGTTGTGATCTACTATAAAGTAATGTTTAATATTCTTTTAGCTGATTAAGATGGTTAATGTGTGGAATAGAGTTTGCGGCGGTCATGCTAACTGAACCCACATTATTTTGAAGTCTTCGGCAATGCACCTCGGGTGATACCTTCCCTGCAGAGAGATTTAATATGAGGTCACTAGACTACAATGCCCTTGGTTAAATAATCTCATGAACCTGGTCTGTACTTTGAGCCAACAATAACCTCAAGGCAGAAGGTGACACCCTGTGTTGCAATAAACATGTAATGAGGCCAAAGAAGTCAGAGTAAAGTTTTAAAATGTGTTTTTTATTACAGGAAGCAGAATTTGCAGCAGAAGATATGGTAGAGGGTGAGAGCATTACAGTTACAGTAGAAAGGATTCACACTTTTATAAGATGCATCAAAAAGAAAAAGGTATACTTTTAAGAGTTACTCACAACAAAATATACCTATAATGAATCAAACATGCTAAAACTAATGGGATCATTAATTCGTTAATACAATCACAACAAAATATACCTATAATGAATCAAACATGCTAAAACTAATGGGGATCATTAATTCCTTAATACAATCAGTAGAACAATCCAAGGTGCAACTACAGGTTGTTACAGAGCAAACCCAAGAGGTGTAAAACACCACACATAATTGGATTTATATTGACAAGTTAAGAGAAAAGCCAGGATAGAGTCTCCAGGCACAGATTGTGCAGCTCTAGAGTGAGGTCGATCAACTGATTGATCCGGTCCAGAAACAAGCAAAGTTTGCAGAAATTCAAGGAGTAGAGGGCATTTAGACCAGCCATTTACATCCTCTCATCATGCTCAAGCCCAATTTCAACAGTTGCAGCCGATTACTAAAGAAAAATACACGATTCTCCCCAAAATGTATACATTTGTTGAAACTGATTGGCCCACTGTTCAAGAGACGAGGAAAACTAAAGCTAATCAGGAACAAGCTCAGATATTTCTGATAGATACAAACATTATGCTCGCTAAGTGTACAAAATAATTGTAGGCCTTCCAAGATTGAAAACAGCAGGCTCTGTAGGTGGTCCTCGAGTTGGCCCCTTCGTTTAAAGAAATATGCCAGAGTTGACTGAAGGGTGAGTCAACTAGTGTGGTTGGGGCTTGTTGTCCCCTTTATTTTGATGATGTATATGGTGGCGCCAGGTCAATAGGCAGTAATCAAAGTGGCCCCACCCATTTTGGAAACTACAAAGAGAATGGGAGAAGGAAGCGCTTGTGGAAAAAGGTGTGGAGACAGATAAAGCATATAAGGGCTTCCCGCCATGTTTTCAGAATAAAAAGTGATAGATAACTGCCAGCAATCACAGGGAGCTACGAGAGATCAAACAAAAAGAAATCAGTGCCACTGATCACTAGCAAATTAGCTATGTATTATGTTTGTAGATTGATCTCTACAAACATAAATACAATTCCAATATTTTGTTAGATTTCAATATAAAAGATTATATATAATTTGTAAAACAAAAAACAAAAAAAAATAAAGGAATCAGTGTCCATCAATGTTGTTCAGACTTGTATATGAGCATTTTTCATTACCTTGGTAAGATTCTGACTATAAGGATGCTCGGATATCAATAACTGGTGTTAGAAACAAATCACACAATGATTTATAACTCAATCACTTTTCTGGATTGCAATGTATTCTACTATTAACCATGCCCATGGCATTTGATTTCCATGAATAAATTAACAATGGCTTTGACAATTTAAACATTGCAATATTCTGCTAAATCACTAATTGCCTGTATCATGATGATTAAAATTAAAGGTCATAAATAAGAGATATATGATTCATTTAATTGCAAAATAATCATAGTAGAGAAAAATTATGCATCAAAATGTGAAATAATTAGAGTAAAATAAATAATATACATTCCACATGGAATGCAGAGATGGAGCTAACTAGAATTAGCACTAAGAAGAAAATGGAAAAGATTGCAATGAAGAGCTCATACCGTCACACATTTTTCCACAAAGCATGACACAATTTTCCAAAAAAATATGATGATCATTACAATTGATTATATTCAATTTTTTTTAATCATGCAGCCAAAAAAAATGTAAAGTTTACAGAAAAAAGAGGTTGTAAAAGAAACCAGGAAATTAGCAGAAACTGTCTCCACTAATGGTGTTCAAATAGAGAACACGTTAATCATAAACCATGTACACAAATATAAACATGTTGATTAAAAAAAATTACGAAACACATCTTCAATAAGAAATAATATACAGACAGGGAAAGAACTCAAGCAACCTTTCTTATCACCTTGGGAGTACTCCATCTTTAAGAATATTGCACAACTATGATAAGAATTGAATCACAAGGCATAGGAAACCCCAATACAAAATTGAATCACAGTGTATAAAAAAACACCAATACAAAACTGAATCTTTTAGGTGATAGAATTTGTCTCCTATTTTGTTGATGAGCATACATATAATTTCCATGAAACACTCTAACACCAGCTATGAGAATAAAACAATCCAATATTCTACTAAATTTCTGAAAGAATGCAGAGATATATTCAACAAAAAGGAATGTATAGTAACAATTAGCATGAAAAATAGACTAATAAACATAAACCACTCTTAAATAAAATAGAGATAATTAACTTTGCCAGCATTCCTCCTCGAGATTCTACCTTTAAAAGTTTAGAGTAGTAAACAGGAAAAAAAGTAAAAAACAGGAAAAAAAAAGACAAAACAGATCACAAGAAATTCAAAAGTTAAAACTATGCCATGCAGCCTACTCAATCAACCAATTTACTATAAAACTGTTGGATTGTAATTTATTGATGAGCAACGCATTTAATTTCCATCAAGAAATTATAATATGTCACATACCCCAATTTTGTAAAATTATGTAAATTGTTTTATTTATTTCTGAGACATTATGTTAAACTTAATTTTAAGTAGGGATTGATGACTCAGCAGAGTCAACAGTTATGGAGTGTAATTCAGAATATTTTATTAATAATAAATAAATTATGGAGACAACAGCATGGGAGAGCTGTTAAAAAGAGGTTACTGGTCAAACTGGTGGATGGAACTAGGTGGAAAGGCAAAAGACAAGTGGCAGCATCCTCAAACACTTCCTAAGTTGCATGTGGAAACTTCCCTATATTTGGTGTCATGATTCCCCAAGAAAGTGGAATGTGAGCAGGTGGCTCATTAAATGACAATTAACCCAACTAAGACCTAGGCAATCTTTAAAAGTACTCAATGAAGAGAGCTGAGGGTGCTCAGATTTGATTCCAGAAAGAATTCATTCAGGTGAATGTTATTCAGGAATTTCATTGTGAAAGAGGGAAAACAGTAAGGAAGTGTTGAGTGGGTTGCTGCAGTAACTTGATCTATTTTCAACCATTAGGCTGAGAGAAATGACTGATAGTTCAAAGTTGTTCAAAGTTGGAGGACTGGTATCTGACTTTTCTGCACCTAGTTCCAGCCAGGGAGACCAGGGCAAGCTCGAGGGTCTTGAGAAGACGTTGTTTGAGCGCTCTCCAGGAGTTGGTAGGGAGGAACGGCCTCCCATTGCTGTTGTTGTCCACAGCTTAAAACAGGTTTTGCAATTTGTTTCTTATGTTACT
>LPNX010068821.1:0-31054 GCA_001517045.1 Pseudotsuga menziesii
CCACCTACCAACATGAAATAAGGTTATTTTATCTCTCAAACTAACAACTTCAACAAGGTAGAAAATGATTCAAAAAGTGTTTTGTCATTACAATGAAGAGTATGTTAGAGTTTGCACTTTAATTCAATTTGATTAGGATCTATAACTAAAAGAATAACAAGCAAAACAAGATACACAAGACACAAATATTTTCATCGGGAAGCCATAAAGGATAACACCCCACAAACTTCCTCAGAATAGTTATGTCACTAATACAACATCACAAGATGGAAAAAACAAAGAATAAGAAGTATTAAGCAAATCTCTCTCTTTCTCTAGCGAACTTGTATTCTCTCTCACCTTATGTGAACTTGAGAGTGAGTGAAAGTGTGTATCAATGAGGGAGAGAACCTCCCTATTTATACACATCAACTAACATGACCTAAGACCTAACTACATCAACCTCTTGACCTAGTAAGGCCGACTTCTCCTAGGGAGACTCAAAAGTACATTTTACTTTATTTATTTTGGGGACTATTGCCTCGAATTACAACAAACATTTTACCTCAATGACCAATCATAATAATGACATCTCAAACGGAGGAAAAACATCTCCAATGAGGGTACAATAAAATACAATAATGATATACAACATGATATCTTCTGAAGTTACATTTACAACAACACTTCCTATTAACTAGAAAGGTATTCTCTCGCCACATTCATCAACACTTCTGAACATGTTATCATCACTGGATCATCATCGTCGCTACTGATGCAGTCCTCATATTGTCAGTCATCGATTACTGACATATTTTGAATCTATCCATCATAAGAAGTTTCTACAGAGCCATCCTTGTTTCATGTTGGGTGTTGGATTAGCCTGTATCTAGGTCTTCATCATATCCACGAGCAAGTCATCACGTAGGTATAGCCCGAGACCATACATTACATTTCCATATCAATCACCTACGTCTCCTACCTTCATCTCATCATATCCATATCATCTCATCATCACACACGGAGGGAAGCCCATATGCACACCTTATGTCGAACAAACAACATGCGTTCTACTAGTATGATATTATCACTAAGAGCACCCCAAGTGCATTAAGTCCCAAGGACCACCTATGTCTTCCACCATGAGAGAATCTCCTAGGAGAACCCAATGTGCATTATGTCTCTCAATGGTCATTCCATGTCTACTAGCATGGGAGCACCCCAGGTGCATTACATCCCAAGGACCACCTGCGTCTTCCACCATGCGAGAATTTCTTAGGCACACACCAAGTGTCTTGTGACCGGTGGAATTATCCTCATATCTAGAATGGGAGCATTCCAAGAGTAACTTAGGTGCATTATGTCCCAAGGACCACTTGCGTCTTCCACCATGGGAGAAATCATCACTCCCTCTTTTTAGGGACCTCGATCTGAATGAGACCAAGCTTCTCTTTGAAGTATTTGAACTACACTTTGGATAATGGATTGATTAATACACCGACTATCTTCTCATATATCACCACATACTGGAGCTTCATTTCTCATCTCTGCACCATATCCCAAATATAGTGATACTTGAACCTAATGTGCTTCGACTTGTCATGGAACATCAGGTTCTCTAACAACTTCATGCAACATTGGTTGTCACAAAAGATACAAGCTGCCTCTAACTCGAGATAAAAAAGATCTAATAGCAGCTTCCGAAGCCACACTTCCTCACAACTAGCTGAACAGTGCAACATATTCATCTTTGGTTGTACTCAACGCCACACATGACTTCTTCCTACTAAACTAAGAGATCATACTAGATCCCAAACTAAAGCAAAATCTTGAAGCACTCTTCCTATCAATGACGCTTCCTACCCAATCTGAATCAACATAATCATGGAGGTTAATCTCATGATTTGCTTCATACTTGAGCCCATACTCAAATGTACCCTTCAACTACCTCAATACATGGTTTGCAACAATCGGGTGAACACGTATCGGGTCCGTCAGGAACAGGATCAAGGTGTTCAGAACAAATCATATGTATGGCCTCATGTTCTCCAGGTACATCAATGAACCAATCATTTGATGATACATCGTGGCATCGACTGATTCTGATGAAGCATCATAAAAAAGATTCAAGTTCGTTTCCATAGGTGTGGTCATTGCCTTGCAGTCCATCATTATGGATCTCTCCAGAATCTCCATGAAATAATTTCCTTAACCAAGGAAAATCCCATCCACACTCTGCCACACATCGATGCCTAAGAATTAATGCAGCATCCCTAGGTATTTCATCTCGAACTCAGTAACAATCCTCCTATTTGCATCTGTAATGAGATCATCCTCACCTTTTAGAAACAAGTCATCTACATATAGAACGAGTATCACTAGTCTTCCGCCTTTAACCTTGAAGTAAAGGTTGGAATCTACTTTACTCCTAGTAAAGACTAAGCTCATCAGGATGATGTCCATCCCATCATACCATGTCATGGGTTCCTGCTTCAATCTGTATAAGGATTTATTTAACTTGCACACATGAGTCCATCTTTAATGTGTCTCAAATCCCAGCGGTTGCTCCATCTACACTTCCTCTTCAACTACACCATTCAAGAATGTTGTCTTGACATCCATCTGGTGTACTTTCCATTTCATTACTTCAACCAATGCAAGTATAGATATGATAAAACTATATATTTCTACAGGTGCATTCTTCTCATAGTTTATGCCTTCTTTCTGGGGAGAAGCCACATACCACAAACTTTGCCTTTTGTTTCACTATTTCCATCTCCAGCATGCTTGATCTTGTAGATACACTTTGAGGTCACAACATACTTCCCTTTCGGTCTTGAAACTATTTCCCAGACATCATTCTTCATAATCGAATAGTACTCCTCGATCATGGAATCCTTCCATTCTTTATTTCTGCTTCTTCTTCGTAGTTGGAAGGTTCCTTGTCAATGATGTCACATAGAAGGGCCACATAGTTGGTGTATGGTACAGTCTTTTGATTTCTCTATGCATCTCTTCTGGAGCGCCATACTTCTCTACATCTTGTATTACTTCTCGTGACCATGTTGGTATTCTTTTGTAGGAGTTATTCTTGTGAAGTGGATCTGTAGGTTCTTGTGGTTATGTCATGTCGTGGTCTTCAAGGTCTTTTAAATTTGCTTCTTCCTTTGCAGTGTCTCCGAATCTGGTCGTTTCAGGTTCTTCAACCTATTCAATGGGTAGTTTTCTTGATCTGAGGTATGCTAAGTCTTCGTCAAATGTTACATCTACGTTGATGTCAATATTCTTAAACCCTAGGAAGTATATTTGGTAGGCCCTTGAAGTTTCATTGTATCCTACAAATGATTCCCTTCCTTCCTGAAGGATATAGCTTGGTCTTCTTTTCCTTTGGGATGTGTATGTACAATGGGAATCCAAATATCCAGAGATGGCTAACTTCTTGTTTCTCACCAGAGAAATCCTCTTTGGGAGTCTTGTTTTCTGATACTCGGTGAGGTGTACAGTTCTGTACATACACAGTTGTCCTCGTTGCTTCTTCCCACAAGTGCATCAGAAGATCCTAGCCATGTAACATTGCTTTTGTTTCTTCCCTTATCATTCTATTCTTTCGTTTTGCAAAACCATTATGTTAATCCCAAATTATCTATAAAGGTCCTTGAATTCTTTTGAGGTGAGTTCTCTGCCATTATCTGGCCATAGGGTCTTGATATTATTCTCAGTGCGATTTTCAACCAAGGCTTTGAATTCCTTGAACTTGATAAATACCTTATCTTTAATTTTCAAGTAGTAGATCCAAGTTTTAAGGGAGAAGACATCTATAAAGGAAACATAATATACATACCTGCTTAGTGAGATGTAAGACATGGGACCACGTACATCTGTGTGGATTGTCTCCAATATCCTTTTGATTTGCTTTAATTGTTAGGGAACGCCTTCTTTACATTATTTCCTTGCGCCCATCCCTTGCAAATGTATTCATTTTTTTTCTAGATTTATGGAAGTCCTGAAACTACTTTGCTTACAATATGTAGTTCTCTATAAAGCACATGTGCAAGCGTTCTATTCCATAGTTCACTTGGTTCTATGGAGTCATGAACTAATTCTTGTTTAGGTTGTCACTTCAACTTGTATAAGCCTCCCTCTTTCTCTCCAATTACGGTTTCTCTATTGTCTTTCCTTGCAACTCTGATTCCTTTTGCATCTAGTGCAGAGATGGAGAGAAGATTCTTCTTCAATCCTAGGACATATAGAACATATTTCATCTTTAGGGTTTTGTCAGAATCTATCTTGTAGGAAGCTTCTCCACTTCCTTTTATGGGGTATTGATAGTCATCCCCAATTTTCACCTTCTGAGGTGACTCATGCTCAAATAGATTGATGAATGTGTCTTTGTATCATCTCATATGCTTGGATGCTCCACTATCTACAAGCCACTCATTTCTTCCATGTGTGATAGTTCTTGTAAGTGTTGATATTAAGAAATATTCTTCGTCACTTAAAGAATCAACTCTTTCTTCTATGAATCTTTTCTTTGTTCATTCATCATCTTCAACGGTGTGAGCATGATGTCTTTTCTTGTTGGAGTTTTTATTGGAGGATCCTTTGTTTCTAGGACAATCTATGGAGTAGTGTCATTTTTCATCATATGTGTAACATCTAACACTGGATATATGTCTTTTAGGTTTTCTTTGTCTTTTGTGATGATGATCCTCCCTCTTGTAGTGATGATGGTCCTCCCTCTTGTTGTGATTTCTTCTAGTGTGAATTGTGTGAGCTTGATCATCAGTTGCTCCCATCTTCTATTCTCTTGTTATAACCAAGCCTCTTCTTGTGTGCATTATTCCCAAAGTTTGTTTAAGGTGATCAACTTATTTCTAGCACATTATTCCTTGAATGAATGAATCACATGATCTTGGGAGATCATTATATGTGGTCATAAAAATCAGCTCCCACAAGCTTATCATCAAGCTGGGTGTGGTGAGTCATTTTGAAGTGAGAACCTCAAATAGAAATAACAGATTTTTAGATCTAACAAATTTGAGATGCCGAATCTGGTTCTAGAGTTGGCTGACCTAGGGTTCCATAGAGAAACCCTAATTTTTCAAACTTGGAATCTTGAACTTCGTCTGAGATAGAATATGCGCCTCCTTGATGTGAGTTATTCAGTGAGGTCCTTTGCTAAATTCAGTGGAGAGGAACTCCAAAAATATGATGCCCTAGTTTCTCTTGGCACCAATGTCTAAGTAAAAAACAAAACTTCTTCAAATTTGATTATGCTTCCTCCAAAAGATGCTCCCTCCTATGGCGAGTTAGCATAGCCATCTTTTCTGGATTATTTGTGGAGAGAAGACCTTGAACTAGGAAGCCCTAGTTTCCCGTTGTTGCATAATGCCTTCTTTCATAGTGGCTTTGATACCATGTTAGAGTTTGCACTTTAATTCAATTAGACTAGGATCTGTAACTGAAAGAATAACAAGCAAAACAACATAAACAAGACACAAGATTTTCCTCGTGGAAACCATAAAGGAGAAAACCCCACAAATTTCCTCATAATAGTTTCGTCACTAATACAATATCACAAGATGGAAAAACCCAAGAAAAAGAATTCTTCTGCAACTCTCTCTCTTTCTCCTCTAGTGAACTTGTCTTCTCTCTCTCCCATTACAAACTTGAGAGTGAGAGAGTGTGTGTATCAATGAAGGAGGGTTCCTCCCTATTTATACACATCAACTGACATGACCTAAAACCTATCTATGCTTACCTCTTGACTTAGCAGTGCCACCTTCTCCTAGGGAGACTAAAAAATACATATTACTTTATTTATTTTGGGGACTACTTCCTCAACTTACAACAAAGGTTTTACCTCAATGACCAATCATAATAATGACATCCCAAACGGAGGAAAAACATCTCCGAGGGGGGTACAACAAAATACAATAATGATATACAACAAAATATCTTCCGAAGTAGCATTTACGACAACAAAGTAATCTCTAGGTCAAAATTGAAATGTGTCTTATCTTAAAGATTATGACATTTTCCATGCTAGAAACAAAGTCATAAGTTACTAGGGCCAATGTTAAAATTTTCAAGCATGAACTCCATTTTCCATAAATTTAAACAATCATAATGATCATAATATAGAAATGTGTTGACATTTGAAAGATGACTAAATTTTATCATAATATTATAACCACTTACTCATGTTTAAAGAATATAAAAACTACTTTAAAAAATAACCACATACAAAATTCAATATTTAATTAAAAATATATATATACTGAAAAAAATGTGGTTAATTTAGGCATTACCATAAAAAAATGTAAAAATGGAAGTGTCCTAGTACATTAATTCAATCACTTAACCCAATTGGGAGAGAAAAGTATTAGAAACGTATTATTAGATTTATTATTAAATAAAAACAATATCATATTTTTAAATAGCTAATCGAAGTCAATGTCACAAGTAGCTTAAACAAACCGTGAAAGCAATTAATTAAGCTTCTCAATAATTTATAAAAATTAACTACAATCAACCAAATAAAATAAAATAAAAAAAAATTAAAGTCAATTTCCAAAATTAAGACGTTTCTTACTCTTTACATAAATGAGCTGTCTAATTAAGAAATAAGTTTATAAATACTTTATAAAAAAATAAAAATAAACCGTTTATAAATAAAACAAAATAAACCACGAAAAAGAATTTGAGTCAATTTCTAGAATTGCTTTTGTTCCCAGATAGAGTCAATGTAAAATAAAGATATATTGGTATGAGAACTCAAATCATTCAACAAAATTTGAAAAATAAACTTTATACTTTCGATAACAAAGCTATGTATATATAAAACAAGAAAACTTTCTATTAGAATGAGAATTCAAATCATTCAACAAAATTTAGAAAATAGACTTTATACTTTAAATAAAAAAACGTTATTAAGTGAGAATTCAAATTATTTACCTTTCACTTGGTTGTCCTCAAATAAAATCCTACCTGGGAAAATTTTCCCCAGGGGAGGGCAAATGTCTAGTGCTTGTATTGTGTGCAGAATGGTGAGACAGTTAACCATTTGTTTATCCATCGTGCGTTTATAAAGTCGGTGTGGAGGGAATTAATATTGGTTTTAAAGTTTCAAGGTCGGTGAATAAAAAAGTCTTATGATCTCAGCTGGAGATCTTGGCAAACAAAAAGTTATATTGTGGCTTTATTTTAAGCAAAGTTCTTTTCAGGATCACAAACCAAATATTTATAAAATACCCCACAACGCTAAACGCTTTGTACGAGTATTTGTAAACAAAAAGATCCACAGGACTTTTTACTCGTACAATGCACAAATACTCGTACAGGGCTTTTTATTGTTGTGTGGGTTTTTTGTTTGCAAATATTCGTGCAATGCACAAATACTTGTACAGGGCTTTTTACTCGTACAATGCACAAATACTTGTACAGGGCTTTTTAGTGTGCTCACATTGCAGCGGCCACAGCATTTGTTACTCTACTGCATGTAAAATATTTTTTGCCGAGTATTTGTGCATTGTAAGAGTAAAAAGTCCTGTACAACACTACGAGTATTTGTGCATTGCACAAATATTTGTAAACAAAAGACCCGCACAACAATAAAAAGCCCTATACGAGTATTTGTGCAGACCCTACCTCCGATCTTTAAGAAAAATAAACGCCCTTTTGATAAATAAAGACACATCCCTGCTCCACAAATACCTTCAATGCTTTACATGCACCATCAAAAACCCCATAGAGTACGTGATGTCTTTTTCAGACGACTCAACAATAGTTTGCTTTTGAATCTTTACTCATCAGTAATCTCCTTAAAATCGCCCAATACAGCCACAACTACAACATAAATATTGGCGAGAGCTATTTATTGAGCTCCAAATCATTTAATGCAGCTGCAAGCTTGCTGTCGTCAAGCCTACTATAACTGCATTAAATGCTCTGCAGCTCAATAGATAACTCTTGCCGTATTTTGTACAAAGCTTCTGGTGCCAGGAGACTCAAAAAAATACCATTTATTAGGTAGGGGAATATGGCAGAGAAAGGTTCCGTTACTGCAAGAAGCTTTTTTTTTTAACTTGCAGGTTTTTAAAGACTCAAATAGAAGGCCTTTCAGAGCAGGAAGGGATTCTAGTATTTGAAGAATGGGGTCAGGGATCTGAGGTTTCGAGGGTTTTTTTTAAATTTTTTGGGAAGAATGGGAACAGGGATCTGAGGTTTCAAGGGGTTCACTTTTTTATTTTTATTTTTGAGAGAACAACCATTTTTCTGTTTAAATTCAGCTGTTTTTTAGGCAGTTTATTATCTATTTCGGCTGTAAACTACTTTGTAAACTGTCTTTTTAATATTTCTCGTAGGAGAGTACTGTTTGTAACGCTGTGGACTTTGAGTTGTTCTTGAGCCTGTCAGAGGCTTTTTTATTTAGAACTGATAGCTGGTGTTTTTGTAATTTCTCTTTCCAGAGAGAAATGCAAGGTTTTGGGCTGGTCTCATTTTGAGCCTGCAAGGGCATCTTTGCAGATTTTGAAGTGCGCGGAAAGTTGTATTTAGATCTGATTTTGAATGAATAACATATGTATAGGTTTTTTTTTTGGAAAAAAAAAACTTTGTTTTTAGTTTGTGTAGGAATGTCACTTGAACAAGAAATTAGAGATATTTATTGAGGAATTATCCATGCTTTGTTGAGTGTTAATTAATCGATATATTTACTAACGAATTTATTTTCTCCCAAAGTAGGCGGACTATTCAATGAGTCAATATCGTTCTGATTGTGATTTCGTTGGAACTTGGGAAATGTTTTAGTCCTAAGCGTGTGGTGGCCTTTCTACTCAGCTGTTGATATCTCTGGCCCATTCAGAAAGAAGTAAGAACTGTGTGGTCGACTATCTCCGCTCGTTGTTGATGTAATTAGCTGATGGTGTGTCCACAATACACATACAACGGTGTACTCTTGATAAATGCACCGAACATAGAAAAAATTAGATGGATTCCTGTAGAAGAAATTGTGTCTCTCCAATAACATCCTGTGTCCGCAGCCTCGCTCTTACGACATTCTTCTCCCTTGTGATACCAGTTTTTCCTGTCACTTTTGTCTTTGACGGATTCAATGGAAGCAACTTGATCTTGGAGGCGGATGCTTCACTCATCCGCTCCCGATCGGTGCTCACTCTCACAAATCACACGCGTTTTATGCTCGGCAGGGCGCTGTATTCGTTCCCCGTGCAAATGAAAAGCAACGGGATGCTTTCCTCCTTCAGCACTACGTTTGTTTTCAGCATGGTCCCGCCCCCATCTAATGCAGGCGGGAACGGCATGGCTTTCATCATCACGCCCTACACATCTCCAATGGGCGCTGTGTCGGCCCAGTATCTGGGTTTGCTTAACAATACGAGCAACGGGCAGCCATACAATCATTTGTTTGCAGTAGAGTTCGATACCATCAGGAATGTGGAATTTAGTGATCCCGATGGCAACCACGTGGGCGTGGATATCAACAACCTCATCTCGTTGAACCCGGAGCCTGCCGGCTATTGGAAAGGGGAGGACTTCCAGGAATTGAGTCTGAAGAGCGGCCGCAACATACAGGCTTGGATCGATTATGACCATCTTCAAAGCAGGCTCAATGTTAGCATAATGTTGGTCGGCTTGCCTAGACCGCAGAAACCCCTTATATCTGCGAAAATCGATCTGCACAGCGTTCTGAAAGAGAAGATGTTCGTTGGCTTTTCAGCGGCTACAGGGGGCAACTTTTTCGGAGATCATTACGTTCTTGCGTGGAGTTTCTCCACGGAAGGCAGGGCACCCGACCTCAATATCTCGCGTCTTCCTTCGTTTGCTGTCATGAATTACAAGCGACCGAGAGGGGGGTTCATAGCCGGTGTTACAGTGGCCGCTCTGGTTCTCTTTTCGCTGGCGGTTGTGGCCGTGTTTTTCAGAAGAGCGAAATACAGAGGAAAGATCGAAGAATGGGAACGGGAGTTCTGGCCCCATAGATTCGCTTATAAGGATCTCAGAATTGCCACGAGAGGGTTTAGGGACCAAAATGTTTTGGGGCAGGGGGGTTTCGGCAAGGTTTACAGGGGCGTTCTCCAGGGCAGCGGCCAGGAAGTCGCAGTGAAATGCCTAACGGAAGAGTTCACGGAGGGAATGAGGGGCTTCGTGGCAGAGATCTCGACCGTGGGGCGCATGCAGCACCGAAATTTGGTACAGCTCCGCGGGTGGTGCAGGAGGCAGAAGCAGCTATTCATAGTTTACGACTACATGCCCAACGGCAGCCTGGATAAACTCATATTAGGAAACCCCACGACGGTCCTGCCGTGGCCCCGGCGATACACGATCCTGAAGGGCGTAGCCTCGGGGCTGCTGTATCTCCATGAACAGTGGGAGAAGAGGGTCATCCACAGAGACATTAAGTCGAGTAACGTGCTGCTGGATTCTGAATTCAACGGGCGGCTGGGAGACTTTGGCCTCGCCCGGCTGTACGATCATAGCAAGAATCCGGGTACAACTCGCGTTGTGGGAACGCTGGGGTACATAGCGCCAGAGCTCACGCGGACAGGGAAGGCCACGCCCAGCTCGGACATGTTCAGCTTCGGGGCTCTGCTATTGGAAGTGGCGTGCGGGAGGAAGCCTGTGGACCTATCCATGGACGCCGAACGACTGTTTTTAGTGGAATGGGTGTCGGATCTGTGCGCACAAGGGAGGCTGTTGGATGCAGCAGATCCGAAGCTGGGAAATGAATACGACGCGGGCGAGATGGAGAAGGTGTTGAAAGTGGGATTATTGTGCTCCCATCCGGAGGCGGAGAGGAGGCCGGGGATACGGGATGTGTGTCAATTACTGGAAGGTGAAGCTCCCCTCGACCCTGAGGACCATACGACTTCAATTAACGTGAATATTATCAATCTGTGTAGCCTGGGCGTTCTTGGATCCGCTACCGCTGATCCGGAGGACAGGCTTCTACAGGAAATTCCGAGCGGAAGCCGGTCAAATGGATGGCTCAATTCAACGTCGGTAAGCTCTACACCGTAATGGACGGTATGGCGTGTATGATAAAAATATGTGGAAAGCTTTGTCGATATTGCGTAATTGCTTCATTCCGAAACCTTTGAATTGCCCCGATCCCAAACATGTGTGTACTTGGTTAGATATAAAAGTTTTTTTGGACTTTTATCTTATGTTGAGTTGTTTTTTACAATTTTATTTTAAATTACCAACTGGGATTTGTATTCATGATTTTTGTAAGAGTTATTTAAAAATTAAATGAATTTGATTATATTGAATGGCAGTTAATGTTTGGTTAGAAGAAGACTTTTCATTTTTTAAATACATTTTTATTTTAAGAATACATTAAATCATTATTAAAATATTTGTTTATTTTAAAAATAAATTAAGTCATTTTTCTTATGATTAAGATTTATTCTAAAAATAAAATAAATTATTATTAAAATATATTTTTATTCTAAAAATAGATTAAGGTTTTTTTTTATGATTAAGATTTTTTATTTTTTTTTAAATACATTTTTTTATTAAAAATAGATTAAGTCATTCTTCTCTGAATTAATGAATTAATAAGTAGATAAATTTAATCAAGTAAACTTTTTGTGAGGGGAGCTTTGATGCGCCGCTATTTCACAGTGATTGATGGCATATAAAGTTTATTCTTTAGCATACATAGAGCAAAGTTGATTCTTAGGATCAAAATCCTGATTGTGATTGATAAAAAATTCAAAAATGTAGTTGTTATCCATTAAAGCCATATTTTAGTAAAATGGCACTTTTATGGCACTTATAATTTAATTTTTTTTGTGAACTTTAATCGAAATAATTTTTTAGTGTTAATGTTTTTCCAACAAAATAAAATTATAATTTTATGTCAAATTTTTATAAATATAAAAAAAATATTTATTATTTTATTCCAATAAATTAACAAAATAATAAAGTGAAAAGTATACTTTGATGGATGGTTTTAACTTTGATGATATATTTGGTTCATGTAGGTTTTTTTTAAAACCAAAATAACAAGATATATGCTCATACTTTTAAGTAGGGAAATGAAGGGTTGATAAAAAATTTGATGTGTCTAAAATGAGAGAAGTTGTGTGTATGCATATAATGTAAATTTATGTGTTGAATCTATGGAAATTATAGTACAAATATTGATAAACAATAAATAGGAACTTATGTAATAAACCAACATAGATCTATCTTAAAAAGGATCTACCAAGCCCCCAAAGGGATCAAATCTATGGAAACCTCTTTTTTAGAGTGAAAATGTTGAGGAAATGTGAAAGAAATGTTTATGGTTTTAATTAGCAGTCTTATATATGTGGTTCTAAAAAATAATTTAAACTAAATTGAGTCTACATGTTATTTTTTTACAAAGGACACATGTCAACTTTAGGATGAACACAAAGGACTTACACATCTTCCCCTACTGGGTTGTAGAATGTGCCTCTTCTGCGCAATAAAAACCAATGTAATCAATGGCAAGTAAAATAAAATGCCCATTAATTTTCCAAATGAGAAATTATGTACATATGCAATATAATTACATTTATCAAGTTTGACTATAATTATATTGGTAAGCAATTTCATATTTTCATTTGGTATGGGGAGTGGGATTGAGGGATGCCATTTTAAGTGTGAAAGGGACAAAGAATGAATGATTGCCTCTTCTTTTTTGCAAAGTGTGGCATATGAAGTGCCTTTAATATTTGCATAGTAGTCAAAGGAGAATGATGGTGCAATTCACATTCCTTCTAATTTTGTAGTGCATGACATTGCAATGAAGGTCAAGCCTTGATGTTCAATGTTACAAATGTCAATAGTTGACCTTGTTAATGTCAATCCTTGGGATTTATGGATAGTCAATATCGAAACCATTTTGAGAGGAATTTGTAAACATTTTAATAATTTATATACATCATCTAAAACAAAAAAAATAGAAAATAACATGTTAAAAAGTTACTATACACAATCTAAAACATCAAATAAATATTAATAATAAATTCATCACAGGTAAATAATTTTTAAAATAAGGAAACATGAGTAAAAATTATTCCAGCCAACGTTTTGGACTCCATAAAACTGAGTCCATCATCAGGGCGATCACTCAATCGTGTGATTGGGATGAGTGAGAATGAACACCAAAAGAATATAAATACCTGAATTCCCTCATTAGGTCAACTATATTAAGCCGACATCTCCATTTCAATGTTTTTTAATTAGGTTAATAACTAGCTTCCACGTGTCACTGAGCTTCAATCCCTCATCCATGTTTAGCGTGTTATTTCTCTTCTCAATTTCCAAATCCTCCCTCATTCTCCTTCTGTTATATTGTTCTTCTCTGGTGATTAACGACGCTTTTTCCATGCAAATATGATGAGTAGTGGTGCGTGAGTGCTCTGCCAAAGCAGATTTATCTCTGCGATCATGAATTATGTCTGCGCTATGTTCCTTTAGTCGAACCTGTAATGAGCGACCGTTTTCCCCGATGTAGATCATTCCGCAAGAGCAAGGTAATAATTTCTGAGCAATACAATGGAAATGGAGGAAGAGGGGAAGCTTTCCTTTCTGGATGTATTGCTCACAAAGAAGGTAGATGGGAGTCTTGGGTACGAAGTGTATAGAAAGAAGACCCACACCGATAGATACCTCCACGCAGACTCTCACCACCACCTAGCTCAGAAAGCTAGTGTAATCCAGACTCTTGCCTACACAGCTAAAAGAATCTCAGACAGAGACCACCTAGAGCAGGAATTTGAGCACCTTGAAAGAGTCTTCATGAAAAATGGATACCAGAAAAGACTCATTAAGACCAAAGTTAATAAATCTTGGGCCACACATCAAAGAAAGGAATTTAATATCCCGAAGGTCACTCTCCCATATATTAAGGGGAAAACAGACCAGATCGCCAAAATATTAAGAAGGAAGAACATTACTGTCGCATTCGCTCCTCCAAACACCATCCAGGGGTTCGTGGACACAACAAAAGATAAGATTGATCCAAGACAAATGAAAGGTGTGTATGAGATACCTTGCTCTTACTGAATGGTCTACATTGGGGAAACCGGTCACTCATTACAGGTTCGACTAAAGGAACATAACGCAGACATAATTCACGATCGTAGAGATAAATCTGCTTTGGCAGAGCACTCGCGCACCATTACTCATCAGATATGCATGGAAAAAGCTTCGTTAATCGCTAGAGAAGAAAAATATAATAGAAGGAGAATGAGGGAGGCTTTGGAAATTGAGAAGAGAAATAACACGCTAAACATGGATGAGGGATTGAAGCTCAGTGACACATGGAAGCCAGTTATTAACCTAATTAAAAAACATTGAAATGGAGATGTCAGCTTAATATAGTTGACCTAATGAGGGAATTCAGGTATTTATATTCTTTTGGTGTTCATTCTCACTCATCCCAATCACACGATTGAGTGATCGCCCTGATGATGGACTCAGTTTTATGGAGTCCGAAACGTTGGCTGGAATAATTTTTATGCAGGTTTCCTTATTTTTAAAATCAAATAAATACGTTAAGAATGAATATACACCATCTAAAACATGATTCAATTTATACTTCATTCACATGCACCTGGATATATCCATCTTAAAGGTGGCTCTATCAAGCGCCGAGAGGGATCAAATCTCTTGAGGTGCAAACCCTTTCTCTGCATTTGCACTCTAAAAAAGGGTTTGCACCTTGAGAGATTTGATCCCTCTTGGCACTTGGTAGAACCACCTTTAAGATGGATTTATGTTGGTTGCAGTCATGGGTGTGGGGGCATGGGGGGAGTAGGAAGCATTATTATTGACATCAGTGCCCCGTGGTAAACATGTCTAGCATGATAGTAAATAACACCATAAAAAATATGAATAATAACAAAGTGATACAATGCAAATATGTATCTATGTCAATAAGAAGTTGAATAATAACACAGAAAGAATGTTTAGTCATTAAGAAGTTGTATAATAATGAAGTGAAATGATCCCAAACTGATTTCTGCTGAGAAACAAGATTGCGCCTGATCACAAACTGAAACAACTAATTGAAGTAGAACTACCAATCCAATTAGAGTCAACATATCCCTACAGGCAGATCCTCTGGTCTCTCGTATATCTAAGGCCATAATCAATTGTACCCTTCAGGTACCACACCACATGCTTTTCCACAACCATGTGAACACATCTCATCTCCACCATGTATTGTATCAAAGTATTCACCACAAAGAAAATATTTGGCCTTTTGTTAGTCAAGTACATGAATGCACCAATATTCTTTCTATAAATTGTGACATCAACTGTTATAGCTGAAAATGACACATCTCCACCTCTTACAACTTTCCCACGATTCCGTCACATGTCGACACTTCCATGACGACACTTCATGAAAGTCACTGAAAAAGCACCTAAATTGGAGGACAGATATATTGAGTTATGTAACTCTATGTGACCTCATCTCTACACCATTGGAAAGATATTTTAGTTAGCTAAAACTTTCTAGAAGACACTAAAGTCTGAAAATGCCTATAAGTACCCTAAAAATGATATTTTTTGATGTATACATGAGTTGCCTTAAGGAGTCACTGAAAAAGCACCTAAATTGGAGGACAGATATATTGAGTTATGTAACTCTGTGTGACCTCATCTCTACACCATTGGAAATATATTTTAGTTAGATAAAACTTTCTAGAAGACACTAAAGTCTGAAAATGCCTATAAGTACCCTAAAAATGATATTTTTTGATGTATACACGAGTTGCCTTAAGGAAACCCGCGTATGGTACGCGACTTGCTATATATAATACTCGTGTATGCCATAAATATGCTACTTTTTGCATTGCAACCTACGTATACCTACTGCATACGCAACCGATGTCTCTGCAACCCGTGTATTTCTCCTAAAAATGTCCAAAAAATATGTTTTTCGAAATTTGGGTAGTTTGGTTAGTTATGCAACTGACTCCTTCAGTTGTAACTACTTTGTCTTTGACCCTATCTCTTCGGAAGCATATAAATAGAGGTAGGGAGGTCCATGAGAGGGGACTTGAATCTTTGCATTGTTATGCTGGAGGAATTGGAGCTCTCTTTTCCCGCACCTTTGCCCTAAAAGCATTCTCCTTGTGTTGCAGAGCTTGGAGGCTGAGTTCCTTGGAGAAGAGAAGCAGTAGAACCAGATCAAGGTTTCGTGAGGTGCCGAACTTGAAGAGAAGGTATACTTGTACTTGTTTTCAAGATTAATAAAGATGTGATGTCCTTATTCTTCCCAAATTATTGTTCAATGTGTGATTGAATTTCTGTTTATGATCATATTATGATGTTAATCATATTATTATTTGATGTTTATTTGATTATCATTGCTTTATATGTGGTCATATTGGTTTGAGGAAGCTATAATTCGTTTTGCATGTCTCTTGGAGCAAGAGGAGCAAGAAGAGGATTGAAGGGCTGCTTGGATCAACCTTCGTTGGTTAAGGTATGAACCATTATAATCTCTGAATCTTGTTTATATTTGCTTGCAGAACCATTTGCATCCACCTTTCAACCTCAGTGCGTTGATGGCCTCTTAAACCCTAGCCATAGGAAACTTTCCTTTACAATAGAACTGGTGACTCCACTAGGGAGAGCCTTGTCTGTTTGGGGTTTCTCTGTATCTCTTTCAGTATTTTGCAAGGTTTTAGGTCTTTCTTTCAACTTAAGAACACTTTATCTGTCTGATAAAACACCTCCCTTGCCTTCCTAAGGCAATTTTTGACCTTTTTTGAGTCTTTTCCCACCCATATGCGAGTTGCAGATTAAGCAGTTGCGTATCTGGTATTTATATGGGACTTGCTTTACTTTCAAACCGCGTATGATACATGACTTGTCAGTAATGAAACTCACGTATGCCCCTTTAAACAATGTTTTTTCCTTTTTTGTGGTTTTTTCTTCAGTTTGAAGGTTGTTTGGTAGGTCTTTTGGGGCCCTCTACAGTTGCATGACAGTAGGGAGTTAGTGTCATCCATTTTTGTTGTTCTTTATCTATGCGGTAAGTATTTTTATAGCATTAGGGTTTTCTCTTTTCTCATTCCCCACCCCCTTTGCTTGGCATGATTTTTGGTTTATGTTTCTGGTCAACTTCTGTTAGTGATCTTTGTTTGAACTTAGAAGCTTATTGGTCTTTGTTTCCTTCTTCTTTTGTTGGTTAACTTCACCATGCCAAAATATTTTACTTGTCTCTTATGCAAGCCTTCCTTCCAAGTAGGGTTTATATTGACTTTAGGGCATTCTAGAGTATATTTGGTGGTTGTATAGCATAGTTCCTTTTGCTTTGTTCTTGTCATCTACATACTTTTGTTTGTAGGTAGTTTTTCTTTTGCATTTATAAAAGAAAAATAAAAAAACACATGTTTGCTTTATATGCATGTAGATTATTTTTTTAGTCTAGATTGCATGGCATATCATTGTTTTTGAAAAAAATTAAAAATAAAAATAAAAATAAAATTTCTTTTGTGGCTTTCAAGTTTCTATTTGAAAAGAAAGAGAATAGTTTTTGCTTTTTGCATTTCATTTCTCTTTGCTTAGTCATTTTGTTTCAACTTTGAGTCAAAACACCACATAAGTTTCACACCATTTGCCTATGACTAAAAACAACCTTTTAAAATGAACAATATATTTAAAAAATTATTAGTAAGTTTTATTTTATAGGCTCCTACACCAACTAGCTTAGGCTAGGCTTGTGGATTAGGGAGTTTTAACTCTCCACAAGTATAAAATTTCAGACGTAGTTGGCCAATCACTAGGTAAACCCTTTTCTATATTGATTGTATCTAGGAAGCTCCTCTAAAATGGGAGTTATGCATGAGGCCGCGTGGAGGCTTGGAATGAGGAGATAACCATCTGATTCCTTGTCAAAGCATAGACCAAGGTTTTTGTGCATCTAGGGATTCTATCTTAGATAGGGTTTTGGGCTTTGCTACCTTTCCCATGCGTACGAACGAGGATTGCGACTGTCCCCCCAGACTGTCAATATAGGTAAGGTATCCTTTAGTCTCTTTGACATCTAGGATTCATACATAGGTACACCGGAAGGCTATTTCTAGTTGACCTTGGATGGGGCTATTTCTGGTTGACCTTGGACGGGCTTGGAAGGTAACCCTGGCAGAAGCTGTGGAAGGGTGGTGGGTGATTCCTTCGCTTGTGCCTAAGAACATCTACAGGGACACCAAGTAACTATCTATTAGCTTTCTTCTGGAAAGCATATCTTATACCTGTTTGTCTGTTTGGATTTAGGAATTTTAGTGAGTGCTCTGTGGTTTGTCTGTACTTAGTTTGACTTCAGGTGTGTGCTTTGTACTTTTGGTCTCTTGTCAACCTCTGACTTTGTCTCCTAGTTTGAAACTATGGCTAGCACCCCTTTGAACACCAACCAAGAGATCCCCATGTTGGGAACTCCTTGTACTATTCCTCTCACAGGGAATGTTGGTGTTCCTTTGATGGCCACCTTGAATCTACCTAGATTCACCCTAGGGATACCGGTGTGGTTTTTTTCCACTCCAACTATCCCAACTGCTCATGATGCTTCTCAAGTAATCTCCTTATATCAATGGCATCAAAACACTGCTTCCCCTTCACCTATAGTTGATTCTCCTCCTCCTTCTACCTCATGCAGTGAAAGTATTGATACAAGTAACCGAAAGTCTAAAAGGAGTAAAAGAAGGAGGAATAGGAAGAAGGCACATAAGCAAGGGGCCACCCGTTCAACCTCTGCAAGTCAAGTTGAACCTCACCAACTAGCCTCTGCAGTTCATGCTGGGGGCACCTATCCAACCTCTGTAGGTCATATTGGGTCTAAGCACTCAACCTCTGCAAGTCAAGTTGATCTTCACCATCCGTCCTCTGTTCATCATGCTGGTGGGATCCTTCTAACCTTTCTAGGTCATGTCGGATTCAGTCACTCAGCCTCTATAGTTCATGCCGAGGGCACCTGTTCAACCTCTGATGTTCAAGTTTAACCTCCCCATCCAACCTCTGCAAGTCATGTTGGATCCATCCACCCAACCTTTGAAGTTCATGTTGGGGGCACACACTCAACTGCTACAAAGCATGTTGATCCTAACCATTCAACCTCTGTTTGTTCATGTTGGTGGTGCCCATCCAACCTCTATAGGTCATGTTGGACCCAGTCTCTCAGCCTCTGCAAGTCATGTTGGGGGAAGTCTTTCATCCTCTTTGGTTCATGCTAAAGACAATTCCTCAGCCACTGCAAGTCATGTTGACATTGTTGAAAAGACTGCCCGTTCAAAACACAAGCCCAAGTTTCCTTGTAAGCTTTGTGAGGGAGACCACCTTACTTATAAATGCCCTTCCATCGTGTAGGTGCGAAGAGTTTGGTTTCATGGTAATCTCATTTTTGAACATCCTAAAGTTTTTCAACAACCAACCTCTCTTAGCCAGGTTGGACCTAGTCACCCATCCTCTGGTGGTCATGTTGGGGGAAAAATCTTAGCCTCTATAGGTCATGCTGAGAGAAAATAGTTAGCCACTACTAGTCATGTTGACACCGTTGAAAAAAATGGTCTTTCAAAGTGAAAACTTAAGTTCCTTTGTAAGTTATGTGAGGGATATCGTGGGGATATCATCTTACTCACCAGTGCCCTGCTATCGCAGAGGTACGAAGAGTGTGGCATGAGACTCAACAATTTTATTCTCCTAAAAAATATATAGTTTCTCAACAACCTACTCAACCTTTGGTTGATCAAGTGGTCGAACCAATCTCATCTTTGGTCGATCCCACTCTTATTTTAGAGATTGATCCTGATGTGATTGAACTAATGTCACCTTTGGTCAATCCCACTCTCCCTTCAGAGAGTGATTTTCACGAAGCGATTGAATCGATTCCATTGTCGATCAATCCCACTCTTCTTTCGGAGAGTGAAGTGTCTACTAGTCACATTTTATTCACTACCAGTTCAAAAATTACTAAATAAGGGGGCACTGGACTCGCTTCGGATCAACCCCCACCAAGCTCTCGGATTGCTTCCTTTGATTGGGATAGCCTAGTTGAGCCACGCCTTCCTTCTGATGCACCTCTCTAGATAAAGGTCAAAGTTGAACCATACACAATTGCTCATTGTATTATTGATGAAGGAGCCTCAGTTAGTATTTTGTATGCTCATGCTTGGTAAGGAATGGGATCTCCCAGCTTTGTGTCGAATGCTAGTCAGTTACTGGCGTTTGATAGAAGAACTTGTACATCCTTGGGAATTCTTACTCAAACACTTGTTACTTTGGGTGGGAAGACCATCTTAGTTGACTTAATGGTGATAGGAGACCCCTTGGACTTCAATATGCTCCTTGGACATGATTATGTCTATGCCATGCAAGCTATGGTGTCAACATTCTTTCCTGTGATGTACTTTAATCATGGTGAAGAAATTGTCACTATCGATCAGTTGGATTTTCTTGATCCATCTCTTGACCCAACTAGAGACTAGGTCTTTCCTTTATTGATTCCTAGTCTTTCTATAGACACTACCCTGCCATAGGTGAGCTATGTGGCCTCATGTCCTTTATGTTCAATTGCTACTGAGAAGCAGCCTCTGTTTTCATGCTTACCTTCTCGGGACTTGGTCCCAGTAGTTGACTAGTTGATTCATCATATACAGACTGTGGAGCCCGCTCTCCACTCTGTCGATCCATTTGAAATTTTAGACATGTGTCCTATCTCTGATGATCTCCTTCCTTTGGATGAAGTCTTCCTAGAGTCTTTGATACAGTGTGACCTTCTATTGGATGTTGGTTCAGTTGTGACTAAGTCTAAACCTGATTTGCTTAGTAAGACTGATATTTCCGTGGATTGGTCTTCTTATGTAGGACTTTTTGAGTTTTTGGACTCTCCCTTTGAACATCAAGTTAGTGATCCTGATGAGTTTGATTTTTCTTATGAATTTTTCAACTCCTGTGATACTGAGTTTGTTCCTGAAGACTTTATCTCCCTTTTTGACTTTTTCTCTCCTTTTGAACCTTTTACCTTGAGGATATGTTCCCCAAGTGTGTTTACCTTGCTCATGTTTCTTGCATTATGCATAGGTTTTTTCCTTGTGCTTGGAACTAGTTTCGCTTGCCCTTGACACTGGTCTCCTCGCATTTAAAGCATTCTTTCTGCTCTCCTTCGAGCTCGTTAAAAACAGTAAGGAGGCCACGAGTTGACTTTTCTGGACTCGTTAAAACTTCATAGGAAAGATATTGAGTTTGTTTAGGCCTAGGTCTGAATCCTCAAAATAGACTTGACTACCGAGTAAACTTGTCTATTCAGGTTCGTTAATAATATGTGAATGAACATCCACATTGGTGGTAGGTTATCACTTTCTCAGACCATGTGGAATAGTAAGAGAAAGGATTGTTCTCTTTTCTACGGAATTAAGAGTATTCTCAGGTATAGGCTTATCACTTTTCCGGACCCAAGGGACTAAAATTACGGAAAAGGAGCGCCTGGTATGAGCTTAGTTTTCTCTTTTTCATGCTCTGAACCTAAACATGAAAAATATTTTGAGTGTACTTTATTTCTTTGTCATGCTCGTTAAACCCTAAAGAACAAAGCATCGAGTTTATTGTTGTAAGCCCCATTTCTCGTAATGAAATGGATCTTTCTGAGTGATCTTGCCTTCCTTCACACTCATAAAACTCAGGCTATATGTTTCTTTTGAAGGAGCATTGGGTAGGTGCTAATTTAACCTTTTTCAGACCTTCCTGACTAAATACAAAAAAGGTGCGCCTTACTTCTTTAGAAGCTGAGAGAGTTCTTCTGTGCTTTGTTTTATACTTTTCTTGCCTCAGGAGACTAAATTGGATGAAAAACAACCCCCCTAGAGTCTTCTTTGGAGTTTTCAGACTCTCTAAACTATGAAAACACCGTCGAGCATGTACTACTTCAGGCTCGTAAAATCCACAAATCAGTTCTTTATCAAGCATTCTTCTGTCTCTTCTTCGAGCTTGCCAAAAATGAAGATGGTCCCGAGTTTTCTTTCTTGGACTTGTTAAACATTTACAAGAAAGAGGGGAAGGGAAGTTCATTCACATGTATTTTACGTCATGGCAGCAAGTCTTGTTTCCTTGAACGAAGCACTAGTTTTGATTCTATCAACAGTTGGGTCCTAGTATTTTGACCTTATCTCGATTCAGAGTTTCTTACTCCTCCAATTGGTTTCTTTTCAAATTATATGGGGAATCTTTCAATGTATCCTACATTACAAATTTTTGTCATTGGTCTTTTGTGTCAAAAACTGCCTAAGTCACTTTTGTTTCATGCTCACTGTTCAAGGATTAAACCTTTGTTGGTCATTCTACAGTTTCCTTGACCTTTTGTGTCGACCATTCCTTGGTATCAATTCATTACATCATGTCTTTGACGGTCCTTGTTGTGAAATTCTGTACCAATTCCAGATCCAATTAGTCTTTGAGTTACCTCATGTTGGATGATGAAGGATGCCTTAATGCCTTCCTTCCAACGGATCTCTTCCTATCAACTGCAACACATATTTCTCTGGGAATGAGATTTTGAGTTTTATGACAGTACCTTGGGAATTGCAGTCATTAGTGGCAATTTCCCTCACTATTGGGTAGTGGGAATACCTTAATGTCTCCTACTCGATGGATTCTTCAAGTGTTTGACTTCAAGTCCTTGTATTCACACTTGTTAGAATGTATTAGGTACCCTAGGGACCATTTTCATTAATGGTGGTTTCCCTCGCGTTTGTTAACGGTTCTCATCATTGACTAGTAATCAAACGGTTTCCTTCATGTTTGACTTCAACTCCTTTATTCGCATGGTTAGGATTCGTACCTTTTGGGGGGTTTGGATTGAAGACCTTGGGCCGACAGTAGCATCATCATTCATTTTTATATTGCCCAAGCTGCGCAAGACCTTGTTATATTTCATATGAAATTTTGTTGAGACATAGATCCACCTTGTATTTTTGTGGTTATGATCGATTGTTGAGCATGGATCCACCTTGTTCATTTGTGGCCATGACTCCTTTATATTTGATATGGAGCCTTTTTGCATATTGAGAAACCATGATAGTTTCATTAGTTATACATATGTTGGATCCACCTGTATCTTTATGGCGATGATTTGCATATGGACTTGTATGTCCCATAGATCAGTTTTGTCTAACATTTATTTCTCTTTCAAGTACCTTTGTTCGAGCCTTTCGATCTTGGATTCTCTTCTCTCTCCAGACTCAGCTGTTTCCTTTATAATGTATTTAAGATATCTTCTTCCCCTCTAACCTCATACATCAGGGGGCATCTGTTATATCTCAAAATGACACATCTCTGCCTCTGACCACTTTCCCATGATTCCGTTGCATGACGACACTTCATGAAAGTAATTGAAAAAGCACCTAACTTGGAGGACCCATATATTGAGTTTTGTAATTCTGTTTGACCTCATCTTTGCACTGTTGGAAAGATATTTCAGTTAGCTAAAAATTTCTAGAAGACACCAAAGTATGAAAATGCCTTTAAGTACCCTAAAAATGATATTTTTTGATGTATATGCGAAATGCCTTAAGGAAACCCACGTATGGTACGTGACTTGCTATATATAATACTCGTGTATGCCCTAAATATGTGACTTTTTGCATCCCGCGTACTCCTCCTAAAAATGTCAAAAAATACGTTTTTCGAAATTTGGATAGTTTGGTTAGTTATGCAACTGACTCCTTCAGTTGTAACTACTTTGTCTTCGACCATATCTCTTCAGAAGCATATAAATAGAGGTAGGGAGGTCCATGAGAGGGGACTTGAATCTTTTCTTTTTTATGCTGGATTAATTGGAGCTCTCTTTTCCCACACCTTTTCCCTAGAAGCATTCTCCTTGTGTTGCAGAGCTTGGAGGCTGAGTTCCTTGGAGAAGAGAAGAAGCGGAACCAGATCAAGGTTTCATGAGGTGTCGAACTTGAAGAGAAGGTATACTTGTACTTGTTTTCAATATTAATAAAGATGTGATGTCCTTTTTCTTCCCAAATTATTGTTCAATGTGTGATTGAATTTATATCTATAATCATATTATGATGTTAATCAGATTATTATTTCATGTTTATTTGATTATCATTGCTTTATATGTGGTCACATTGGTTTGAGGAAGGTATAATTCGTTTTGTAGGTCTCTTGGAGCAAGAGGAGCAAGAGGAGCAAGAAGAGGATTGAAGGGATACTTGGATCAACCTTCATTTGTTAAGGTATGAACCATTCTAATCTCTGAATCATGTTTATATTTTCTTGCAGAACCATTTGCATCCACCTCCCAGTACGTTGATGGCCTCTTAAACCCTAGCCATAGGAAACTTTCCTTTACAACATCAACTATCTTTGAAGTAGGATCACTTATCAGCTTCAAGTTTGATTCCATCGATGTATCTATAGCCCAACATATTTAAGCTCTTCAAATCCTCGGCTGCATATTTTCCTTGGATAAGGAAAATTTCCTCTTCATTCTGCCACACCTCTAATATCAAGAATCATGTTAAGATTCTCAAACTATGATCTCTACTATAGTCACTCCCTCTAAAGTAGAGCACCATCCTCCCTCTGCATCTTGTACTCTTTGCATAGGGACATTCTACACTGGAGTGACAAGTAGCCTCCTCTAATGTTGATCTTCTGTATATGCATCCATGTCATCTCTCAAGGTCACTGGATACCAAGATCCTCTATCTCAAACTTTGTTGCAAGTTCCTCTTGTATACATATATTACCTTCTTGTCCTTTGTAGGATTTCACATTCAACATTGTAGCAAAGTTTGAGATATCCATCACTCTAGGTGATCCTCAAGCTCATCATGTAACTGTATGTTCTATCCCATGGGTTCCTTCCGAGCCTATACAAATCCTTCTACGCATATGTGGTTCTTTGTAGATACTACCAAATCCTAGAGTTTGTTTGATATTCCCTTCTACTTCGATTACACCATTTGTCTAGTGTAATATCCACCACTAAATAAGTGTTTTTGGACACTAGAGAAATGTCTCACCATAATTGAATCCCTCTTTCTAAGAGAAACCTCAAGAGTTACTTTGTATTTCTCGATGTTTCCATCTACAACATGTTTGATCTAGTAGATCCACTTGGAAGACACTACGGACTTCCCTTCAGGTCTTGGGACCACATCCATACATCATTCTCCATGATCGAAAGGTACTCCTTAATCATATCATTCTTCCATTCTTCCTTCTTGTGACAGTCTTTCGCAAGGTGTCCTTTTTCATCACAAGTGAAATTTTCAGTTGTGAGAGGTCCTTCTTCTGAAATATTTTTACTCTTGTGAAAGTGTTCTTCCTTATTGTTCTTTCTCTTCTTGGTATGAGTTGTTAGGGATTGATTTTAATTTTCATACATCTCTTCTTCTCTTGCAATCAATCAAGCTTCTTCTTGCATGCATTCCTCCATATATGAGATTCCTTCTAAAAAAAATTCCTTGAATGAAATATTCCCATGATCTTAGGAGACCACTCAATGTTGTTATTTCCACTTCCGCTTTTTGAACATTGTCTCTAATAAATTCTAGTTGTTCCTTGATCTAGGAGACCCTTGTGAAGTAATATTGGGTCTTTTTTGATATCTGCATCTTCACACTATTGAGTTGATTCCTCAAGGTCATATTCATGTGGATATTCTTTTCTTTGTTCAATACATAGAACATATTCTTGGGAGTCTTCAAGGGAATAAATGTCATATCAAATGGTATTAAATGGAGATGGAAATAATATTCTTGGCTTTGACAAAGTTCTTCTTATGATTTGCTTTGTCTTCATCTCCCTTTGTATTTGTAACTTCTCCTTTGACATAGTCTTCCAAGTTATGCTCTTTTAGTATGAGAAGCACTCTACACTTCCATGTCTGGAAGTTCTCAACTCCTTCAAGCTTGTCCTCAATATTTGTACTATGTATCATCGTGATAAAGTGAGAATCTCAAATGAAATGGATAGAATATAACTTACCAATGAGATTGCTTTAACTTGATGCTTGCTTTAAATATTTTCTAGAAGACCACATTTGGTGGACCTAGGGTTCGACGTATAAACTCTAAGTTTTCACTTTGGTGACTTGTAAACATGATTCGATAGAAATATGTGCCTCCTAAAGGCGAGTTGAGCAATATTCTCTTTTTCCCAAAATTGTGGATAGAATTGGAAAATATCTAATGCCCTAGTTTTCCTGGCAAAAGTGTTAGGTCAAAATTTGAAAATAAACATAATTAAAAACTCTCTCTATATAAATGTGTGCCCTCCTAGGGAATTTAGATGTTCCTTATTTTTAAATTGATTTGTTGATGGAAGTGCTTAGAACAAGAAGTCCTAGTTTCTTCAATTTCTTCTACATAATTATCCATTAGTAATTACGATGTATCTCCAAAATTCCTACTCCTGAAGGTTTGAAACTCCGTCCCAAGATATCCTAATATGTCTTATTTACAAAAACATAGGTTAGAGCAATATTGGATTCACCAAGTGGAACTTATGCTATGTTTTCCAAGGTGACCATTTTATCGACTAGTTCAATATAGAGAACTTGTAAGGACTTCCATGGGTCATTTTTTTAACTTCAGGTTCTAAAAATCGCACCAAAGAAACTACAGTTCATGCCCTATCTAAAAAATATTACTAAATTCAATTTGGATATTCCTATCCGGAGATATTAAAATTCTCCCTAGGTCAATTGTTTAAGATTGAATTCTAGAAGAGGTTGGAGCACTGTTTTGGAGGGATCATATCTCCTGAAGTACAACAAATATGAAGATGAAACTCACACACAAGGTACATCCACATTTCATATTTTTCTTATCCATGTTTCATATCCTGGTCCTTCACAAAAATCAAGTCATAGAGAAAATTCCAAGATCACTAGATTTTTCCTTCTAGGGTTTAAAGCACAAATCCTTAATCTTCATTAGTTGCAGTAGTAGCAATGTTATGGATGCACAAAGACTTATTTCATGGTGGCTCTGATACCATGTTATAATTTTAATGGTTATACAATATCTTAAAACATTTAGCATCATAACATCATAACCATATGCAAAAGGATCACTGAAAGAAAGACAAGCACAATGACAGAAAATAACATACATATTTATCCCGGGAAACCATCGTGCGGGAGAAAACCCAACAAAAATTCCTTGATATAGACTTTAACCAAGTACAGTGTAAGACCCCAAGAATAAGACTTGACTGATTCCTGTTCCTCAGATGGAGTGCTCCTTCTCTCTCTAGCGAACTTGCTTGAGTGATGAGTATGTCCAAATGAGGGAGGTGCCTCACCTATTTATATACATCAATTGATAAGCCTTAATAACCCAACCGGGTGGGCTTCTCCTCTCAACTAGGGACGACTTGCCATGGGAGACTCAAAATAAAATTTTAATAATACTTTTGTGGGTAATATTGACTCAACTTACAATGGAGGTTTTACTTCAAGACTTTTACATGACCAAGTACATCAATGACATCCTCGATCGAAGGAACAACATCTCCAAAAGGAGGAATACTAATAATAACAATAAAAGTACAAATAGAATATCTTTCAAAGTTACATTTATTTAACACATAATGTAATTGGTTTGATCTATTATCACACAAAACCATTATTATAGAAGCACAAATCATTTCCAAAAGAAAATGTTAAGTTGCAAACAATTTGTAAAGCAAATGTTCAGATTGAGTGATAAATTAACATCATTTCCACATTAATAAATATAAAAATTTAAAATTGAGCAATACATTTTCAAATTGAATTTATAAAATTATAAAACATAAATTCAAACTAAGCAATACATTAACTTGGATCCCATTGTAAATTGACAAATACCATTATTCAATGTTATTTTTTGTCTTATGCCCCAAGGGAATGTCTAAGGGTAATCCCAATGTAAGGAATCTTTGACGAGCGGTTTGTGGTCTACGCAAGTTGTATTTTATAAACAACTGGTCACCAGGAGGCAAACTCCTTATTGCATGTACAATAACAAATTTGGATGTTTTCCTTTTCATAAATAACTCCTAGTCATTGAAGTGTTCATCAAATAAACAATTTGTAGAAAATAAAGAGCACCTATAACTATTTATGAACCCTGCAATGTTCCCATGAGCACGTGGACAACCTTCTATATATAACATTTTATTCCTGTTAAATTTTTTCAGGAACATAACCATTTATGCACATACTATACATGGAAATGTTATGATTGTATTTAACAATATTCAAGTAATCATACCAACAATAGATATGGCCAAAAAAGGCATAAGTGCTACCGACTTTTGGGAGGAACACCAGGGATGATTTTAAGAACCCCCCCTAGAATTATATGTATAAAAACTGGGCGAATCTCTCTGATATATAGGAAAAGTTGAAGACGATTTTATCAATAATATAATATGTATATATAAAAAATTTCACGAATCTTTTATTTTATTATATAATGTTGTAAAATTTTGGTGAATCTTTCATTTTATTATATAATATTGTAAAATCTTGGTGAATCTTTCATTTTATTATATAATGTTGTAAAAACTTGGCGAATATTTAACTTCATTATAAAAAAATGTAAAAATTGGTGAATCTTTCACTGATTTATATAATATTGTCAAAATAAAAGAATAACAACATTAGTGAAATAACATGAGTCACATCATCAACAACAGAACATGTAGACTCACAAGTCACAACAGGAAGGTGTCAGTGAAACACAACTGTACTGACTAGATTCAGGGAAAGTGGGGACTCCACTTGTTATCTCATCCCTTAATGGTCCAATGGACATGTGGGGACCTGAATCTTGACAAACTGATAAACTCATAGAATCATACATTATGCTCGATCTTGGCCTCCACTAGCCAATGATGGTCATGGAGGCTAATACAATTATGCATTGTAATTATGCCAATTGATTATTGCATTAGATGAATGTTGGTCTTGTTCCAATAGGTATCCTACAATCAATGCAGAGGAACCTAGTGCATAGACCATTTTTCTCTCTGCTTAGATATGTAGAGCTTGTTTATTTTTTTGAATAACGATAAGTATTTACAAAGAAAATATACAGTCAGTGTAAAATAATTGAAAAATTGAAGAAAATTAATTCATGCATCTAAAAGTTAATAAAAGAATCTTTTCTCAAATCCTAAAACCAACCTTGATTCAAGCTACAACAAAGGGTTAAATCAAGCATCGAATGAGAACTAGAATCATTCAAAGGAATTAACACAATATTTAACCAAAATACACACAAACTTCAAAAATCGACAAAATGCTTCAAACAAAAGCAATAAACAAACCATAAAAATTTGTCAAGATATTTGTGCTAAACACCAACATGGTTTCATGTACTTGAATGAGCCCATTCTTTCTTAGCGAAAGTGTTGTCAAATTAGTTATTTATCATTTAATGTTAGGAAACTATCTATGTGAAGAGATAGCTCCTTGGCCTGGCTTTCTCAAATTGCAGCGTCATTTCCTATCAGATACAAGAAAGAGACAATGTAAGAAATAGATATCAAACCATCAATCTTAAAATAAGCTGCATGAAGGTAATGTAGCTCAAATCATCAATGTTACAACAAAAAGTATAATGTAGAATCCATTTTTACCTAAAACATAACCTCAAATTCATATATGGAGTTGGGGTTAGGTTTGAGTTCTGCTTTTAGATTTTTATAGGAGCTACTTTTGGGATCCCACTTTGTATTGTTAGCTTTTAGCTTTTAGATATAATTATAAAAGTGCCAACTCAACATAACAAGTAGGTTATCTCCCGTTTGTATCTAGAACCATCATAATAGATGAATACCTTATAAATTGAAGCAGGTATGACCTTGACAGTCATTGAAATACACAATCTAAGCAAAATCACAAGATACTAGACTACTGATGAATTGGGGTTCGGATTCTATTTGGCATTCTTTAGGACTCCATAATAATTGAACTGATAGACCAAAAATGAGGAACAAAGAGGATAGGGACTCTGAGAACAACAGATGAGAGACAAATTCAGCCTATCCATCCAGCAAATGGTCAGGGAGTCTCAATCCCATCAAAAACCAACCCCCCTACCACCACTTGAACACACATCAGTTTGGGTCTGCTTCAAATATGATCTATCACTATTATGAAGCTACTAATTCATTATTACAGACCTATATCAACATGTCAAAAAACCAGCAGTGATAGCCTACTCCAAACAGGCCTAAAAAAATTGCATCCCTTGCTAATAGGATGAACAGACCTTAGGAAATTTACGGCTCAAACTTAGAGGTCTCACAATGATCACAACTTAATAACACATATTTCATTAAATTTGGAAATATTCTATTACAAGGACTTCATCCACATTGATTTTTTTTGTAAATCTCTAAATACATATTCTATTAAATCTGGAAAAATCAACTCAAAGAACTATTCCATTAAATTTGGAATAATTAATCCAATGAAGTATTTTCTCAATTAATATTTTTTATTTATTTCTAGTAAAACTTTAGTATTCAACTATTCAACAGGAAATATTACATCTCAATTAGAACTAGATGGGTTGGACATAAATCCTGATGAGTCTATGAATATTAATAATTTTGTAGATGTTAAAATCTTTGAGACAACGAGATATATTATGTGGGAATAATCCAAATTGAATGAAATTGCACACATAATTTTATACTATAATACTCTAAGACATGCTCTATACTATATTTGAGGTGACCGAAGTACTAAAAAGATTTATATTATAAAACACCATGTTTGATCATTGCTTTCATGAAGAGGAGAAAATGACAAGAATTTTGAATATATTGAATTAGAGATAGATGTTGAAACACATTTTTAATGAATTTTAGTCAAAATTTGTATGTCCTCATGTTCTTTGATTACTAATGATTCAAAGTAATTACAAATAAGTTATTTAAGATATTGATTTTCAAGATTACGTGTGTATCCAAAGTCACTCATCTATGACAAATGATTCTCCCATTTACCATGATTAATTGAGGAAACTATTTCTTCAATTATAATTTTATCATTACTTAT
>LPNX010068824.1:8312-48974 GCA_001517045.1 Pseudotsuga menziesii
TAAAAGTTCCACTCATATCTCATATATATATCTCCAGTATATATATATTTATGTATATAATATTCTTTAATTTAAAAGTGGTGTTCTACATATAATGTTATATATGTAGGCGATTTATTTCACCAGGTGATGTCCCAGTTTAGGTAAATCACATGTTCTAGACATAAAAGAAAATACATCTCTCAAATGTATTATCTCCGTCACACATATAATGTTTCTTCATTGTTATAATAATTTTAGAATGTCGCAAGTGTCCTTGCTTATCTTGGGGTGGAGGTAACCTCATTCTCCTGAGGGTTTTCCATTCTTCTAGGATGCAGTTATGATCAGTTTCTATTTTTTATGAGTCGTAGTCGCCCTTGGCTCTTTAAGGTGGGAGGGGGATCTTACATCCTTTCCCCCTAGAATGAACACCGTCCTCGGTGTTACTTGTTTGTCATTACTAACCTTGATGGCCTCCTTGGCTTATTTTCACATTCTTGTGAGCAAAACCCAATTCTGTTTCTTAACCTCTCTTTTGTCACACCTACGAAGACTATTCGTCAGATCTTGCATACTTTAACATTTACAAGAATGAGGACTGCATTATGTTCCCAACTTTTAACACTACTTTAGATCTGCATCCTATTAACATCAATGTATCACAAAAATTCAGCATAATTTAGTTTGATCATACTTTCACATTTACGTATTAAGACATGTCACCATTTAGTGACTCGGAAAACTGCTATCACAGCTTTATTTTTCGCGATCCTTTGAACTCCCCCTGGAGTTAAATTTTGGGTGGACTTACATTTATTCTTGAGGTTACTCTCCCTTTTGACCACAAGTCAAAAGTTTTCTCCTTAGCGACATCAAACAGCGTCCTGTCGTTGAGATGTCCAGTTTTGCCTAGGTCTTTTCTTGCCACACCATGTGCCTAACACCAAGGTGCTCACACAGCAATCGCTTTCCTAACACCATTGTGCTCCTGCGGCGTACATCTCTAACACCGATGTGCTCACGCGACAATCACTTTCCTAACACCATGGTGCTCCCACAACATGCAAATTTTTCTTTAGTATAGATTTCCACTTTACCAATCATAATGCACACCCCTAGGTGCTTCTCATGACTTTGTAAATTATCTAGGAATTAATTCCTTACACATTTCTGCGCAAGTTAAGCGCAACTTATTTATGCAGGCAGATTTTTATATATCGTAGTGCACGCTGATTGTAGCACTCGTCATCATCATGATGAAACCTGCAATGTCAGTATAAACCACATAATTCACAATTGAGTCCTTGGTTCATAAAACCTTGACATTCGACAATCAACATTCCTTAACCTCATTATTCAACATAGCGAATACTTTTTCTACCAGTCAATCCCGACTGTTAGTGTTCTTTGGCATATCCTGCAATGTTAGTGTATAAAGTTATGCAACATTCATCAACTCAATAACTTTAGACGTCTTTTACCCATCTGTTATTTGGAGTATATATAGTGAATAGACATTCCATCTTTACACCACATTTATGTGTGGCAAGCTAGGGACATATGTAATTCTGATAACATCAGTATTTCCACGTGGGCTACTTGCCTCCATTTCACACCTTAACCACTTATGTTAGGTCTGATGATGTTTTTGTTCATCCAATACAAGTCTCTATATTTAGTGCAATATAATGAGAAGCATTATATTTTTAAGCTCAAGATACTTTACCGTTTCACTTCGGCTATACTCTAGCCAAATTTCATAGGTAATTTAATTAACTTACATTCGATTAATCAATTGTGGTCCAACTAGGACTTCCACAATTCCACCACCTGCAAAAATCCCAATGCTCTGTGAGTTACATATAATGTCATTTCAAACATAAAAATATCATAATCTCTACTTGACAAATTCCTTCTTCCAGAGCCTAGAAGCTCCTCCTCATACACAACTTCATATCTCTAGGCATACTTGATGTTTCATGCCTACTCCCTCATCACCGTATCCGTGTGGTAGCTCGACATTCCCCATGCTCCCTGTAAACCTTAGTGACTTACAATATATATTCAACATAACTTGATGTTCTAGTGCTAAGGCATATATAGTCTTATAATTAGCTACTACACTTGAAATGTTCCAAAACTTTTATAAAGAATTCTCAACATAACAAATTATCGAAGTCATGAAATTTCAATATAACTAAATCAAATGTTACCATCTTCGTAACCTTTCCATAATAAGGAGGGGATCATACAGACTCCAGATTTTCATCTTCACCTCTCGTCCTCATGTGGTGTTGTTTCTTGTAACCATGCGTGCCCATATTATCTCCTTACAGATTCTTGCACAAAAATAAGTCGCATCTTATCCTCATAAACAAATTATAAGCTAACATGTTCCTGTTAGACTACGACAAAATATACTTGTGTATCATATCAAGGCTTTTCTTCAATATATTTTCTTGCTGTGTTAATGTTATGCACTTACTAACACAATTTTCATTTGGTACTTCACTCATCAATAAGTATACAAACAATCATAAGTGTACCTTGCTTAGAGTTGTTGCAGCAAGCCTAATAGTGTCTTCAAACAAATAACCCCTTTTTCTATATTTTTGTGCATGCATTACACATACTGCTCAGACCATCCGAGCAAAGAGTTCAACAATATTTCGTTTCATAGCATGCATTATAATATCACATAGTATAATTCACAACATACCTGTATGTCAATGACTCCATCAGGTCCGAGTCTTTTAACTTTGCTCGGATACCATATGTAGTGTCCCTCTCTGCCCTTATGCCAAAATATGCGGAAAAATGGTAGAGTTTTTCTTTTGTATTTATTACTACAAAGGGGTCCAACCTGTCAGCGAAAACTTTTACAGGAGATTCCATATCTAATATGTCAGAACCATATGCATGAAAAGGAAAACAATTGATTTAAGAATTCCTTTTAAGAGTAATCCAACATATCATCTTCCAAAAATGGCTTATTAAGCAACCCACAAATTGGTAAGTTAACAGTGATAATTATCTTCTACAGTATTACCTTCCATCTGCAACCACAGGATCACATGTACAGAGGATTCCCTGAAGAATGTTAGTCTAATCCCTGTAATAAATGGCCTTAGTGAAGTAACAGCCATGAGACAGATATTAATTAGTATTTATCAATCAAAGAGTATAAGCTTCACTAGCAGGGATCTGCCCACTTCTCAAAATTGCCATACCTCATTCTTGATATAGTTTTTCTACATGCTAAGCCACTCAATAGATGATACACCCTTAAGTCTTATGCAAGTACATGAAGGATTAACCTGAGTTCTTAATTTCCCCTTAACTCGATTCTTGGTTATTAAGACTTTAAAAGGAATCACCCTATTATTGTAACGAACCCTGTATACCTCTGTGCAATTTGGTGACATGGAAATTAAAATTCTTCCTGGTACACTATCTACAACACATCATGTTAATATCGAGTATGAAAATCACATAATTGGAAAATACCCTACCTGCCACAAAATCAGAGAAACTTACACACATTGGAAATTGCATATTTTCCAAAAGGTAATTCATAACCCATGCAACCAACATTAAACATTGTTAAGCATTGAGCATACACTAAACATAAAACGATATAAGGGTAACCAAAGACAAGACAACCATTCACGTGGTTCACCTCGTCCACGAGACTACATCCACCAATTTTCTTTTTTTTATTGCTTATTAGAGAGTAATTACATTGTCATGGTACAACCGCATCCATGGCCGGTTTACCTTTGCCTCAAATCTCCTCGTGGAGAGACACATGCAACTGAAAAATTGCCTTTCTTTATGACATCATGCAATAGCATATACGGTTCCTTGGACACATGAGGAAATTTGGATTTGAACCAACATTTCATACTGAATAAGGAAATCCTAACAATGTACAATACAACATAATAGCAGAAGTACTACAATTGGTCTCTTTACCATATAAGGTACCATATCTGTAGTCATTATATTTATTAATTTTCAAGCATCCATTCCTGTAGGCACAGAGTAATGAATCTCACAAATTCATCTCACATTCCCATATAAATGGATCTCACCTTCCCATACATGAGTAGGCACATGGATTAATATACTTACACATATATACATATCTACATATTCTGCAGGCAATAATTCAGCCTTTAACAAAAATGCTATCACCCAGGTGAGTACCAACTCAAACATATTTAAACAACATTCAAAACACCACTTACCATCGTTCTTTATAATTTGTTCAGAAATTAAACCGTAAATCCAATCAAGAAATTCAAACGTTTCCCTATCTATATTCATAGCAGCAAATTAACGTTATATTCTGGCAATCTATCAGATCTGTAATAATAAGGAATCGCAAAATTAGCAGCAATTCATTTATTTAAAACAAAATATTTACCAGATCTAAAACCCTACCAGCATTTTCTGCAATTGCTAATCCCCTAACAGCAATTTTCCTTCTAGGTCTAGCTCGGAAGGCAGATCTCATAATACTATGAAAGATCGGCCACACAACAAGAAGACAAAAACACTCAGGTATAAATATTCCCAACATGCATACCATACCCCAAAACGCATTTACTCCCATGGAGTAATGCTGAGAAATTAAAAGCAACAGTTTTAAAGGCAGAACCATGGAGTCAATATTCAATGGTTCCAGAAGCATCATGCACATTTAGGTTTGCAAAAAATTATACCAAGGAGTTCAGACCGAAAACTCAGCACTGGAATTGAAATTCGTATGCAAAACGTGTCTCCAGAAAACCACATAATGCTAAACCCAAATCGAAAACACCATAACGCACCATGATCCGTTTTTACTTTTTGGGCAAATATACATCTCTTAGAAAGACAGCAATCAACACAAACCCAGCACCATAACCTACAATGGCTTGGTTTCGGGCAACACGCAACTCTACGAAAACTGCCCATCGAAATTTTTGACCCAATCTAGTGAAATAGCGGTGGAAAGACTAGGGTATGTGCCGAGATGTGGTTTCGTGATGGATGTGCTAGTTCAAAGAGAACAAAGGCAACGTGTATACAGGGCAACTATGCAACCATATTTCCTTCAAGGCTATGCCTCTTTCAAGCAAAGAACAAGTAATAATATTAGCTCAATCTCATGATTATGATAATCTTATCTCTACCGGAAAGGAAGATATAGAACCACGAACATTAAAGGACTTGGAAGTTTCAAAAGAGAAAGGACGCCATGCGATTTAACGAGGTCTTTAATAAAACTTCAAAGGATGACATCGACCTACTGTACCCTACCACGTCAAAATACATAGCCAGAATAAATCGAAATCGCAGGCATAAGAGAACTCGATGTCTGATCAGCATTACACTGAAGGGATTTCATGTTACTGTTTAAAGCCAGAGCGCTGGCCACATTCGATGTGGTGGATTAATCAAGTGTACGCTATACTCTTCTTGGGGACGCTGTATAATTTCAGCCATTAGGGTTTCAAGCCATCTTCTAGGGTAAAGGATCCCATATCTTTAAGATGGGATCCCCGAAACTAAACACGCAGTGCTTGCTGTATATAAATATATACTACACATAGTCAAAAGAAAATTTTGTCATACCTTCCACAAATCGCAGGTTCCAGGCGGTCACTATTCCCCTGTAAATCGTTATGGGGAAGTCTTGTTCCCAGCCGAGCATTCATGCCTCAGGTGTATCATAACTTCATCTCTTGGCAATGCCCAAAATACTCCTGCTAACAACCCTTGTCCGACATGAAGTTTCTTCATCTCACACAAAACAAAATTCTCAATGAGATGCCGAGCTGGGCATTCCTTTCCAGTGTCATCCTCCTTCATATAAAATATATTGCTTATTTAATGGGGGAAGACCATGCTCTCCCCTTATTTGAACCATATTTTCTAAAAATATCATTGTCGTTGCACCTGTCAGGCAAAATTTAGTGCTAATCAAAACCTGGCGACCGTTCAGGCGTTAATTGGTCACTACGGTCAAAGGGTCAGTAGTCATTAACTCCTTCCTGCAAGCCGAATCTACCCTTAGGTCGCGCCAAAATCAAAGCATGAATAAGAACTTATGTTTTCGGTTGAAGGAGTTAATTCTGTCTTCATTCTCCCCATAAAAAAAATATAACTATATGCAATATTAAAAATTTTACTCCATCATTTCTCATTTTTTCATTCCATAAAATAATCCATGTCCTTTGGAATTATTAAATGGCTAAACCTATCGTTCTTTTTATGATACAATTCATATTCATATAATAATAGCTCATTCATAATCCCTCTAATCGCCCTACCTCATTCCGTGCCTCTATCATATGTGTTATCAGTACATTTAAATTAAGAATCAAGCTTGCTCGTAGTCATGATGTTCCCGAGACTGGATCCTTTGGAAACATCTCCGCCACAGCCTAGTGACCTTATTTAATTAGAGAAGCCTACCCCTTCATATATTCATATGTCATCATAATCAGTCCACATACATATATATGAAAGATTTCCCCCAATCTAAGTACGCACGCCGAATTGGCTTCTGATCTCCTGGTTCGTACCAACCCCTCATTGAAGTAGTAAGTAATGCATCGTGGTGGATTAGCCTGGAACTAGAGTGAATTATATATATAATGGGTGCTATCTTTCTCACCACACTGCTGGGGACTAATACTCCGCGTCTTCTGACCTATCCGTTACAGCAAGCGGCAGAAGTTGTCGTCATAGTTCCGCTTTATGAATAATGAGTGTTGATTATTTCTAATTGAAATTTCCCAACCACACGATGGGAATTCATTATAATCTCTGTACACAGGCGGTTTGCATTTTACCTTGTGACATCGTAACATAAATATCAAAAATGCCTATGTTCCTGCAACCATTATTATATATATAACTATATATGTAGATTCACTACTTCGTGCAAGCTCTCCATATAATGTATGTTCGCATTACCTTGTAATGCTGTGACATTTATGTGTTCAATAATATATATATATCCCAGTTATAGATAGGACTCTGTTATATATATATATATATATATTTAGATGCACTATTATATGTACGGGCTACATATAATGTATATATGTAGGAGGTTTACATTACCATGTACCTTTCCATGATTATATGCAACTTAAAAGTTCCACTCATATCTCATATATATATCTCCAGTATATATATATATATTTATGTATATGATATTCTTTAATATAAAAGTGGTGTTCTACATATAATGTTATATATGTAGGCGATTTGTTTCACCAGGTGATGTCCCAATTTAGGTAAATCACATGTTCTAAACATAAAAGAAAATACATCTCTCAAATGTATTATCTCTGTCGCACATATAATGTTTCTTCATTGTTATAATAATTTTAGAATGTCGCAAGTGTCCTTGCTTATCTTGGTGTGGAGGTAACCTCATTCTCCTGAGGGTTTTCCATTCCTCTGAGATGCAGTTATGATCAATTTCTATTTTTTATGAGTCGTAGTCGCCCTTGGCTCTTCAAGGTGGGAGGGGGATCTTACAAGGTGAATATGTTTCAAATGAATTTCTGAATTTTTGCAAGACCCATGGCATACAGAAACAATTCACTGCACGCTATACACCTTAGCAGAATGGTATTGCCGAAAGAAAGAACAGAACCATCATGGATATGGCACGCAGGATGTTCGCAGCTAAGCATTTGCCAAATGAGTATTGGGGTGAAGCAGTCGCAACTGCTGTATACATTATGCACCAATGTCTGACAAAGAGTGTGAAGAACAAAGTTCCCCAAGAAGCATGGACAGGTATGAATCATAGTGTTTCACATTTAAAAGTTTTTGGTTGTGTAGCATATTTTCATATTGTAGATGAGCTGAGAAGGAAGCTAGACAAGAAGGGACAGAAATGTATTTTTGTCGGTTATTTAGAAGACACAAAATCATACAAGCTGTATGATCCCGCCACAAGGAAAGTGATAATTAGTTTGGATGTTCAATTTGTTGAGAATGAATCATGGGATGGAACAGTCGACACAAATGTCAAGATTGTGTCAAACATCGACAATGATGATATGGAAGAGGAAGTGGTTCAAATACCACATGTAAGTCAACCGGTCGGAGCACCGTCGACTCCCATGACACCAAGACATGGTTCAGCACAAGGACCATCGACATAAGTAGCAGCTCAAGCTACATCGACAAGTACACCAAGAGGACAGCAGACTCCATCAAGCATTTCGTCCAGTTCAACATCAATAGAACCGATGAAGACAAGAAGTCTGCGAGAGATATCTGAAGCTGGTACACCTAATTCATTCTCTCTATTTGCATTATTTTCCCCTATATATGATCCACTAACATTTGAAGACGTTGTTGAAGAAGAAGTATGGGCACATGCCATGGATGAAGAAATAGAATGCATTGAGAAAAACCAGACATGGGAACTGACGGATGTACCAAAAGACAAAGATGTTATCAGTGTCAAATGGATTTATAAGACAAAGAAAGATGTTGATGGGAATGTGCAAAAGCACAAGGCAAGAATGGTATCAAGAGGGTTCACACATCAACCCAGCATCGAATTCAATGAAACATTTGCACCAGTTGCACGCATGGATACAGTCAGAATAGTTTTGGCCATTGTTGCACAAAACAAATGGCATGTTCATCAAATGGATGTCAAGTCGGCATTCTTAAATGGCTATCTAGAAGAGGAAGTATATGTGGAACAACCACAAGGGTATGAAGTTCCAGGTCAAGAGCACAAAGTATACAGGCTGAAAAAGGCATTATATGGTTTGAAGCAAGCTCCTAGAGCTTGTTACAGTCGGATTGATTCCTATCTCATTGAAAATGGATTTCACAGAAGTGAAAGTGAACCGACTTTGTATACCAAAGTTGATGAGCAAGGTAATATGTTAATTGTCTGCCTATATGTAGATGATTTAATATTTACTGGTGATTATGGCATAACAGATTTTAAAACAGTCATGGAAAGTGAATTTGAAATGACTGATCTGGGGCTTATGAAATATTTTTTGGGCATTGAAGTTCAGCAATCTAAAAGTGGTATCTTTATATCACACTCTAAGTATGCAAGTGAAGTTTTAAAAAGGTTTAACATGTCTAACTGCAAGACAGCCCCAACACCAGTGATAACAAATTTAAAATTGAGTAAGGATGATGAAGGATCCACTGTAGATCCTACGCTGTTCAAAAGGCTTGCTGGTAGCCTTATGTATTTGAAAGCAACAAGAATAGACATTATGTATGGTGTAAGTCTAATCTCAAGGTTCATGGAGTCACCAAAAGACTCACATTGGCAAGCAGGTAAAATAATTCCGAGGTATGTAAGTGGCACAAAAGACCTTGGTATTATGTATTCAACCTCAGAAAATTTTAAACTCATTGGTTACACTGACAGTGACAATGGAGGCAGCATAGATGACAAGAAGAGCACATCTGGGTACACATTTCAGTTTGGTACAGGTGTTGTTTCATGGGCCTCAAAGAAACAGTCCATAGTAACTCTATCTTCAGCTGAAGCAGAGTATGTTGCAGCAACAAGTGCTGCATGTCAAGCTGTCTGGATGAGAAGAGTCTTAAAAGAATTGTCACAGAACCATCAAGAACCAACAACAATCTTCTGTGAAAACAATTCAGCCATAGCATTATCAAAGAATCATGTGTTTTATAAGAGAACCAAGCACATTGACATAAGGTTTAATTTTATAAGAGAGTTGGTGAATGACAATGAAATTTGTTTGGAATTTTACAGGTCTGAAGACCAACTTGCCGACATTTTCACAAAGCCATTGGAAAAGGACACATTCCAGTATCTGCGTAGTTATCTTGGAATGACAAGTTCTCCACCTGCTCATAATTAAGGGGGAGTGTTGGAAAAATGTAATTACTCCCAGATCTGCACTTGATCTCCAGCCGACTCTGTCAGAGTCTGTACAAGCCACGATCTTGTCTTTCAGTCTTACAAGAAGGAAAAGTCCACATGTAGGCAGCGTAATTCAATCAAATTTATTTCAGAAGCTATGTTGTTAGGTAGATAGTTATTGCAGTGTTTAATGGAAAGTAAGTCGGTCTATGATGTAGCAATCTTCAGGTTTCCTATAAATAGAAGAAGCATATTGTAAATCAGTTTACAGACACAAGAGAGACATTAGACACCAGAGGAACTCCGGGTGAGAAAGTGAAGTCGAAGCTCAAGCTTCTGTGCATTTGATTTAGCCGAAGAGCTGAAGCTCTGTAGACGGATGAGTTTGTAACAGACAAGTTTGTATTACTTTGTATTTCCGCATAGTTAATATATCAAATAGTTTGTGGTTGAATGCATGATTATTTGGCCGCATATATTTCCATATTTACTTCTGTAAATGTCTTTTACAATTACTGATAAGTAAAAGAACAAGAACCCATAAAAATCTCACCGCGTGAAAGTTCCAAGTTTTACGGCACATTGGTTGATTCAAATCTTCCTACATATTTGGGCATATGTTTTTGTTATAAGTTATTTGGATTTGTAAAAGTGAGTAGTTTACTTCATTCTACTCATAGGTAGAATCATTTATAAATTCTTAAGTCTTTAGACTAAGAATCATATTCTACCAATCTAGTCGCATCAACTTGATCGCAGATAAGTTGATCGCATCAACTTGATCGAAGATAAGTTGATCGCAGATATCAACTTGATCGCAGATAAGTTGATCGCAGATAACTTGATCATAGGTATTAACTTGGTCACACCAACCGACTTGGTTGCAGTAAAAATTTGGTCGCAGTAAAAAGGTGGTCGCAGTAAAAACAGGTCGGAGTTAAAAAGTGAAATCATTTATTTTAAAATATTGACTAAGCCCTAAACCCAAGTTTAGTCGGCTCGTTTTTGGCTATCACGTTCATAATTTAAATGGCAGGAAAATTGATGGTAAGGAATGGTATGTTGATAAGGCACGGAACAAGTCCGAATTGAGGGGGCGATGTGGAACAAATATTTTTATAACGAAGAATTTGGATGATAGTATTGATGATGAGAAGCTGAGAGAAATGTTCTCTGGTTATGGTACAATCACTTCATGCAAGGTAATGAGGGATTCTCATGGACATAGTAAGGGTTTTGGATTTGTTGCCTTCGCATCTACTGATGAAGCATCCCAAGCTCTGGCGGAAATGAAAGGGAAAATGGTTCTGGGCAAGCCTCTCTATGTTTCTCTAGCTCAGTGCAAAGATGAGAGAAGCGCATGGCTACAGGCTAAATTCTCCCACTTGAGAAATGCAGTTGGCGTGGCACCACCTGTTCCTAAACAAGTTGTTCCTGCAGATAGCTTAAATGTGAAGAAAATTGATGGCAAGGAATGGTATGTTGAAAAATCGCGTAACATGTCTGAGTCAAGACGGCCATGTGGAACAAATCTTTATTTGAAGAATTTAGATGATAGCATTGATGACGAGAAGTTGAGAGAAATGTTCTTTCATTACGGCACAATCACTTCATGCAAAGTAATGAGGGATTCTCATGGACACAGTAAAGGTTTTGGATTTGTTGCCTTCGCATCTCCGGATGAAGCATCTTGAGCTCTGAAACAGATCAAAGGGATCATGGTTTTTAACAAGCCTCTGTATGTTGCTTTGGCTCAGCCCAAGGATGAGAGAAGGGCATGTCTACAGGCTCACTTCTCCCGCTTGGGAAGTGCACCACCTGTTTTTGAGAGAAGGGCATGGCTACAAGGGCATGGCTAGAGGCTCACTTCTCCCACTGGGGAAATGGAAATGCAGTAGGGATGGCACCACTTGTTGTTCCTGACAGAAGGGCATGGTTAAAAGCTCACTTCTCCTGCTGGGGAAATGCAATGCAGTAGGAGTGGCATCACCTGTTTCTAGACTAAAGCAACAGATAAACAGAAGATAATTCATAACCAAGGACGAGTTGTTCCTTCTAGTGCTCCTAGATTAAAACAGTTGCATCATAGAAATTAGCTCCTCTTTCGGTGTTATTATTTCAAACTTATATTTTTATTGTGATATAAGATCGTGTGTAGCTATTTTATTTTGATATAATTTCATTGTTACGAGGTATAGTGTGTACTTATTTGATTTTGATAGATAGTGTGTACTTATTTGATTTTGATAGAGGGTAGTGTATAGTGTATAGTGTGCGTGGTTATTTTATTTTGATTCAGATATCCTTTGATTTTTATAGGTTACATTGTGTATCTATTCGGTTTTCATAGAGGGCGGGCTGTCTAGATGATACTGTTATGTAAAATTATATTTTGATTGTGTACATTTATTTGATTTTAATTAAATAAGTTACTATAATATAGTTGTATTTTAATTTTGCATTTATTAAGTATCCAGAAAGATTCAAAAAAGTGTTTAGATATAATTTTTTAGATCTTAGAGTTAAGATGGTATGGTTATATGCATATATTTAAGTTTTTTTAGTTTATTATTCAATATTTTTAACACTGCCAGTTCTAGAAAAACATTATAAAACATAACATCTTAATATTAGATGTTGTAACCTTCCAAATATTTTTCTATCAAATTATCTCACATTTCAATAATAATAATAATAGAATCAAAGCATATCAAACCTAACTTTTATTATTAACCTCTCTCAATTCAATACCTTAAGCCTTTTAATTTCCAATAATTCATGCAATATTTAAAGTGTTTTATGACATGCAAGATCTATAATGCCTTGTGGAATCAAAAGGCTCATTTGTTAACATCTAAGAGACCTTAAGATGAAAGAATATTTAGGTAGTCATTGTCTTAGTCCATATGAGTATAACATGAATTATTTGTATACATGTGGATGCTATGACATTAAAACCAAATATGGCATGGATTTTGACAGTCTTTGTAAGGTCAACATGTTCAATAGTTTATGTAAACGATTTACACACTTTCATTTTTAGATTCTAAATTGAGTGCATTTTTATTTCATTTACCTCCTTTCATATATAGTTTTTCTTTGCTCATATCATTACATGTTAGAGTTACAACCTATAATAAAATAATTGAGTACAACAAATTGCTCAATAAACTATTATTATCATTAAATTTCATCTTTATCTAACAAATCCTACTTAATGGTCAGAAACATCCTCCCTAATCTTATGTGCCTTTTTCCATGCCCACATGTAGACCTTATTCTTAGTTTCATATTTTTGTCTAAAATGTTTTTTAATTTGGAAATTAAGATCTATGACTAGAAAGGAAGAATGAAGACCAAATAAATAAACCATATTGTTGTAATAAGTATCACTTTATCACATTAACCGAGTATCAAAACAATATGGTAGATATTTTTTTAATTCTTGTCTTGGTTTCCTTCCACCATTCCAAGGTTTGATATTAAGGGGTCGATATAATCATGAGTTTGATTCAATTCATCTTTAAGACATAAATCCCCTTATAGTTTATGTCGAGTTTGAGTTGAAGATTTGTTTCTTGGAGGAGTGGGAAAGATATGTTGGAATCAGGATTGCTTTTAGACCAAAAACTTGCACTTGTTAATCGCTGTTACAATCGCTAGAGTTAGGATCTTGGGAGGTGGTTAGTCCATGTCACGAAACTCACGAGGAGGAGCGTTGAACCAATGTCTAACAATATACTCACTGGAAATTATTTAAACTCGCTTACTTGGGGACATAAGACATATTTGGAGAGAAAGTATATGTTCTTATATTTTGAGATTTGTATTGTGATTCGATATTATGGTTTGAAGTAAGACCTAGGATGTTACCTAAGTTTTCCCAATATATGTATTTCCTATCAAACTTCTACAAAAAATTTAAAGTTCCTCTATATATTGCTAAGAAGAAAGGAAGCATTATATTTACATTCCATTTGAACTTGTGGAGTTGCCAATAAATTATGTAAAACTATCTAATAGATGATCCGCATGAAATGGATTAGTAAAAGTTGTCGCAAACTAAGACTAGGGTTTGAACCCAAAATCCCACTCAAGAAATATATGTTATTGGTTAGTTGTAGAAGTTTTTTCTTGGGTCTCTTGTCATCGATATTAATGCAAAATTGGAGTAAGTGAGTCTAGTATTAAAGTCGTGGTTCTAGACAATGGAAACTCTAATGACCATAATGTTATACATGATTTTGAAGGAGTGAATCCCATGGTTAAATTGCAAGAGGATGTTGTAACATTATTGTAAAGTTATGAAAGGGATGACCCCATACAACAACTTAGAAAACAAATGAATGCAAAGACAACTAAATATATGTAGTGTTGAAATTATATTTGAAAAGGACATAGAACTAGATAATAGTTTTACCAACTTATAATATACGTTTTCAACAATTAATTTGAAATTGTTTTCTCTCTCTTGTGTATATATAGCCTTTTGTTGTAAGGAAAGGATGTCAAAAAAATGGTGTTTCCTTAAATATTTTGTGGTATTGAATGTGTATTAAAAAAATAGTCATATAATTGAACGGGAATTTTACAAAACTTACACTGGTTGATTGTTCAATGGTAGGATATTTACGTCATCTCTATGTTGTAAAGAAATAATATTAGCAAAAAACTACTTCACTATGTACATTTTAGAATTGAAATTGTGTCAATAAATACATGTATGGAAATGAATAGAAATTTAGAAAACTCATGGCTCTTGACTACTCAAATATTTTACATAATATGCTCTAGTTCTTGTCCGTGGTGGTTTTTCATTGAACATTTCTTCTTAGTACAATTTGTATCTCATTTGACTAACCATCATATTTTTGCAGTCATTCACTCAAAGGAATTTGCAATCAACAATTTTGCGCATATCACCCTCTACATGAAAATAAAAGGAATCCATAGGTAAAGCATGAAATGAAAGTATTGGGAAAGAAGATATCATAAGAAAAAATGTGTTTGATATTTTAAACCTATTTATGAATGTAAGGAGTGTAAAGACCCTTTTGATTATTCTTATAATGATATTCAATGTCATAATTCATTCAACTATAATCTCCTCACAATTTCTTTCTTATCTAGCCTCGATACTTCTTGTCCACCATCATGAAATGTAATGGTGTTTACTGAATATACGACATTTACTACGTTGTATACTATTACACTCCCAAGCTAAACAATAGAAGAAATTGCACCCATTGTTTTCTCTACTCATTATGTACATTGAATCCTCGTGGATTAATTGTTTGGAAATGTATTCATTTAATCTCAAATTGTTAAATTGAGAGAATCTAACTTATCCATAAGTAATTAAATATTTAGTTGTTGAAACAAAATAAAAATCTATTTCACGGTAATCTTATTTAACGATGAAATTGATACACAACAGATAAAAATGATAAAAATAAAAATAAACATGTAATCCTATGTCCATTTGAATATAATAACAATGTAAACTTATGAACAAATTTGGCCAACCTTATGCAAAGAACTTTGGTTGAGGTGGACAAGTTAAAATTGTGATATGAATTAGTTAACGAGAGTTTTAGCTAATAAATTTACAATGGTTTATGTAAGGAAACGAACATTGATTATTGTGTCTTGAATTGTTATTTCTCGAATTCTTGATTTGGGACATTGGATCCCAGGTGCAATTCTTTCATAAGAGGCACAAATCTCTTCAATACCATATCATTTAAATTTTTTTGAGTTCATTTGAGTTATTTCCTACATCACCACCTTTAGTAGCATGGTAGACAAAGAGGATGAGCTTATTTTAGAGATATTATTCGATTAATTTACCCATGCCATTTGTTCATATGTAGTTTCATCTAGATTGTTAACAAGCCATCATAAGGTACACATGTATTATAAGGTAATATCATCCAAAAGAGAATAAAATGGGGAAATATCAGACAATATTTGATCGAGTCTAAGAGAAACAAATAAATGAAAGATCAATACTTTTTAATAATGAAAAATAATTAATTAAGATCAATTTGTAAGGTGTTTCAATAAGTTACCTCTTCCTTTTTACAACCGAGACAAAAAATTTCCCCTAAATTCAATGAATCCATGCCATTAACAAAGTAAGTAAAACAAAGGAAAGAACTTTGAGGAAGGCCAAAAACCCAAGGAAAGAAATTCGAGGAAACCTTAGACAATGAAAGAAATTTTTCAGGGTAGGAACTCAAACTAATGAAGGTGACCAAGATGACTAAGATGATATATAAGGACTTTGATGCGAGAACCATGAACTCTTATTAAACAAGGTAAGAAATTTGATGAACATTTCAACTTTGATGGAGGTAGTAACTTTAGCCGATGCGTGAAGGAAGGAACCTTGTTGAAGGTGATAAATCTAATGAAGGTAGCAACTTTGGCCAAAGAATGGATTTTTACTAGCAAAATAGCTTTGAAGAAGGTAGTAATTCTAACTTGAGAAGGAGATCTAATGCAGGTAAGAGATCTAACCAAGGAAGAAACTATGATAATTTCTTTTAGAATATTTTACCAAAGAAGGAAATTCGATGAAGGAAATAACTCTAACCAAAGATGCAATTCTAACTAAGAAATAGATGACCAACAAAGGAAGTTTAAAGAAGTCGAGAACTTTGACCAAAGAAGGAACTATGGTGAAGGAATGATAATTATAATGAAGGAATGGACCTTGAACAATGAAGGAATCTTTACCAAAGAAAGAACTTTCGCCATGCATCAGATTTAACCAGTTAATGGAATTAATTGAAGGTAGGAAAGGAAGGAACTTTACTTTAACTCGATAACTATTCCCATGGTAGGAAATTTGACCAATGAAAAATGGATAAAATACATGTATACAATGTTTTATAAACAAATGATTTCAGCTCAAAATTGCTATTTTTTTCAAAATCACACTTTGGTTCAAGTTATTTTGTCAAAGTTCCTGTTATGGTCAAAGTTCCTTCATTGGTTAGATTTCTTGCCTTAGTATTTGAATAAAGGATTTTTCTACCATGATAAAGACTTTTGAATAATGTGATATTTCAAGAAAAAATTGAGGAAATTATCTCAAACTTATCGTAAAAGCAAGGATAACAAAGTGGTATCACAGCCATAGTTCCACTATGTGAGTTTTGGGCCTTCTACAGATTTGTAGCTCTATGTTATGTTTTCGGAATCATAATGTATGTATTATGAAATAGATGTGTATTCTTCTAACAACGATTGATAATGAAAACATTGCAACCTCGATTATGTGATTTAATGAATGACCATGAAGTGTCATTACTGAAATACAATTTTAAACCCCAATAAAGGTAGTGAAGAGCAAATACTCAACAAGCACAGTGGAGAGGAAGGTAGAATAGAAAGATATGAGCATTGTCAACTCAAAGAAATCCCAACTTGTGGACACACCTTTTGAACAAGAGTAGTATAAATATGAAAGAGGTGGAGATTTGATGTAAGCTTGAAAATAAAGATGATGTGATATTTTACGTTGGAAAGATTCTATTTTCTGGGATACCAATGGCTCATTGATCTATAATAAGTTCATACATTTGAGAGTCGTATGCGCAAAGGAAGTGAACAAGAACATAAAATAGTGCACAAAGGAAGTAAGCAAACTAATAATCACTGAATGGATAGGAGATTGACAAGACAGTACGAGTAGTTCTGAAGAGATCGAAAGTTAAGTAGAACATATAATTCCGCAAAAGTAATAATGATCCTCTTAGGCAGTTTTCTATTGGCCTATAATTTTTTTTTTCAATTTTTGGGGACATTACATGACTCGAGAATAATATTGATCTCATCATACTTATTTTTAAGTGATTAAATGAAATTTTTAATTTTTTTATTCTCATCAAGTACTAAAGAACTACCACGTTATACAAGGGAAATACAACATGCAAGGATGCTTAGAGTTGCCTTGCCTAGTAGACCCGAGCCATCTATGTACTTAACCTTCATAAAGAAGTGTCGTTAAGTCTAGGGATCATGATACATGATTCCTGAAGACAAATGCTAACAAGTATTTTAATACTATGTATTTTATACATAGTATGTATAAATAATTAATTATGATTAATTATATAATTGAATAAAGAAAGAAGAGAAGCTCCGCCAATTATTATTTATTATTAAAGGATTAATAAATAGTGAAATATCTATGAAAGATTTAGTAAGAACTAGTTAAAATTTCCTAGGTTAAAATATTTACTCGATAACTATTCCCATGGTAGGAAAATCAACAAATGAAAAATGGATAAAATACATGTATATAATGTTTGATAAACAAATGCTTTCAGCTCAAAATTTTTATTTTTTTCAAAATCACACTTTAGTTAGAGTTATTTTGTCAAAGTTCCTTCATTGGTTAGATTTCTTGCCTTAGTATTTGAATAAAGGAGTCTTTTACCATGATAAAAACTTTTGAATAATGTGAGACTTCAAGAAAAATTTGAGGAAATTATCTCAAACTTATTGTAAAAGCAAGGATAACAATGTGGTATCAGAGCCATAGTTCCACTATGTGAGTTTTGGGCCTTCTACGGATTTGTAGCTCTATGTTTTGTTTTTGGAATCATAATGTATGTATTATGAAATAGATGTGTATTCTGCTAACAACGATTGATAATGAACACATTGCAACCTCGATTATGTGATTTAATGAATGACCATGCAGTGTCGCTACTGAAATACAATTTTAGACCCCAATAAAAGTAGTTAAGACCAAATACTCAACAAGTACAGTGGAGAGGAAGGTAGAATAGAAAGATATGTGCATTGTCAACTCAAAGAAATCCCAAGTTGTGGACACACCTTTTGAACAAGAGTAGTATAAATATGAAAGAGGTGGAGATTTGATGTAAGCTTGAAAATAAAGATGATATGATATTTTACTTTGGAAAGATTCTATTTTCTGGGATATCAATGGCTCATTGATCTAGAAGAAGTTCATACATTTGAGAGTCGTATGTGCAAAGGAAGTGAACAATAACATAAAATAGTGCACATAGGAAGTAAGCAAACTAATAATCACTGAATGGATAGGAGATTGACAAGAGAGTACAAGTAGTTCCAAAGAGATCGAAAGTTAAGTAGAACATATAATTCCGTAGAAGCAATAATTTTCTTCTTAGGCAGTTTTCTACTGGCCTATAATTTCTTTTTTAATTTTCAATTTTTGGGGACATTACACTACTCAAGAATAATATTGATCTCATCATACTTATTTTTAAGTGATTAAATGAAATTTTGAATTTCTTTATTCTCATCAAGTAGATAGACCCGAGCCGTCTATCTACTTAACCTTCATAAATAATTGTCGTTAAGTCTAGGGATCATGATACATGATTCCTGAAGACAAATGCTAACAAGTATTTTAATACTATGTATTTTATACATAGTATGTATAAATAAATAATTATAATTAATTATATAATTGAATAAAGAAAGAAGAGAATCTCCGCCAATTATTCTTTATTATTAAAGGATTAACAAATAGTGAAATATCTATGAATGATTTACTAAGAACTAGTTAAAAGTTCCTAGGTTAAGAATTGAAAATTAACCGAGTAAATTAAAAAGGGCTAAATCAAGAAATCAATGATTTCTTGATTTAACTTCCCCTTTGACTGAAAATCCTATCTATAAAGACTCAATCCAAGCAAAGGATTGGGGTTTTGATTTTTATCTAGGAGAATTATTATCCTGCTTGTTTTTGCTCTCAAGTGTTCTCTTGGAGAACTTTTCCTGCAAGGAAAAGAGGATTGATTCAAAATTGATTACGAATTAGGAAACCCTACCTCAGGAGCTCTAAGCTACTTGCATGTTGAAGTCCATCTTAGGGGGATCCGGATTTAAACCAGGAACGGTTCCAGGTCATGGTTGGGTGGAACGTGGTATTTCCCAAGTGATTTGGTCATCAAACAGAGGTCATATCTACATTGAATTGTTAATGCTAGTTATTTAAGTGTGCAGGTGCAACCATTGACAAAGCTTAAAACTCAGGTATGAAACCCTTGAAGGACTATTCTATTTCTTTCCTAAATATTCATTACCGTTTATGTTAAGTAATGGCTGCAATGTAATTTCTAACCCTAATGGTTAACAATCTGCTAGGGTTTGTATTTGCAATTTACGAATCATAGGCTCGATAATTTTTATTATATGTTGTTTATGTTCAGGGCTTGTATCTTTCATAAATGTTCCTGTATTAACTAGGTTTTTATCTTAATATTATGTTTATACTTTGTTCTATGTATTTAATACCTTACTAACGTATTCCATTTGTGAGGAGAGGCTTGCCCTAAGCTTTAAAGAAAATAAGTGAGTAGTAATTACTTAAAATATTAATTATGCTAACTAATAACAAGTATATATTATAAACTAGATCTACTAAGAACACATTTCATATAATAAACAAGCTAATCAAACTATTAAAGACCTTCTAAGGTGTGTTTCACATAATCATTAAAACAAAATACTTTACATAACTCTAAACAAACATTATAATTAATGAGAGGGATATCGTGACCATCCATGTGATCCTTATCAAGACTTTGCAAAACATACAGTCTTAACATCTATAATAAATCACCATAAATCACATGTATTATATCTTTAAAGGTCCCATATAATATTCATCATAAGAATCCACATATAATTTTACCAAGTAAACAATTCATATAACTATGTATTAATAAACACAGGTCGTGGTCGACCCTTATGGGTTACAAATATAATTCATAAGCAAAATTAAACTCCACATTAAAAAGATCTCTACAGTTCTTATTTAAACAATGAATCATTCCTCTTAAGAAGAAAACCCTATCTTATGCCAACACAGGTTGCAAAATCGAATCCCATGGATGTCCGGAACCCAAGGCCAACATAATAATAACCTTAACATAAATCATTACTATAATGAAAATGCATAACAAAATCCATAGCTTAATCCATAATATACTTTCTATTATTACATATAAAATGTTTTACAATTTGGTATCACCTAGGATGAAATCTTGAAAGTCGTATACGTAGTCACGCCGACCATGACCAAGTTTCCAAATCCAATCACACAGTCATGCTACAGTAACCAAAACGATGTCGTGTGTTTTCCATAAGTGTGGCTGTTACAGCCATATATTTTTAAATAACAAATTACATATTAAAATTCCAACTAAGCTATCGTAGTCATTGGGAGAGGCACATGCCATTAATGGCATGGCCTGCACCCATGCTGAACCATTAAAACCAAATTACAACTCTCTGTATATTACACAGTTTCCATTAACGCTAACACAAAGCTTATGGTGGCAAGCCAATGGGCTACGACACCATTGCAATAATGGTGCAGCCCATGGCATAACGCCCCAAGCTCTAGAATCTTTCCCAAACATAAATTACAAACAATATAAATGGATTGTTGTGCATACTTCCAAAACACAAACTTTTACTATTATACACAGAGTAAATTCTACAGGCTTAAAGCCACGATCGAACCGAGCAAGTCAACTTTTTAAACATAGCATTAAAATAACTACATAGTCCTGAATTTACACAGTATAATATATTAAAAACGCTGAACGAAAATGATACGCTTCTTATACCAAAACAGATTACAGTCTTCACATAAAAGGCAACATGCAGTATATTTATAAAGTAAGGAACGAATCCTATTTTAGAACAGTCAATGTATTAATAATGTATTTATAAAGTAACCCTAGATCATAATGCGGATATATGAATATATATATATATTTATATATATATATATATATCAAGAAGGCTGAAAGTATTTTTAAAATAACCCTAAAGCATAGTGCTGATATATATATATATATATATCAAAGCTAAAAGATGATAAGGTAATGTATGGGTTAAGGAAGGGATGCGATTTTCATAATGAAGGGGATTTTGCTTCCGTTGTAAAATTTAAGTAGACTAACCTCTCTCATTTATGAGAAGAGAACATGTAGGTAATAGACTAACTTTTTAGAGATCTTGCCTTGAAGATTTTATGCCGGTCTTACTCCAGATTCTTCCCCCGAGGCTTGGCATATTTTTTGGTAAATAGAAACAACAGTTTTTTAATGGGAAATCCCAGCAAAAAAATGGGAAACCGCAGCCATGCAGTCAGCCTGCCCCAGGCTTTAAAGAGGGGAGAATTGAAAAGGAAGGGGCGCTCCTTAGGAAGATCGGGATGCTTTGCAAGGGATGGAAGAAAAAAGCTTTTCTGAACAGAGGACATTCAAGGGTTTCTTCTGCACCTTGTCTGTTGTGAAGCTATTGAAGTTTTAAAACCTAATGTTTGTTCACTAAAGTGAATACAAGTCAAACCCTATCTTTTTATGTTCATAATAGTGCTGGGTTGAGCATTGAAATCCTTAAAGAGATAGGTTGGCGAATTTACTCCTTGATTTTTTGTTGATCTCGATAGGGATATTCTTGGATATTGGTGAATGATGTTATACATGCTGAAAAGTCTTGTATAATTACAACTACCATCTTCATAATTGTTAAATAAATGCATTTCTTATCATTGTGATCTTATTGGTGAATGTTCTAGAATGGGTACCTTGTGCTTGGATTAGAGTTTTTAAACTATCTTATGTTTTGATTAGCTCATGGAGGGTATTTTCATTTTGGGTATTGATCTAGTAGAGAAATAGACTAATTGTTGGAATGGATACTGGTTGATATCATAAGTTATTGGTAGAGTTTAATAAGAACCCTAGATTGAAGGATCTTGTTGTGATTAAAGCCAATGAGAATTTAATAGCATTATTGTTGCTTGGGTCATATTGATATTGGAATTTTTAAGAGCTTGTATGGATATTGATTATCTAAATATATTGACATTGAAAATAAGTTGAGATGATAAATGCTGTATAAGGTTATATGCTAACATGGTAGGATATGCTAGGAACACTATCAGTCGGAGTCGACTGTTAGAAAAATATTTTCTTTCGTAAATAATGAGGTCAAGTATGGGTGATGTTTTTACTTAATATTACTATCGAATCTTGAGTTTTACAACCAAGGAATAACTGGGGATGTTGTTGTTTAAATGTTGACAATTGCAGGCTTCACCGAGGTCATGACCATTTCTACAATCAATATACATTATGGTATATAAATCTGCTTGCGTATGTACGTTGCGCTAAATTACTCAGAAAAAGTAAGAAGTCATTTTTATAGACCATTGGCAAGGTTATATAACGCATGAATGACGTTTAAAATCAATGCAAATTATGAAAACTCTGATAATTGATTATTGAAATTCTAGGATATCAATGAATGCTTTGACTGACCATGTAGCCGATTTGCGAATCGGGACAATGAAAGTAAATTCATGCAAGCACCAAGGAGTGTGCTGTGCATTAATCAAGGATAAAGTGTATACTAATACAAACTAGGAAAATTTTTGGATGCTGCGGGAGCACCGTGGTGTTAGGCAAGTGATTGCCACGTGAGCACATTGGTGTTAGGCATATATGCTGCAGGAGCACAATGGTGTTAGGCAAGCGATTGCCGCGTGAGCACATTGGTGTTAGGCATATGGTGTGGCAAAAGACCTAGGCAAAATTTGGACATCTTGAAAGACATGACGCTATTTGATGTCACTGAGGAGAAAACTTTTAACTAGTGGTTAAAAGGGAGAGTAACCTCAAAAATTTTCATAAGTCCACAATAAAATGGAAAAGGAACTCAAGGGAGTTTGGAAAACATAACGAATGTAAAAAATGTTAACGAATTTTCAAGTAATTAGGCTATGACATGCTTAATGTGAAGAAAGGATTTCCTCAAGACAAGGATGACATAACTATCCAAGTGTTGGAGATAACAACCAACACCCAAAGGGTAGTAATTAGGTTTTACTGATGGATAAATTCCATTATGAATAAAATGAAAACTAGAAAATTGTATATTATTACAATGCAAAGGGATCTATGGCTTTCGTTTAATTTGAATTACAGTTTTTGACATGAATTTCTGAATAAAAGTTTGGGCTGGACTCGAACCTTGTTGCAACAAAAATGCACGAATTGAATGATAATGACTCGAAGAGATGCGGAAGATCTTATGGAATCTGAAAAAGAAGGAAATAGGAAAAGAGGACTGGAGAGAAGAAGGAAGTTTTGAAGAACACCGAGGATGGTGTTACTTTTAAGGGGGAAAGGATGTAATATCCCTCTTTTTATAGCGCTAAATATGTTGTAATAACATAAATTATGCCTCAATTAACTTATTTACATAACCACTATTTATAAAGTAACCCTACATCATAATGCGGATATATATATATATCCGCATTATGATCTAGGGTTACTTTATAAATAGTGGTTATGTAAATAAGTTAATTGAGGCATAATTTATCAAGAAGGGTGAAAATATTTTTAAAATAACCCTAAAGCATAGTGGTGATATATATATATATATATATATATATCAAAGCTAAAAGCTGATAAGGTAATGTATGGGTTAAGGAAGGGATGCGATTTTCGTAATGAAGGGGATTCTACTTCTGTTGTAAAATTTAAGTAGACTAACCTCTTTCATTTATGAGAAGAGAACATGTAGGTAATAGACTGACTTTTTATAGATCTTGCCTTGAATATTTTATGCCGCTCTTACTCCTGATTCTTCCCTCGAGGCTTGGCATATTTTTTGGTAAATAGAAACAGCAGTGTTTTAATGGGAAATCCCAGCAAAAAAATGGGAAACCGCAGCCATGCAGTCGACCTACCCCAGGCTTTAAAGAGGGGAGAATTAGAAAGGAAGGGGCACGCCTTAGGAAGATCGGGATGCTTTGCAAGGGATGGAAGAAAAAAGCTTTTCTGAACAGAGGACATTCGAGGGTTTCTTCTGCACCTTGTCTGCTATGAGCTGGTGTGTTAAGTGACCCATCTCTGCACATGAGTTGATGGTTTTCATTATATTCATGGAATATCTAGAGTACACCTAGATGGCATTCGTTTGAACATAGAATGATTTCATTTCCGCATTGAGTAATTATTTGGAATCACGTGGAGTAGTGTGAGGTACGATCTTGATTTACCTTTGCATTTACCGTTCACCGAGATCTACTTTATTACACTGTGCTTTTGATAGTGTACCAACCCTCAGGCGTCTGCATTTGAATTGTTACTAATATCCGATGCATGATTTTTTATTTTAGAAGAACAGATTTGGGTTTTTTCGCGCATCCTCTATATATGCTTGATTTATTACTGGTCTAGATACCTGCAAGCATGTTGTTTCTCTTGACTGCTTTTTGATATGACTGACCTTTGTGGTGTTTGTTGGAATGGTCTTTGATAATGGGAGGAAGATCCTCCCATGCATTTTATTTCATAATTATGATTATGTATATAAATGAACCTGACTCAGCCGGTGCAGAACCATAAACTGAAATGTATATTTTATAGTTATGATTGTGTATATAAATAAACCTGACTCAGCCTGTACTGGACCATAAGACCGAAATGTATATTTTCATAGATAGAAGGACTGGGGTGGGAAGGTTTGTACTTTCCCTGCGTTTTATTTATATAGATATGAATAGATCGTTACTCTGATTTTCTACATGTTTTTATAATAGATCTGCGTATATTTTTCTTTATGAGAAAACACTGAATGTGAGATGATTGCACACAATTATGCCATCATTATATGATGTTGCTGCATATGTTTTCTTAATGAGAAATCACTGAATGTGAGATTGCTGCATACTATGATGTTGCTGCATACATTTTTCTTTATGAGAAAACACTGAATGTGAGATGACTGCACACAATTATGCCATCATTATATGATGTTGCTACATATGGTTTTCTTAATGAGAAATCGTTGAATGTGAAATCGTTGCATACTATTATGTTGCTGCATACATTTTTCTTTATGAGAAAACGCTGAATGTGAGATGACTGCACACAATTATGCCATCATTATATGATGTTGCTGCATATGTTTTTCTTAATGAGAAATCGCTGAATGTGAGATGGCTGCATACTATGATGTTGCTGCATATATTTTTCTTTATGAGAAAACGCTGAATGTGAGATGACTGCACACAATTATGCCATCATTATATGATGTTGCTGCATATGTTTTTCTTAATGAGAAATCGCTGAATGTGAAATCGTTGCATACTATGATGTTACTGCATATGTTTTTCTTTATGATAAATCGCTGCATGTGAAATTGCTGCATACAAATCTGCAATCATTATATGATGTTTACTGCATATGTTTTTATATGCTGAATGGGAAATTCAGTATATATACATAATGCCTATCTTTTAAGTCATTTGTTGCATTGAGTGTATATGCCAAAGATGAGATCGCTACTCCATCACATGGTTTTTAATTAGGTTGCCATTGGTTTGATAAAAGAACTTAAGGATGAAAATTGTATACGTGAAAGACATACGAGGAATATACCTTGTTCTGGAAATCGTTGCAAAGGAATTTTTGGATTAAAGAACTTAGATATACTATTGGATTTATAACCTACATGTATTGATCGATAAAAGAACTTAGATATACTATTGGATTTATAGTATAAAGGTATTGATTGATAAAAGAGTTTAGATATACTATTGAATCTATAGTACAATATATTGGTTTGGTTTGATAAAAGAATTTAAGGTTGGAACTTGTATTCCTCAAAGATAGACAAGGAATATAATTTGTTCTGGAAATCATTGCAAAGTTATTTATGGCCTCCGAACTTTCGGAACATTTTTTGGGGAGACTTGAACTATTTACCTCAGGTCGTATCCTCACAGTAGCAAAGACTTATGTATTGGTATAGATATGTAATTAATTGTTTCCTTAATAAACTCTAGAATGGTGGCTGTGCCTACTCTAGGAGCTTATCCAAAGATGTTTTATTATGTGGGCCTCAGGATGAGGTTTCCTATTCTTGTATCAGGAGCCAATGACACATCACTTATGATGTAGATTGTACATCTTGATCGGTGCTTTATTTTATGAATAAAGAGGGATGCCTAACTTTTGGTGGACGTAACCTCGTGGACGAGGTGAACCACGTACCCCCGTGTCTCTTCCATGTTTTCGCCTCATGATGTTTTGTTGCCATCTCTGTGCCTTTTGTCTAAATGTTTTTTTTTCCTTCATGTTATTTATGTACATATGATCATGCTCGGCAAATGGATTGTAGTACCGTAAAGGATAAAGGGTTGAAGAATGTTATTGTTATCATGATGTTTCATTGGATGCATACTAAGTCATTTTCAGGTCACTAGCATGATGCAATGCTTTTTGTTATGAGTAATACCTTCGAGAGTTTACATTAAAGTTTACATTAAAGAAAATTGTCGAATGAATGTGTTTACAATACAAGTGGTTTTGACATTTCTGAATTTATGGTGGGACATGTTTATATGAGGTGCCATGTAAATCTGTCACTAACGGGACTGAATCATTTTGTAGTAGCTCTGAAATAAAAGAATAATTTTCCCCTTTTCCGCACATATTGGCTTCAAGGTATAAGAGGGACATTACATATGGTATCAGAGCTAGGTTGACAACACTCTAACCTATTTGGGTCCAACTTGTAGGAGTAAGATGTATAGTTCTAACTGAGCAGATGTTTTGGTTGTGAATGCATGACAATGAGGAACGCGGGGAATAAGTCGTCTGAGTGGGCCTCCAAAGGTCGAAAGAGGTAACAAGGGAAACAAAAGGAAAAAAAATCCATGGCGAAAAAGATATGAAAAAGTTGTGAATATCTCTTTCATCTTGTTTTAAGATTTGTGTTTGCAAATACAAAAAGAAATATGGTCTTAGAATTGTGTGTAACAATATCTACAATATTTATGGCCTGGTTAGACTTGTACTAATAGGACACCAACTATGGGTGCCCTAGATAAGAAAAGGCATAGGATGTTGGTAAAAAATGTTAGAGGGTTGTATGAAGCTATGTGCTTATTTTGAAGTGTATTGATGTTGTAACTATTTGTAAACAGAATGAAAAACCCTAAGCAATGAGTAGTATAGAAGTTCCAATTTTTAGAATGGTTTAAAGAATACTCGTCACAGGTATAAATACTGCAGACATAAGAATGTTAGGCCTATCATGATAATTGGTCAGAACCAATTGCCCAATGTATTGTTGAATTTACACACACAAAATTTTATACCAAAAAGGAAAGACTAAAAATTTAAAGGCTCCTTCAGAACCTAAATTATCACAAGTGTAAGTAGAGTGGAGAACTCGGACTAATAAATACCCCTTAGGGTATTGGGTTATTTCAGGTGATACGAGAAAATACATGTGCCTCATCTAACACTAAAACTTAAAGGATTGGGAATATGACTCCTTTATGATGTGGTGTTTTAAGGTGAGTTAGGTTAACACCTTAAAATTTAGGTACTAGCGTATAAGTTGTATGGCATACCAAAGGCTTATTATACTCCATCATTGTGAAAACATTATTGGTTTTTGAAACATGTGTGTAAGCTTTAAAAAGGTTCATGAAAGTGGGCAATAGTATTCTAAACCTATAATTAATCCTAAAGGAAGGATATCCAAGTTTGTTTTTGAAAGGTATAGTGAAAAATTGCAATGTCCATTCCCTGGTCACAATCCAAACACAGATGAGTAATTGTTAATAATATTTGAATTGTTAGCAGTATTCAAAATGAACACCTCTTGCGTATTTCATGTAAACCAGAAACGAACAGATTGGGCTAAATCATGGAGTATGAAAAGCTCGAAAGGAAATACCATCAATCCTCCAACAACTTTGCAATTAACATTGGAACCATTTGCTTCAGATCTGAGTTCATTGACTATTGAAAATTTGGTTGATAACATTGACAGTAAAATGTTGGTTATTTTGGATTGCTGCTAAACATTTACCTTTTGGTTGAATATTTATATTTAAATCCTTATTGGGCTTCCAAATTAAATCGTTTACATGGGCATCATTTCTGAATTTGTTTGCTGAAATTATAATAATTGAAATCTAATTATTGGTGAATTTTCCTTTGGCACTTGTTCATCTCTCTTGCGACCCGAATACTAAGGATCTGATTTGATGCTAAATAAAATTTGACACAATTCTTGATATGGTAGCAAAATGAAGAATTGAAAGTTGATCATGATGTCGTGGTTATAAATCCATTAATAAAGCTATTGAAGTTTTAAAACCTAATGTTTGTTCACTAAAGTGAATACAAGTCAAACCCTATCTTTTTATGTTCATAATAGTGCTGGGTTGAGCATTGAAATCCTTAAAGAGATAGGTTGGCAAATTTACTCCTTGATTTTTTGTTGATCTCGCTAGGGATATTCTTGGATATTGGTGAATGATGTTATACATGCTGAATAGTCTTGTATAATTATAAGTACCATCTTCATAATTGTTAAATAAATGCATTTCTTATCATTGTGATCTTATTGGTGAATGTTCTAGAATGGGTACCTTGTGCTTGGATTATAGTTTTTAAACTATCTTATGTTTTGATTAGCTCACGGAGGGTATTTTCATTTTGGGTATTGATCTAGTAGAGAAATAGACTAATTGTTGGAATGGATACTGGTTGATATCATAAGTTATTGGTAGAGTTTAATAAGAACCCTATATTCAAGGATCTTGTTGTGATTAAAGCCAATGAGAATTTAATAGCATTATTGTTGCTTGGGTCATATTGATATTGGCATTTTTAAGAGCTTATATGGATATTGATTATCTAAATATATTGACATTGAAAATAAGTTGAGATGATAAATGTTGTATAAGGTTATATGCTAACATGGGAGGATATGCTAGGAACACTATCAGTCGGAGTCGACTGTTAGAAAAATATTTTCTTCCGTAAATAATGAGGTCAAGTATGGGTGATGTTTTTACTTAATATTAATATCGAATCTTGAGTTTTACAACCAAGGAATAACTGAGGATGTTGTTGTTTAAATGCTGACAATTGCAGGCTTCACCAAGGTCATGACCATTGCTACAATCAACATACATTATGGTATATAAATCCGCTTGCGTATGTACATTGCGCTAAATTATTCAGAACAAGTAAGAAGTAATTTTTATAGACCATTGACAAGGTTATATAATGCATGAATGACGATTAAAATCAATGCAAATTATGAAAACTCTGATAATTGATTATTGAAATTCTAGGATATCAATGAATGCTTTGACTCACCATGTAGCTGATTTGTGAATCGGGACAATGAAAGTAAATTCATGCAAGCACCAAGGAGTGTGTTGTGCATTAATCAAGGATAAAGTGTATACTAATACAAACTAGGAAAATTTTTGGATGCTGCGGGAGCACCGTGGTGTTAGGCAAGTGATTGCCGCGTGAGCACATTGGTGTTAGGCATATATGCTGCAGGAGCACAATGGTGTTAGGCAAGCGATTGCCACGTGAGCACATTGGTGTTAGGCATATGGTGTGGCAAAATACCTAGGCAAAATTTGGACATCTGGAAAGACAGGACAATGTTTGTTGTCATTGAGGAGAAAACTTTTAACTAGTGGTTAAAAGGGAGAGTAACCTCAGAAATTTTCATAAGTCCACACTAAAATGGAAAAGGAACTCAAGGGAGTTCGGAAAACATAACGAACGAATTTTCAAGTAATTACGCTATCACATGCTTAATGTGAAGAAATGATTTCCTTAAGACAAGGATGACATAACTATCCAAGGGTTGGAGATAACAGCCAACACCCAAAGGGTAGTAATTAGGTTTTACTGATGGATAAATTGCATTATGAATAAAATGAAAACTAGAAAATTGTAGATTATTACAATGCAAAGAGATCTATGGCTTTCGTTTAATTTGAATTACAGTTTTTGACATGAATTTCTGAATAAAAGTTTGGGCTGGACTCGAACCTTGTTGCAACAAAAATGCACGAATTGAACGATAATGACTCGAGGAGATGCGGAAGATCTTAGGGAATCTGAAAAAGAAGGAAATAGGAAAAGAGGATTGGAGAGAAGAAGAAAGTTTTGAAGAACACCGAGGACGGAGTTACTTTTAAGGGGGAAAGGATGTAATATCCCTCTTTTTATAGCACTAAATATGTTGTAATAACATAAATTATGCCTCAATTAACTTATTTACATAACCACTATTTATAAAGTAACTCTAGATCATAATGCGGATATATATATATATATATATATATAAAAGCTAAAAGCTGATAAGGTAATGTATGGGTTAAGGAAGCGATGCGATTTTCATAATGAAAGGGATTCTGCTTCCGTTGTAAAATTTAAGTAGACTAACCTCTCTCATTTATGAGAAGAGAACATGTAGGCAATAGACTGACTTTTTAGAGATCTTGCCTTGAATATTTTATGCCGCTCTTACTCCAGATTCTTCCCCCTAGGCTTGGCATATTTTTTGGTAAATAGAAACAGCAGTGTTTTAATGGGAAATCCCAGCAAAAAAATGGGAAACCGCAGCCATGCAGTCGGCCTACCCTAGGCTTTAAAGAGGGGAGAATTGAAAAGGAAGGGGCGCGCCTTAGGAAGATCGGGATACTTTGCAAGGGATGGAAGAAAAAATCTTTTCTGAATAGACGACATTCTAGGGTTTCTTCTGCACCTTGTCTGCTGTGAGCTGGTGTGTTAAGTGACCCATCTCGGCACATGAGTTGATGGTTTTCATTATATTCATGGAATATCTAGAGTACACCTAGATGCCATTCGTTTGAACATAGAATGATTCCATTGCCGCATTGAGTAATTATTTGGAATCACGTGGAGTAGTGTGAGGTACGATCTTGATTTACCTTTGCATTTACCCTTCATCGAGATCTATTTTATTACACTCTGCTTTTAATAGTGTACCAACCCTCAGGCGTCTGCATTTAGATTGTTACTAATATCCTGTGCATCCTTTTTTATTTTAGAAGAACAGATCTGGGTTTTTTCACGCATCCTCTGTATATGCTTGATTTATTACCGGTCTAGATACCTGCAAGCATGTTGTTTCTCTTGATTGCTTTTTGATATGACTGACCTTTGTGCTGTTTGTTGGAATGGTCTTTGATAATGGGAGGAAGATCCTCCCATGCATTTGATTTCATAATTATGATTATGTATATAAATGAACCTGACTCAGCCGGTGCAGAACCATAAACTGAAATCTATATTTCATAGTTATGATTGTGTATATAAATAAACCTGACTCAGCATGCACTGGACCATAAGACCGAAATGTATATTTTCATAGATAGAAAGACCGGGGTGGGAAGGTTTGTACTTTCCCTGCGTTTTATTTATATAGATATGAATAGATCATTACTCTGATTTTCTACATGTTTTTATAATAGATCTGCGTATATTTTTCTTTATGAGAAAACACTGAATGTGAGATGACTGCACACAATTATGCCATCATTATATGATGTTGCTGCATATGTTTTTCTTAATGAGAAATCACTGAATGTGAGATTGCTGCATACTACGATGTTGCTGCATACATTTTTCTTTATGAGAAAACGCTGAATGTGAGATGACTACAGGCAATTATGCCATCATTATATGATGTTGCTACATATGTTTTTCTTAATGAGAAATCGCTGAATGTGAAATCGTTACATACTATGATGTTGCTGCATACATTTCTCTTTATGAGAAAACGCTGAATGTGAGATGACTGCACACAATTATGCCATCATTATATGATGTTGCTGCATATGTTTTTCTTAATGAGAAATCGCTGAATGTGAGATGGCTGCATACTATGATGTTGCTGCATATGTTTGTCTTTATGAGAAAACGCTGAATGTGAGATGACTGCACACAATTATGACGTGATTATATGATGTTGCTGCATATGTTTTTCTTAATGAGAAATCGCTGAATGTGAAATCGTTGCATACTATGATGTTACTGCATGTGTTTTTCTTTATGATAAATCGCTGCATGTGAAATTGCTGCATACAAATATGCAATCATTATATGATGTTTACTGCATATGTTTTTATATGCTGAATGGGAAATTCAGTATATATACATAACGCCTATATTTTAAGTCATTTGTTGCATTGAGTGTATATGCCAAAGATGAGATCGCTACTCCATCACATGGTTTTTATTTAGGTTGCCATTGGTTTGATAAAAGAACTTAAGGATGAAAATTGTATACCTGAAAGACAGACGAGGAATATACCTTGTTCTGGAAACCGTTGCAAAGGAATTTTTGGATTAATGAACTTAGATATACTATTGGATTTATAGCCTACATGTATTGATTGATAAAAGAAATTAGATATACCATTCGATTTATAGTATAAAGGTATGGATTGATAAAAGAGTTTAGATATACTATTGAATCTATAGTACAATATATTGGTTTGGTTTGATAAAAGAATTTAAGTTTGGAACTTGTATTCCTCAAAAACAGACGAGGAATATACTTTGTTCTGGAAATCATTGCAAAGGAATTTATGGCCTCCGAACTTTCAGAACATTTTTTGGGGAGACTTGAACTATTTACCTTAGGCCGTATCCTGACAGTAGCAAAGACTTATGTATTGGTATAGATATGTAATTAATTGTTTCCTTAATAAACTCTAGAATGGTGGTTGTGCCTACTCTAGGAGCTTATCCAAAGATGTTTTATTATGTGGCCCTCAGGATGAGGTTTCCTATTCTTGTATCAGGAGCTGATGACACGTCACTTATGATGTAGATTGTACACCTTGATCGGTGCTTTATTTTATGAATAGAGAGGGATGCCTAAATTTTGGTGGACGTAGCCTCGTGGACGAGGTGAACCATGTACCCCGTGTCTCTTCCATGTTTCGCCTCATGATGTTTTGTTGCCATCTCTGTGCCTTTTGTCTAAATGTTTTTTTTCCTTCATGTTATTTATGTACATATGATCATGCTCGGCAAATGGATTGTAGTACCGTAAAGGATAAAGGGTCGAAGAATGTTATTGTTATCATAATGTTTCATTTGATGCATACTAAGTCATTTTCAGGTCACTATCATGATGCAATGCTTGTGGTTATGAGTAATACCTTCGGGAGTTTACATTAAAGTTTACATTAAAGAAAATTGTCGAATGAACGTGTTTACAATACAAGTGGTTTTGACATTTCTGAATTTATGGTGGGACATGTTTATATGAGGTGCCATGTAAATCTGTCGCTAACGGGACTGAATCATTTTGTAGTAGCTCTGAAATAAAGAATAATTTTCCCCTTTTCCACACATATTGGCTTCAAGGTATAAGAGGGACATTACAAAACTATTGTATAGTGTTTACATTTTATTCCCCTAGCATCAAAGTAATGTGTTGGTACATGCCCTTTGCTAGTTCATATAGGTAGCGTTTGTGCATAAGTCTTTAGTCTAGGTTTTGTCTAGTAGTTAGGAATCATGGAAAATGTAGTATGCCATGATGCCCTCGCTAGGATGAACAAGCTTAAGTTTCCAAACTCATAACCAAGGCAGACCTGCAAAATAGAAAGAAGAGAAGTGTAATTAATTAACCAAGAGATAGATAATTAATAACATGGTAAGGACAGTAAGTTAATTCACAACATCTAGTTAATTAACTAAGAAAGATAATTAACGAACATAGGGCTCACCTAAGTCGTAAAACAGAACAGTAATAAAAGTGCAAGGCGGAACTGGAAGTATAACCAGCGTAGATCCAAATCCTAGGCTCTATCAAGAACCGAGAGGGATCAAATCTCTTTAGTTGCAAACCTCTTCTCACGTATTGCACTCAAGGAGGTGCAATAGGGCATGCTAAAAAAAACAATGCCTACCCCCTCCTCCCCACCACTAACCTCTAATACCTCTGTTTTCCCACTCAAAGAGGTTTTGCACCTTGGGAGATTAGGGAGATTTGATCCCTCTCTAACAAGGATAAATAACACCAATTAAATTAAATTTTTTTTATAAATATATTTTAAATTTATAAATAACACCAAATAAATTAAAAGATTTTTTATTAAAATAATATTAAAGAGAAATTAAATATGTATTTGTGCATAAATATACATTTTTATTTTTTATGGAGTAAAGGTACAAGTATGCACTATGAATGCACAAATACATCACTCTTTAAAAAAATTGCTCTGAATTAAAATGTGTAGGCATTGGAAATTGGAAAAAAAAAAGAGCAGAAAGCAAAATTCTTTCTGCAGATCCAATTAAGTTGACTCTGCAGGTTCCATTAGAAATTGGAAAAAAAAAATGAGCAAAAAGCAAAATTCTGCGAATAGTGTACCTAGAGAACATGTTGAACATGTTGGAGAGCATATAATATATGCTACTCAGATGGCGAGAAAATTGGAAGAAAGAATTGCGAGCTTTAGCTACATGCAGTCACGCTCTATATCTAACACGCCAATCTGCTCCACATATGTTTGCAGATGATATAACACGTTATTCTGGTGTTTGATTCTTAACAGTAGATCAAGAAGCTAAAAATCAGAGGCTTTGTCAATATTTTCACAGCAGGCACGGCTCGGCTCGGCTTGTTTCAAAGTAAGTGTGTTCTAAGGGTTTTTGTTGGATTGAAATTGATATGATCTAAGATGTTGATTTCAACCTAGAACTTAAAACCCTTCATTTTCTACTTGCTGATCCTTTGCTGCTTCTTTGCTCTGGCAGAAAACTATAGTTCTTTGTTACAATTATTTGTTAGGGTGAGGGTTTTTGAGTAAGAGGCCAAGGTTTTTGAGAAAACCTTCTTTTTCTACCTCCTGATCCTTCTCTGCTGCTTCTTTGCTATGATAGAAATCTATAGTTCTTTGTTACACTGTGATGGGGAGGAGCGAAGCCCTAAAAATGTAGCAGTTGGGGTAGCTTCCCAAATGTAGAAAATGGCTACTACGTTGAAGCTCAATCAGAGTCTTAGACAGACCGACATACATGCAGACCTCACTGACTCCAAGCCTGAATTAACAATTATTTTAGGATTTGGATGTAAATGAATTATAGCTGGTCATTGCTTACTAAATAGACTGGGTTCATTGAGAAACTTTTGAAACCTTCACAATCTTCAATAAAAATGATAACAAAATCGAGTATATATTTTTTATTATGTTATATAATGTTCCAATTTTTAAATATACCTTTTATATATATATAGTGATAAACACATGACATTGTACATGTAAGAGTGGAATAAATGTATTAAGAAATAACAGATAAAATTACGTTTAGAAACTTTTGAAACCTTCACAATCTTCAATCAAATCGATTTAAAAATGATAACAAACTCGTCTCAGATTTTCATTGCTTTGAAAATTATATTATTTTCTGGCTTTTGTCATCAAACGTGTAACTAATTCACAGATATTTCAACGGCACTGTCCGTACCGTTACTTGCATGTAATTCTTGATAACCAATGGGATATTAGATGATTGATGGAGATAACCATCCTGATAGTTGAATGTGAAAAAAGCAGCAGCTAGCGGAGCTCCAAGTGCATTAGTGTATGCAAAATCTTGTTTGCTGAAATTGTTTAGGAACTAAGAAATAATCATATTGGTTAGAGAGTGATGTGTCGTAAAGATATAGTGATCATTATTTCTTAAAAAAGAACTAAATTCTCTTTTCAAAACTATACCAAAATTTGTATATATATTTTTAATATACTATTCTATACTAATTTATATATACATATAGATATATATATAACACGCAATAAACTCATCACACTATTACATGTATAGTGACGAATAATTCTATTAAGAAATAACATAAAAGAATTAGGTTGAGAAACTCTTAAATCCTTCACAATCTTTAATCTCTTGTGCAATAATTCTTGGTAAAATATCGTTGAGAAATTATCGAAACCTTCACGATCTTCATATTGAAACGTTGGCAATCTATTGCAATGATAATAAACACAGCTCATATTTTCAATGCTCTGATAACACGCTATATACTTCTAGATGAGGATGACGACGATGGAGAACCATTCTGATTCGAATAGTTGATTCTGAAAAAGGCAGCAGCGAAGGGAGGTCCAAGTGCATTAGTGTCTGCAAAATCTCTCGTACTGAAATTGTTTCGCGACGCAGGGATAATCATATGCGTAGGATACTCGTTGAATATTGTGAAAACTATCATGCCGGTACGCATGTATCTTGCACTTGGAGCTTCATACGTAACCAGATCGTACCATTGCATCCCTAAGAGTAACAAACATATCCACTACGGTTAACATTATGGAAAGCATTCAATCGATCGATTTATAGCTATTTCAAACATATCCACTACGGTTAACATTACGAAAATCATTCATCCAATCGATCGAGGCTTTGTCAATATTTTCACAGCAGGCACGGCTTGGCTCGGCTTGTTTTAAAGTAAGTGTGTTCTAAGGGTTTTTGTTGGCTTGAAATTGATACGATCTGAGATGTTGATTTCAACCCAGAACTGAAAACCCTTCATTTTCTACTTGCTGATCCTTTGCTGCTTCTTTGCTCTTGCAGAAAACTATAGTTCTTTGTTACAATTATTTGTTAGGGTGAGGGTTTTTGAGTAAGAGGCTACGGTTTTGTAACTTTACTTCTATTTTTTTTTTTTATATCCGACATAACATTATGTAACGTTAAGTAACATTACAACGTTATGTAACGCTACAATGTTACGTAACATTACAAGATCTACCCCATACTGGGCTGTAGAGAGCCTCTCGGCTCAACTAGGAACTGAATTGCTTCAAGTAACCAAATAATCATGATGTTGCAAAAGTAACCTGTAAGTGAATAAATAAGGTGCCTTAGCTCGAATGAACTAAGTAAGCGTGCATAATGAAGAATGAACTTACCTCTTAGATCGTCATGGGAGAGCGAGTCCCGCCACTCCACCATTTTTTTTCCATAAACAAAGTTAAGTTATTTTTTATTAAATAAACAAAGTACACATGTGCACGAGTAAAACAATGATCTAAACCAATTCATTAATTCACCGACAATAACAACTAAGATGTATAAATAGTTTAAATAAAAGAATTAAGACATAAGAATTAAATGAACTAATAATCACTTAATGGATAAGAGATTACAAGATAGTATGGGCAGTTTCTAAAGAGATCAAAAGTATAAGTAGCGCATGTAATTCCGTACGAGTAATAATGATCCCCTTTGGGGTAGTTTTCACTAGCCTATAATTTTTATTTTTATTTTTTTAATTTTTGGGGACATTGCAAGAACACACATCCATATTCATCAGTTTGTAATGTGTGTGCGTGTGTATCATTGCATTCTTCCACATGGTTATCATTAAGGGCTTTGCTTCTCAAGGGGTTTGATCCTTCTCAAGCCTTGATGGAGACATAGTTAAGATGGAATCATGCTAGTTTAAGATGTTAAGAAATGGATACATAATCTAATGGGTAAGGGCACCATCATTGATACTCCTCGGCATCCACTACAATATTTGAAATCCAGAGTAATCTTCACCAAACGAGACATTGCAACTATATGTGGTTTTCACATAAACTTCATCTAATCATTAAATATAAAAGAGTATAATATATAAGTTTGGAGATGCGCTTTAAAAGCCTCCCAACTATAATATCACATTTGGAACTCTTATGCACCTTGAGTCTTTCACCCATGATGCATACAAAGAGGCATACATAAAAGAAGAGGATATTGAAGAGGTGTTTCAATAGCTACAATGGTGGGATATTGTAGAAGAAGGGGATAAAAAGGTTGAATATCATCTCAAGGATGGGTTTCTCTATAGTGTACATAAACTATCACATCCCCTCCCGTCTACCCAAGGGGGAACGCGACCATGATGCTATCTTATCCGGGCAAACAAACCCCATGAACATAAATATAAAAATGCATTGAAATAAAACATACATAGATGAATACAATTGCAATTATACATCGGAAGCAATTCATCCATTCAACACATTAAACATGTTCATCATATTTCATCAAGGAAATACAAATGCAGAGATTAACACAGAGATACTTATCTTGAAAGAAGCTCGTCCCACAACCATCTATGTTGTTGCAACGTTCCACCCAACCATAGGCCAGTGTGCTCATCAATCTCTGAGCATCATTGCCACCACTGATCTGGGCATGATTCTCACAAGGAATAAGGGAATACTACCAGACTCACATATAGCCAAGGATACAACAAAAACTCATCCAAGCCAACAGAGTTGGGTTTATCACGCTGCAGAGGAGCTGGAAAAGATGACTCCTAAGATAGTGAGCACAACCACAGAGCTATAGACACCCGCGCCACATCTAACCTTGCTTTTAAAACATCTACACACCCAACACAAGGAAGCATCCCCTTCTCTGCTACACAGTCCCTGAGGCTATGCCTTCCCATTCAGTGCTATTCAGGGTGTGCAAAGATGAAAACCATCCCCCTAGATCTGTCTCTGAGGTTCCTTCTCACACTAGGTTTATCAAGCTAGTCCAGACCCCATTTCCACTCCCAAACCAGTTCAAATAAAAACAACACAGACATACACAGCAATGTAAGTTCTCATATTGATGAAAAATTTCATGGAGGCCAAAATCGGAACTGGAAATTCAATAAAACAACCCATCATATGCAATTCGTTTCCAAAAATTTAACTATGACTTCACGTGGGCCAAAACGACTCCCTTAGTCCCTGAAATTGTGGATTTGTCCCCCATTGGTTGTGCAACACATAAAACCTAAAATTCCCAACCGTGGGAATGTAGAAACAACACAAAAATGCCCAACAGAGATCCCATCCGCTGAATGCCAACAGAACCACTTCCTAGCCATGGGAAAGATGAAGAACACTACAAAAGCATCCATGGAGAATGCCGAGGAGCTCCAAAAACATGGGAAAGAAAACAACGTGAATGCCCGAGAGAATGGGCAGCATTTTTGGGTGTTAACTTGCCCCAAAAGGTAATTAACACTTTTACAAAGATGTGCATTCTCATGCCTTGTAAAAAGGTCATAAGGGAAGAGATGGTATGGCATGGAAACTTTTTATACTTTGTAGAATCACATCACCTATGTAGTAAAGGTCTAAAAGACCTCTTGACACATACTACTAATTTTCTTAGTGCATATCATATTAATTGTTTTTATTAATGTGGATGAATTATGACATTAAAATAAACTACGTCATGGATTTTTCACATGTTTGGTGAAGTTGTTGTTTTCAAAGTTTTCTTCTCACATCACATAGAAAATAGAAAATGAATAAAATCATAACAACAACACCATTAAATAGATCACAATTTTAAACAAAACAAATTAAAATGCCTGAAAAATAATTAAACCCTATTCCCCATACATTTTCTACCTTTCCAAAAAAATGTAAAACATTCAATTCTCAAGACCTATAAACCTTAAAGTACTACATAATAGAAAATCCTTAAAAAGCCCTTTGTATAAAGTTTCACTAAAAATTATTTAAAAAACAAGTAAAAAAAAAAAAAAAAAACATTTTAATATATATATATAATATAATATTCTATGATCTTTAAAACCAAATTCCGTGGGTATAGGAAGACCCTCCTCTAATAAATTGTCAACAGCATGAGTTGATTCATTGTTGTAAAAATATGGGCATAAGAAATAGAAATAAGTAAAAAATAAAAAATGAGCCCACGTAAAAAATAAAATAAAATTCACTTTATAAAACATTTTCGACAGAACCACAAAAACAACACCGGTCTTTCTCCTCCAAGTCCCATTAATTACATATAAATAGATATATTATTGGTTATATATTACTGGAATTTGCGGTGCTC
>LPNX010068824.1:49327-64591 GCA_001517045.1 Pseudotsuga menziesii
TTGATTTGTTGCCTTCGCATCTACTGATGAAGCATCCCGAGCTTTGGCCGAAATGAAAGGGAAAATGGTTCTGGGCGAGCCTCTCTACGTTTCTTTGGCTCAGCGCAAAGATGAGAGAAGCGCATGGCTACAGGCTCAATTCTCCCGCTTGCGAAATGCAGTTGGCGTGGCATCACCTGTTCCTGGACAAGTTGTTCCTGCAGATAGCTTAAATGTCAAGAAAATTGATGGCAAGGAATGGTATGTTGAAAAAGCGCGTAACATGTCTGAGTCGAAACGGCCATGTGGAACAAATCTTTATTTGAAGAATTTAGATGATAGCATTGAGGACGAGAAGTTGAGAGAAATGCTCTTTCGTTACGGCACAATCACTTCATGCAAAGTAACGAGGGATTCTCATGGACACAGTAAAGGTTTTCGATTTGTTGCCTTCGCATCTCCGGATGAAGCATCTCGAGCTCTGACACAGATGAAAGGGATCATGGTTTTTAACAAGCCTCTGTATGTTGCTTTGGCTCAGCCCAAGCATGAGAGAAGGGCATGTCTACAGCCTCACTTCTCCCGCTTGCGAAGTGCACCACCTGTTTTTGAGAGAAGGGCATGGTTAAAGGCTCACTTCTCCCACTGGGGAAATGGAAAAGCAGTAGGGATGGCACCACTTGTTGTTCCTGACAGAAGGGCATGGCTACAGGCTCACTTCTCCAGCTGGGGAAATGCAATCCAGTAGGCGTGGCATCACCTGTTTCTACACTAAAGCAGCAGATAAACAGAAGATAATTCATAACCAACGACGAGCTGTTCCTGACAGCGCTCCTAGATTAAACCAGCTGCATCATAGAAATTAGCTCCTCTTTCAGTGTTATTATCTCAAAATTATATTTTGATTGTGATATAAGGTCTACCAGGTATAGTGTGTACTTATTTGATTTTATTTGATTTTGATAGAGAGTGTGTACTTATTTGATTTTGATAGAGGGTAGTGTATAGTGTATAGTGTGCGTGGTTATTTTATTTTGATTCAGATATCTTAAAATTATATTTTGATTGTGTACATTTATTTGATTTTAATTAAATAAGTTAGCTGTCTAGCTGATACTGTAAAATTATATTTTGATTGTGTACATTTATTTTGATTTTAATTAAATAAGTAAGTATAATATAGTTGTATTTTAATTTTGCATTTATTAAGTATCCAGAAAGATTCAAAAAAATGTTTAGATATAATTTTCTAGATCTTAGAGTTAAGATGGTATGGTTATATGCATATATTTAAGTTTTTTAAGTTTATTATTCAATATTTTTAACAGTACCAGTTCTAAAAAAACATTATAAAACATAACATCTTAATATTAGATGTTGTAACCTTTCAAATATTTTTCTATCAAATTATCTCACATTTCAATAATAATAATATTAGAATCAAAGCATATCAAACCTAACTTTTACTATTAACCTCTCTAAATTCAATACCTTAAGCCTTTTAATTTGCAATAATTCATGCAATATTTAAAGTGTTTTATGACATGCAAGATCTATAGTGCCTTGTGGAATCAAAAGGCTCATTTGTTAAAGTCTAAGAGACCTTAAGATGAAAGAATATTTAGGTAGTCATTGTCTTAGTCCATATGAGTATAACATGAATTATTTGTATACATGTGGATGCTATGACATTAAAATCAAATATCGCATGGATTTTGACAGTCTTTGTAAGGTCAACATGTTCAATAGTTTCTGTAAACGATGTAGCACTTTTGTTTTTAGATTCTAAATTGAGTGCATTTTAATTTCATTTACGTCCTTTCATATATAGTTTTTCTTTGCTCATATCATTACATGTTAGAGTCACAACCTATAATACAATAATTGAGTACAACAAATTGCTCAATAAACTATTATTATCATTAAATTTGATCTTTATGTAACAAATCCTACTTAATGGTCAGAAACATCCTCACTAATCTTATGTGCCTTTTTCCATGCCCACATGTAGACCTTATTCTTAGTTTCATATTTTGGTCTAAAATGTTTTTTAATTTGGAAATTAAAATCTATGACTCGAAAGGAAGAATCAAGACCAAATAAATAAACCATATTGTTGTAATAAGTATCACTTTATCACATTAACGGAGTATCAAAACAATATGGTAGATATTTTTTTAATTCTTGTCATGGTTTCCTTCCACCATTCTAAGGTTTGATATTAAGGGGTGGATATAACCATGAGTTTGATTCAATTCATCTTTAAGACATAAATCCCCTTATAGTTTATGTCGAGTTTGAGTTGAAGATTTGTTTCTTGGAGGAGTGGGAAAGATATGTTGGAATGAGGATTGCTTTTAGACCAAAAACTTGCATGTGTTAATCGCTGTTACAATCGCTAGAGTTAGGATCTCGGGAGGTGGTTAGTCCATGTCACGAAACTCATGAGGAGGAGCGTTGAACCAATGTCTAACAAGATACTCACTGGAAATGATTTAAACTCGCTTTCTTGGGGACATAAGACATATTCGGAGAGAAAGTGTATGTTCTTATATTTTGAGATTTGTATTGTGATTTGATATTATGGTTTGAAGGAAGACCTAGGATGTTACCTAAGTTTTCCCAATATATGTATTTGCTATCAAACTTCTACAAAAAATTTAATGTTCCTCTATCTATTGGTAAGAAGAAAGGAAGCATTATATTTACATGCCATTTGAACTTGTCGAGTTGCCAATAAATTATGTACAACTATCTAATAGATGATGCACATGAAATGGATTAGTAAAAGTTGTCGCAAACTAAGACTAGGGTTTGAACCCAAAATCCCACTCAAGAAATATATGTTATTGGTTAGTTGTAGAAGTTTTTTCTTGGGTCTCTTGTCATCGATATTAAGGCACAATTGGAGTAAGTGAGTCTAGTATTAAACATGTGGTTCTAGACAATGGAAACTCTAATGACCATAGTGTTATACATGATTTTGAAGGAGTGAATCCCATGGTTAAATTGCAAGAGGATGTTGTAACATTATTGTAAAGTTATCAAAGGGATGACCCCATACAACAACTTAGAAAACAAATGACTGCAAAGAAAAATACATATGCAGTGTTGAAATTATATTTGAACAATATACGTTTTCAAACTTATAATATACGTTTTCAACAATTAATTTGAAATTGTTTTCTCTCTCGTGTGTATATATAACCTTTTGTTGTAAGGAAAGGATGTCAAAAAAATGGTGTTTCCTTAAATATTTTGTGGTATTGAATGTGTTTAAAAAAAATAGTCATATAATTGAATGGGAATTTTACAAAACTTACACTGGTTGATTGTTCAATGGTAGGATATTTACGTCATCTCTATGTTGTAAACAAATAATATTAGAAAAAGCCTACTTCGCTATATACATTTTAGAATTGAACTTGTGTCAATAAATACATGTATGGAAATGAATAGAAATTTAGAAAACTCATGGCTCTTGACTGTTCAAATATTTTACATAATATGCTCTAGTTCTTGTGCGTGATGGTTTTTCATTGAACATTTCTTCTTAGTACAATTTGTATCTAGTTTGACTAACCATCATATTTTTGCAGTCATTCACTAGAAGGAATTTGTAATCAACAATTTTGCGCATATCACCCTCTACATGAAAACAAAAGGAATCCATAGGTAAAGCATCAAATGAAAGTATTGGGAAAGCAGATATCATAAGAAAAAATGTGTTTGATATTTTAAACCTATTTACGAATGGAAGGAGTGTCAAGACCCTTTTGATTATTCTTATAATGATATTCAATGTCATAATTCATTCAAATATAATCTCCTCACAATTTCTTTCTTATCTAACCTCGATACTTCTTGTGCACCATCATGAAATGTAATGGTGTTTACTGAATATACGACATTTACTATGTTGTCTACTATTACAATCCCAAGCTAAGCAATAGAAGAAATTGCACCCATTGTTTTCTCTACTCACTATGTACATTGAATCCTCGTGGACTAATTATTTGGAAATCTATTCATTTCATCTCAAATTGTTAAATTGAGAGAATCTAACTTATCCATAAGTAATTAAATATTTAGTTGTTGAAACAAAATAAAAATCTGTTTCACGACGATCTTATTTAACGATGAAATTGATACACAACATATAAAAATGATAAAAATAAAAATGAACCTGTAATCCTATGTTCATTTGAATATAATAACAATGTAAACTTACGAACAAATTTGGCCAACCTTTTGCAAAGAACTTTGGTTGAGGTGGACAAGTTAAAATTGTGATATGAATTATTTAACGAGAGTTTTAGCTAATAAATTTATAATGGTTTATGTAAGGAAATGAACATTGATTATTGTGGCTTCAATTGTTATATCTCGAAGTCTTGATTTGGGACATTGGATCCCAGGTGCAATTCTTTCATAAGCGGCACAAATCTCTTCAATACCATATCATTTAAATTTTTTTGAGCTTATTTGAGTTATTTCCTACATCACCACCTTTAGTAGCATGGTAGACAAAGAGGAAGAGCTTATTTTAGAGATATTATGCGATGAATTTACCCATGCCATTGGTTCATATGTAGTTTCATCTAGATTGTTAACAAGCCATCATAATTTACACATGTATTATAAGGTAATATCATCCAAAAGAGAATAAAATGGGGAAATATGAGACAATATTTGATAGAGTCTAAGAGAAATAGATAAATGAGAGATCAATACTTTTTAATAATCAAAAATAATTAATTAAGATCATTTTGTAAGGTGTTTCAATAAGTTACCTCTTCCTTTTTACAACCGAGACAACAATTTTCCCCTAAATTAAATGAATCCATGCCATTAACAAAGTAAGTAAAACAAAGGAAACAACTTTGAGGAAGGCCAAAAACCCAAAGAAAGAAATTCGAGGAAGCCTTAGACAATGAAAGAAATTTTTGAGGGTAGGAACTCAAACTAATGAAGGTGACCAAGATGACCAAGATGATCTATAAGGACTTTGATGCGAGAACCATGATCTCTTATTAAACAAGGTAAGAAATTTGATGAACATTGCAACTTTGATGGAGGTAGTAACTTTAGCCGATGCGTGAAGGAAGGAACATTGTTGAAGGTGATAAATCTAATGAAGGTAGCCACTCTGGCCAAAGAATAGATTTTTACTAGCAAAATAGTTTTGAAGAAGGTAGTAATTCTAACTTGAGATGGAGATCTAATGCAGGTAAGAGATCTAACCAAGGAAGAAACTATGATAATTTCTTTTAGAATATTTTACCAAAGAAGGAAATTCGATGAAGGAAATAACTCTAACCAAAGATGCAATTCTAACTAAGAAATAGATGACCAACAAAGGAAGTTTAATGAAGTCAAGAACTTTGAACAAAGAAGGAACTATGGTGAAGGAATGATAATTATAATGAAGGAATGGACCTTGAACAATAAAGGAATCTTTACCAAAGAAAGAACTTTCATGATGCATCAGATTTAACTAGTTAATGGAATTAATTGAAGGTAGGAAAGGAAGGAAATTTACTTTAACTCGATAACTATTCCCATGGTAGGAAATTCGACCAATGAAAAATGGATAAAATACATGTATACAATGTTTTATAAACAAATGATTTCAGCTCAAAATTGCTATTTTTTTCAAAATCACACTTTGGTTAGAGTTATTTTGTCAAAGTTCCTATTATGGTCAAAGTTCCTTCATTGGTTAGATTTCTTGCCTTAGTATTTGAATAAAGGATTTTTTTACCATGATAAAAACTTTTGAATAATGTGAGATTTCAAGAAAAATTTGAGGAAATTATCTCAAACTTAACGTAAAAGCGAGGATAACAAAGTGGTATCACAGCCATAATTCCACTATGTGAGATTTGGGCCTTCTACGGATTTGTAGCTCTATGTTATGTTTTCGGAATCATAATGTATGTATTATGACATAGATGTGTATTCTGCTAACAACTATTGATAATGAACACATTGCAACCTCGATTATGTGACTTAATGAATGACCATACAGTGTCGTTACTGAGATACAATTTTAAACCCAAATACTCAACAAGCACACTAGAGAGGAAGGTAGAATAGAAAGATATGAGCATTGTCAACTCAAAGAAATCCCAACTTGTGGACACACCTTTTGAACAAGAGTAGTATAAATATGAAAGAGGTGGAGATTTGATGTAAGCTTGAAAATAAAGATGATATGATATTTTACGTTGGAAAGATTCTATTTTATGGGATACCAATGGCTCATTGATCTAGAAGAATTTCATACATTTGAGAGTCGTATGCGCAAAGGAAGTGAACAAGAACATAAAATAGTGCACATAGGAAGTAAGCAAACTAATAATCACTGAATGGATAGGAGATTGACACGACAATACGAGTAGTTCTGAAGAGATCGAAAGTTAAGTAGAACATATAATTCCGCAGAAGTAATAAAGATCCTCTTAGGCAGTTTCTCCTGGCCTATAAATTTTTTATTTTTATTTTTGGGGACATTACACGACTCGAGAATAATATTGATCTCATCATACTTATTTTTAAGTGATTAAATGAAATTTTGAATTTCTGTATTCTTATCAAGTACTAAAGAACTACCACGTTATACAAGGGAAATCCAACATGCAAGGATTCTTAGAGTTGCCTTTCCTAGTAGACCCGAGCCATCTCTCTACTTAACCTTCATAAAGAAGTGTCGTTATGTCTAGGGATCATGATACATGATTCCCGAAGAAAAATGCTAACAAGTATTTTAATACTATGTATTTTATACATAGTATGTATAAATAAATAATTATGATTAATTATATAATTGAATAAAGAAAGAAGAGAAGCTCCGCCAATTATTATTTATTATTAAAGGATTAATAAATAGTGAAATATCTATGAGAGATTTACTAAGAACTAGTTAAAAGTTCCTAGGTTAAAATATTTACTCGATAACTATTCCCATGATAGGAAATTCGACAAATGAAAAATGGATAAAATACATGTATATAATGTTTGATAAACAAATGATTTCAGCTCAAAGTTGTTACTTTTTTCAAAATCACACTTTAGTTAGAGTTATTTTGTCAAAGTTCCTTCATTGTTTAGATTTCTTGCCTTAGTATTTGAATAAAGGATTCTTTTAACATGATAAAAACTTTTGAATAATGTGAGATTTCAAGAAAAATTTGAGGAAATTATCTCAAACTTATCGTAAAAGCGAGGATAACAAAGTCGTATCAAAGCCATAGTTCCACTATGTGAGTTTTGGGCCTTCTACGGATTTGTAGCTCTATGTTATGTTTTTGGAATCATAATGTATGTATTATGAAATAAATGTGTATTCTACTAACAACGATTGATGATGAACACATTGCAACCTTGATTATGTGATTTAATGAATGACCATGCAGTGTCATTACTGAAATACAATTTTAAACACTAATAAAAGTAGTTAAGACCAAATACTCGACAAGTATAGTGGAGAGGAAGGTAGAATAGAAAGATTTGCACATTGTCAACTAAAAGAAATCCCAACTTGTGGACACACCTTTTGAACAAGAGTGGTATAAATATGAAAGAGGTGGAGATTTGATGTAAGCTTGAAAATAAAGATGATATGATATTTTACTTTGGAAAGATTCTATTTTCTGGGATATCAATGGCTCATTGATCTAGAATAAATTCATACATTTGAGAGTCGTATGCGCAAAGGAAGTGAACAAGAACATAAAATAGTGCACGTAGGAAGTAAGCAAATTAATAATCATTGAATGGATAAGAGATTGACAAGACAGTATGAGTAGTTTCGAAGAGATTGAAAGTTAAGTAGAACATATAATTCCGTGCAGAAGCAATAATGATCCTCTTAGGAAGTTTTCTACTCACCTATAATTTTTTTTTTAATTTTCAATTTTTGGTGACACTACACGACTCGAGAATAATATTGATCTCATCATACTTATTTTTAAGTGATTAAATGAAATTTTGAATTTATGTATTCTCATCAAGTAGATAGACCTGAGCCGTCTATCTACTTAACCTTCATAAAGAAGTGTCGTTAAGTCTATGGATCATGATACATGATTCGTGAAGACAAATGCTAACAAGTATTTTGATACTATGTATTTTATACATAGTATGTATAAATAATTAATTATGATTAATTATATAATTCAATAAGGAAAGAAGAGAAGCTCCGCCAATTATTATTTATTATTAAAGGATTAACAAATAGTGAAATATCTATGAAAGATTTACGAAGAACTAGTTAAAAGTTCCTAGGTTAAGAATTGATAATTAACCGAGTAAATTAAAAAGGGCTAAATCAAGAAATCAAGGTTTTCTTGATTTAACTTCCCCTTTGAATGAAAATCCTGTCTATAAAGACTCAAGCCAAGCAAAGGCTTGGGGTTCTGATTTTTATCTAGGAGAATTATTATTCTGCTTGTTTTTGCTCTCAAGTGTTCTCTTGGAGAACTTTTCCTCCTTGGAAAAGAGGATTGATTCAAAACTGATTACGAATTAGGAAACCCTACCTCAGGAGCTCTAGGCTGCTTGCATGTTGGAGTCCAGCTCAGGGGGATCCAGATTTAAACCAGGAACAGTTCCAGGTCATGGTTGGGTGGAACGTGGTAGTTCCCAAGTGATTTGATCATCAAACAGAGGTGAGATCTGCATTGAATTGTTAATGCTGGTTATTTAAGTGTGCAGGTGCAACCATTGACAAAGCTTAAAACTCAGGTATGAAACCCTTGAAGGACTATTCTATTTCTTTCCTAAAGATTCATTATTGTTTATGTTAAGTAATGGCTGCAATGTAATTTCTAACCCTAATGGTTAACAATCTGCTAGGGTTTGTATTTGCAATTTATGAATCATAGGCTAGATAATTTTTATTATATGTTGTTTATGTTCAGGGCTTGTATCTTTCATAAATTTTCCCGTATTAATTAGGTTTTTATCTTAGTATTATGTTTATACTTTGTTCTATGTATTTAATACCTTGCTAACATATTCCATTTGTGAGCAGAGGCTTGCCCTAAGCTTTAAAGAAAATAAGTGAGTAGTAATTACTTAAAATATTAATTATGCTAACTAATAACAAGTATATATTATAAACTAGATCTACTAAGAACACGTTTCATATAATAAACAAGCTAATCAAATTATTAAAGACCTTCCAAGGTATGTTTCACATAATCATTAAAACACAATACTTTACATAACTCTAAACAAACATTATAATTAATGAGAGGGATATCATGACCATCCATGTGATCCTTATCAAGACTTTGCAAAACATACATTCTTAACATCAATAATAAATCACCATAAATCAGATCCATTATATCTTTAAAGGTCCCATATAATATTCATCATAAGAATCCACATATAGTTTTACCAAGTAAACAATTCATATAACTATGTATTAATAAACACACGTTGTGGTATCGACCCTTATGGGTTACAAATATAATTCATAAGCAAAATTAAACTCCACATTAAAAACATCTCTAGACTTCTTATGTAAACAAGGAATCGTTCCTCTTAACAAGAAAACCATATCTTATTCCAACACAAGCTGCGACATCGAATCCCATGGATGTCCGTGACCCAAGGCCTACATAATAATAACCTTAACATAAATCATTACTGTAATGAAAATGCATAAAAAAATCCATAGCTTAATACATAGTATCCTTTCTATTATTACATATAAAATGTTTTACAATTTGGTATCACCCAGGATGAAATCCTTAAGGTCGTATACGTAGTCACGTCGACCACGACCAAGTTTCCAAATCCAATCACACAGTAATAATCACACAATCACGCTACAGTAACCAAAACGATATCGTGGGTTTTCCATAACCGTGGCTGTTACAGCCATATATTTTTTAATAACAAATTACATATTAAAATTCCAACTAAGCTATCATAGTCATTGGGAGAGGCACATGCCATTAATGGCATGGGCTGCACCCACGCTGAACCATTAAAACCAAATTACAACTCTCTGTATATTACACAATTTCCATTAATGCTGACACAAAGCTTATGGTGGCAAGCCAATGGGGTACGACACCATTGCAATAATGGTGCAGCCGATGGCATAATGCCCCAAGCTCTAGAAGCTTTCCCAAACATAAATTACAAACAATATAAATGGATTTTTGTGCACACTTCCAAAACCCAAACTGTTACTATTATACACAGAGTAAATTCTACAGGCTTAAAGCCACGATCGAACCCAGCAAGTCAATGTTTTAAACGCACCATTAAAATAACTACACAGTCCTGAATTTACACAGTATAATATATTAAAAACGCTGAACAAAAATCATACGCTTCTTATACCAAAACACATTATAGTCTTCACATAAAGGGAAACACGTAGTATATTTATAAAGTAAGGCACGAATACTCTTTTAAAATAGTCAATATATTAATAATGTGAAATGGAAAGCTGTGAGCTATGGCACCATTATTTGGCGTGGGTCAAGATTCCAAACCTACCAACAAGAGTCGAAACCCAGAGAAAGCTACATTAGAAACCCCATAGGAAGAGTCGACAAGGGCCATCTAAAACCCCAGACCTGTAAAGAATCCCAACTCAGAAATGCCCAGAACGAGAGGAGGCAAGTAAGATATTGCTAGCAGGCTTAGCATGGCCATGAAGTAGCAACCCCAAATAGAAAGCATACCTTTTTGCAGACCCCAGAGCGCCTTCGTTTTCACCTACAATCAAATCAGCAATGGCATGAGAAGCATGACTATGCCATGGATAAAACAATGAAATAATGTGTTTACATAGAGTCTGGTAGTTAGCTTACCTACAAATCGATGGATGTTGCCTCGCTTCTCCAACTGCGCAGAAGCCACATGAAACCCGAATGCCAAAACCACATAATGCACAAACAACGAATGTCCAAACCCTTTGGAAATCATTTTCACAAACCCCGATGGAATTAATGGCATGAGTTGCTGGCCATTAACGCATTCATGAACCCTCACCATAGTTTATGAATCATCATTGTAATACATTCAACCAATTCTTAAGATAAACCCTATTATATCGTGGTGCACACTATATCCTATAGTTTCGCCACCTTCTAATGCTAGTGCAAACATATTACCAATGACATGGTATTTATACCATAGTCTTTCAACTCTAAAGTGTGCGCAGACTTAACACTATTGTATAGTGTTTACATTTTATTCCCCTAGCATCAAAGTAATGTGTTGGTACATGCCCTTTTAGTCTAGGTTTTGTCTAGTAGTTAGGAATCATGGAAAATGTAGTATGCCATGATGCCCTTGCTAGGAAGAACAAGCTTAAGTTTCCAAACTCGTAACCAAGGCAGACCTGCAAAATAGAAACAAGAGAAGTGTAATTACTTAACCAAGAGATAGATAATTAATAACATGGTAAGGACAGTAAGTTAATTCACAACATCTATTTAATTAACTAAGAAATATAATTAACAAACATAGGGCTCACCTAAGTCGTAAAACGGAAGAGTAATAAAAGTGCAAGGCGGAACTGGAAGTATATCTAGGAACTGAATTGCTTCAAGTAACCAAATAATCATGATGTCATAATTTAAGTAACCTGTAAGTCAATAAATAAGGTGCCTTAGCTAAAATGAACTAAGTAAGCCTACATAATGAAGAATGACCTTACCTCTTAGATCGTCATGGGAGAGCGACTCCCGCCAATCCACCATTTTTTTTCCCATAAACAAAGTAAAACAATGATCTAAGCCAATTCATTAATTCACCGACAATAATAACTAAGATGTATAAATAGTTTAAATATAAGAATTAAGACATAAGAATTAAACGAACTAATAATCACTTAATGGATAGGAGATTACAAGACAGTATGGGCAGTTTCTAAAGAGATCGAAAGTATAAGTAGTGCATGTAATTCCGCACGAGTAATAATGATCCCCTTTGGGGTAGTTTTCACTAGCCTATAATTTTTTTTATTTTTTTTCAATTTTTGGGGACATTGCAAGAACACACATCCATATTCATCAGTTTGTAATGTGTGTGCATGTGTATCATTGCATTCTTCAACATGGTTATCATTAAGGGCTTTGCTTCTCAAGGGGTTTGATCCTTCTCAAGCCTTGATGGAGACATCATTAATATGGAATCATGCTAGTTTAAGATGTTAAGAAATGGATACATAATCTAATGGGTAAGGGCACCATCATTGATACTCATCGCCATCCACTACAATATTTGCAATCGAGAGTAATCTTCACCAAACAAGACACTGCAACTATATTTTGTTTTCACATAAACTTCATCTAATCATTAAATATAAAAAGAGTATAATATATAAGTTTGGATATGCGCTTTAAAGGCCTCCCACCTATAATATCACATTTGGAACTCTTATGCACCTTGAGTCTTTCACCGATGATGCATACAAAGAGGCATACATAAAAGAAAAGGATATTGAAGAGGTGTTTCAATAGCTACAATGGTGGGATATTGTAGAAGAAGGTGAGAAAAAGGTTGAATATCATCTCAAGGATGGGTTTCTCTATAGTCTACATAAATTATCACATCCCCTCCCGTCCACTCGAGGGGGAATGCGACCATGATGCTATCTTATCCGGGAAAACAAGCCCCATGAACATAAATATAAAAATGCATTGAAATAAAACATACACAGATGCATACAATTGCAATTATACATTAGAATAAATTCATCCATTCAACACATTAAACATGTTCATCATATTTCATCAAGAAAATACAAATGCAGAGATTAACACAGAGATACTTATCTTGAAAGAAGCTCATCCCACAAACATCTATGTTGCTGCAACATTCCACCCAACCATAGGCCAGTGTGCTCATCAATATCTGAGCATCATTGCCACCCCCGTGCTGGGCATGATTCTCACAAGGAATAAGGGAACACTACCAGACTCACACATAGCCAAGGACAAAAAAAAAACTCAGCCAAGCCAACAGAGTTGGGTTTATCAGGCTACAGAGGAGCTGGAAAAGATGACTCCTAAGATAGTGAGCACAACCATAGAGCTATAGACACCTGCGCATAATCTATCCTAGCTTTTAAAACATATACACACCCAACACAAGGAATCATCCCATTCTCTGCTACACAGTCCCTGAGGCTATGCCTTCCCATTCAGTGCTATTCAGGGTGTGCAAAGAAGAAAACCATCCCCCTAGATCTGTCTCTGAGGTTCCTTCTGACACTAGGTTTATCAAGCTAGTCCAGACCCCATTTCCACTCCCAAACAAGTTCAAATCAAAACAACAGAGGCATACAAAGCAATGTAAGTTATTAGATTGATGAAAAACTTCTTGGAGGCCAAAATCAGAAATGGCAATTCAATAAAACAACCCATCCTGTGCAATTCATTTCCAAAAATGAACTCTATCTTCACGTGGGCCAAAACGACTCCCTGAGTCCCTGAAATCGTGGATTTGTGCCCCATTGGTTGTGCAACACATAAAACATGAAATTCCCAACCGTGGGAATGTAGAAACAACACAAAAACGCCCAACAGAGATCCCATCCACTGAATGTCAACAAAACCACTTCCTAGCCATGGGAAATATGAAGAACACTACAAAATCATCCATGGAGAATGCCAAGGAGCTCCAAAAACGTGGGAAGGCAACAACGTGAATGCCCGAGAGAATGGGCAGCATTTTGGGGTGTTAACTTGCCCCGAAAGGTAATTAACACTTTTACCAAGATGTGCATTCTCATGCCTTGTAAAAAGGTCATAAGGGAAGAGATGGTATGGCGTGGAAACTTTTTATTCTTTGTTGAATCACATCACCTATGTAGTAAAGGTCTAAAAGACCTCTTGACACATACTACTCATTTTCTTAGTGCATATCATATTAATTGTTTTTATTAATGTGGATGAATTATGACATTAAAATTAACTATGTCATGGATTTTTACATTTTTTGTGAAGTTTTTGTTTTCAATAGTTTTCTTCTCACATCACATAGAAAATAGAAAATGAATAAAATCATAACAACAACACCAATAAATAGATCACAATTTTAAACAAAACAAATTAAAATGCATAAAAAATAATTAAACCCTATTCCCCATACATTTTCTACCTTTCCAAAAAAATGTAAAACATTCAATTCTCAAGACCTATAAACCTTAAAGTGCTACATAATAGAAAATTCTTAAAAAGCCCTTTGTATAAAGTTTCACTAAAAATTGTTTAAAAAACATATGAAATTGTCTAAATAAAATATAAAGTAAAAAAAAAAAAAAAAAAAATTAGTATATATATAATATAATATTCTATGATCGTTAAAACCAAATTCCGTGGGTAGAGGAAGACCCTCCTCTAATAAACCGTCAACAGCATGAGTTGATTCATTGTTGTAAAAATATGGGCATAAGAAATAGAAATAAGTAAAAAATAAAAAATGAGCCCACCTAAAAAATAAAATAAAATTCACTTCATAAAACCTAGTCGATAGAACCACAAAAACAACGCAGGTCTTTCTCCTCCAAGTCCCATTAATTACATATAAATAGATATATTATTGGTTTGCGGTGCTCCTGATCTCTAGGAGTGAATCAGCTAGTGGTGAGTCGACCTCTGATCCTCTATTTATATAGAGGTGCCCAGGGTTGAATTACATTTAAAAGACGAGAGAAATCTACAAACACAAAGAGTAGCGGTGGGTTTTCCTTCGGTTTGATTTTGACCTTGCGAACTTTTGCAGCGGTTCGGATTTTGTGGAATTGAATGTGTATTAAAAAAATAGTCGTATAATTGAACGGGAATTTTACAAAACTTACACTGGTTGATTGTTCAATGGTAGGATATTTACGTCATCTCTATGTTGTAAACAAATAATATTAGAAAAAGCCTACTTCACTATATACATTTTAGAATTGAACTCGTGTCAATAAATACATGTATGGAAATCAATAGAAATTTAGAAAACTCATGGCTCTTGACTGTTCAAATATTTTACATAATATGTTCTAGTTATTGTCTATGGTGGTTTTTCATTGAACATTTCTTCTTAGTACAATTTGTATCTTGTTTGACTAACCATCATATTTTGCAGTCATTCACTCGAAGGAATTTGTAATCAACAGTTTTGTGCATATCATTCTCTACATGAAAACAAAACGAATCCATAGGTAAAGCATCAAATGAAAGTATTGGGAAAGAAGATATCATAAGAAAAATTGTGTTTGATATTTTAAACCTATTTATGAATGGAAGGAGTGTCAAG
>LPNX010068894.1:897-95624 GCA_001517045.1 Pseudotsuga menziesii
CATAGGCATCAATTCTTCTCTGATAGAATCATAAATGACTCTTCTAGCCTTACCTTGCTTCCTCTTGTAGGCAAGGCTACCAGCATTTGAAGTTGGCTCTTCTTTGACATTAAGAACAATGTCATCCAAGTCATTCTCATCTAGAATGGCTGTCAATCTGGCCTTCCAGGAATTGAAGTTTGTTGAACCATTAAGCTTCTCTTCCAGTTTGAAACCATTGATTGCCATCTCTGTCACTTGTCCAAAATGTTAGATCTGCAAACCTTATTCCAAGATCTAGTGAAAAACAATAGAAGTGTCCCTTTACTGTATTTTCACATGCTAAGCTCTGATACCATGTTGAATTTTTAGCATTAGCATAAACTTTAAAAATTTGCAGATCTACTTAAACAATTCAGCAGTATAGTAAAAACACATTCATCACATCAGCACACATGGACACAAGATTTTTCAGTGGGAAAACCTTCAAAGGACAAAAACCCCAAAAGCATTAATAGCTCATCTCGTAAATGAGATGACTAAGAAAATTCTTCAAAAAGTTCCTTAATTCCAAATCTAGAATTTTTCCACAGTAATTGTAAAATTCATCAATAAAAATCAGATTGATAATTTTACCCAAAATTTCCAGAAATTACACAAATTACCAACTTAGGGTTTCAATAGGAAAACAGAGATTTCTCTCTCCTGCCCAAAAATATCAGTCTGCCAGTAATTGCCCGAAAATATCAGACTGTCTGTTGCCAGTGGCTTTCTCTCTCCTGCCCGTTGCCCCGATTTGACTTCTTTTGTTGCCCACAACCTGGATCTGACTTCTGCTGCTACCCACAGCCTGGATCTGGCTTCCCGTGAGTCTGTAGGTTGCCCGGTTCTTTTGTGGGGCAGTTTTAAGCCTGCCCGAGGGGCAAACAAACCCTACCGAGTTCTTTTAGGGCTAGCCCGAGGGCCTTGTGGCCTGCCCAGAACCCTTACGGGTATGGTGTTGCTGGCCGAGAGGCCTAGCACGCAACCTCGAGGCCTACTGTAGCAGCGCGGGAGCCAAGGCTGCCAACCCTGAGCCTGTTGTAGCAGCTCGGTGGTAGGGCAGGGCTGCCCATGGAGTAGGGCACTCAGCCTGAGTGCTGCCGGAACTAATGGAGACTGCGTTGAAAAATAAACAAGAGAAACAAAGTTGTCGGGAGGTGTACAGACGGTGACAGAGCTGCCCGAAAAATAAGAATGGTTGCCACAAATATTCTGAGATGAAGAAAACTGATAAGAACCCTAGCTGAGTTTTTGTTGATGATGCTCTAGGCTGAGGCAAAAATCTTCTTCAACAAAGTAGCAGCTTCACCTGTGAGAGAAAAACTTGTGTGTATAGTGAGAAGACTTGATCTTCTTTTATAGCCTTCATTCACCTATAAGTGGACAAGATTAGAAAAGATAAAAATAATAATATTTTTAATCTTTTCCTAATTTCACTTCCACTTTTACCAAAAAGGTCTTTTTATTTTTCCTTTGACTTTTCTAAGAAGTCCTTATTATTTTGACTTTCACTTGTGGTCATTTTCTTGTCGTCAACAAGTCTTTATTTATTTTGACTTTTGACTTTGGCCTTTCTCCAAGTGCCCCTGTGGTCATTACCTGTGGTCCTTTTTTATTTCAAAAGTACATCATCATAAACCAAGAGAGTTATTAATGCTTTTATCTCACACACTGTGTGACACCTGGATCTAGTACTAGGGTAACTTAACCAAGGGTAGCTAATCCTTGGAGAAGCACACCAAACCCATAGATCAAGGGTCAAAGTGCTACACACATGACCAGACCCAGTCTAGGGTTTACAGTGTCTTCATTCTCCAAGAGAATGGCTACTCAGAACTAAGCTGAGTCTACCAGTCCCAGACTGGTCTACATCGTCGTCCTGGACCAGATGTCTACTCAACACAAAGTTGAGTCTACCCAGTGCAAAGTTGGGTCTATACCAGTGTTGTCGGAACCGGCAAAACCGGCCGGTCTGACCGGTTTACAGGGTTGGCCGGTCCGGTCAGCAAATGTTTTTTGAAAAACCGGATTTTTGTCCAGACCGAGTATGGAACCGGCCAAAACTGGCCAAAACCGGCCGAACTAGTCAAAAACCGGCCGAACCGGCCGGTCTGGACTGGGGACTCAGAAAACTCAATTTTTAATAGCTTGTGTGACTTGTGGGATGAGGTGCTAGGAGTCTGGTTGAACTGGAAAATTGTTGTGCTACATGAAGACATGTGGCTGTAAATTTGGTTCATGTACATGCCATCCTAAAGTAAGGATCATTCCCATACCAAACTGAGTCCTCAACCCTCTTGGTCTACCCCTATGACGATTGCTTATTGCTTCTATCATTTTCTGCCTTACATTTCTTCATAAAATTGGAAGGAAATGATCAACCCTAATATTGCTTTGATGTATCATGTAGCTTTATAAATTGTCTCTCTATACTTATAGACATTCTCACATTGCAAGACAGATATAAGAAAAGGCTCAATCAAAAAAAATCCTTGAAACAGTATACATGTATAGAAACCATGATATGATAGAAATAATAGATATCTGATGGAAAATCTAGGATCTTTAATAATAGGATCTGATGGAATCTAGGATCTTGAACATAAACCATATTATTGGAGTGACACTCATCCTTTGAATGTCATTGGGTTTTGGCTAAGGAATCACCATTATTGTTTTGAAAGGTTATCTTTGGATTGGTTGTTGTCCATTGTTACATTGTTATATATGTTTTTTACAAAATATGAATATTTTATGTATTTTTTAGTCAGCCGGTTTTTTGCCGGTTCCGGTCCGGTTCACATTTTGGGCTTCGCCGGTTCGATGACCGGTCCGGTTCCGATAACATTGGTCTATACCAACGTAGATCCAAATCCTAGGCTCTATCAAGCGTCGAGATGGATCAAATCTCTCGAGGTGTAAACCTCTTCTTAAGTATCCATTGATTTGATTTAAACCAAAAGACACATCTTTTTATTTAAGGACCACATATAATATTTTTATTATTTTTTATTTTGTTAGGAACCAACATTGCATCATTTCCCACGCACGGTTTTAAAACCATATGCAAGGCCCTCCTACAACCATGGGTTGTTTAGGAGGCCTTGCACATAGTCTTAAAACCATTTGCAAGGCCCTCCTAAACCATGTACAATAAAACCATGGGTTGTCTAAGAGGCCTTGCACATGGTTTAAAAACGATGTGCAAAGCCTCCTAAACCATGTACAATTAAACCATGGGTTGTTTAGAATGCCTTGCACATGGTTTTAAAACCATGTGCAAGCCCAACATTTTTTTGCAGATAAATCAATTTTGTGTTTATTTCTTGACCCACATATTTTTTTTAAGGATAATTAAATTTTTACTTTTTTATTGTTTTGTTAGGTAGGAAGATTACAACATCTCCCCCATATTAGATTGTTTTTGTGGCCAACATTTTTTTGGCCGATTAGAAAATTTTATTTTTTATTAATAAAAATAACGTTATGAAAGTGATATTATTTTTTATTTTTTGTTACAAAATCTCTCCCATAATATTCACTATCACTATTATTTTTTGCCGACATGTTACAAACGTTACATCAAGTTACATGATCTCTCCCATAATATTCACTATCACTATTATTTTTTGCCGACATGTTACAAAAGTTACTAACGTTACATCACGTTACAAGATCTCTCCCATAATATTCATTGTCACTATTATTTTTTGCCGACATGTTACATACATTAGTAACGTTACATCACGTTACAAGATCTCCCCCATACTGGGCAATAGAGCGCCTCTCGACGCAATCATGGTCCGAGACCAGATATCTACCATTCAACAAAATGGTCACTCAACACTGGGTTGAGTCTTCAACGTGGTCCTGGACCAGGCGGTCCCACTCTCCTAAGAGAAGGGCTCTAGATGTTGCTCAGAAAAATCAACAGTCCCAACTTCAACTTGGGCTGCAATATTAGGTGACCAAATAGTTTCTTTGAAACTGGGCTTTGCTCTTAAAAGAAAACATGACCCTAGGGGTTTCTTGATGCTCATTTCAAACAAAACCATGTCAAGAATGGTTATGCTCATGAAGAAGTTCCTGATGACTCCATCTACCAGGGAATGAATACCTTTTCTGAAGTCTTGGCCAGGGCTAAGAGCACAGATGAACAGAGCCAAATTTTACAACATCAATGGGAGCTTAAAACTAAGGTCTTGGGCTACAGAGCAATGGAGCTAGACATCCTTGAAAAGGTAAGAAAAGACAAAGAAAAGAAAGAAGCTCAAGAAGCAAAAGTTCCACCAGTGATTACTTATCCAGATGGGAATAAGGGTAAAAGCCCTATGGAAGACCCTCCACAGGTTAAGGTTGCTCAACAATTGAAAACATTAATGCAGACATCCAAGCAATCAAAGCATAAGTTAGCGCAGATGTCTTCAGTATTGGACACTTAAGCAACTGCAACTGCTAAGCCTACTACTAACATTCAAGTAACTACTGCGGTTACCCAAGTGTGTGATGATCAAGTAGCAACTAAGGCTAATCCAGCTAAAAAACAGAAAATTCAGGTTACTACTTCTCAAACCCCTACCATAGACTTTATTGACTGTGATATTGAAGAGGAAGTGCATTCCCATGTGCTTGTGGTGGAGGAAGTAACTGAGCATTTGCAAACAGTTACAGATTTGTTCAATGGTAATGAAATGAAAGATTTTATCCCTAATCCAAGGTTCCTAGAATCCACTTTTGTTTCTGATTATTCAAATTCGGTTTTTCTCCTCTCATTTATCCAAACTCTCTCAAATTTGCCTGCCGGGGCGATACCATCATCCTCGTTATCTCAACTTCATCACACTTTGACCTCTACACCTGCTTCTATCCCAGCCAGCTCAGTCCGACGTCCCATGCTTCCATCTACTGTTGCAGAGACCCAATCCTTGAAAGTCCCTCTACAATTTCCCTCATTCATCCTTTCATCGTCACCTATTCTTGAGCAAATTTTAGTACCCTGATCATCACTTCCAGCTGCGAACATTTGCATTCCATTCTCTGAAACTTCCATATCGATCCTCTCTTCAACCTCCAAACCAACAGTTATTCAAAAAATCTCTTCTCCCTTACCTACCTCCCATATTACTATGCCATACCCGCTTCCACCATTACTCAGACATCTTCATTGGTTTCAACAGTGAATGGGACTTCATCATTTACTGAATTAGTAGCTAAGTTTTAAGAAGATATTGTAGTCCCTCTTGGGGATTATTTCTACAGCAGGTCATCCAAGGCAATGGTTAGAAATGGAAGGAAGAGGAGCAAAGATCAAGGTGGTTTGGAAGCACCTGTTACTCATCAGATAATCTGGACTCAGCAGTCTGGTGATCCCCAGGTAGATGCAATTGATACAGCTACAGCTTTAGGTGCATTTACAGGTGCAAACCTTGATGCAGTTAACACACTGAACAGGGAGATTAATAGAAGAAAGGAAGAAATAAGCAAGCTAGAAGAAGAACTGGATAGAACCAAATGGGAGCATAAGGCTTATGTTGTTGATCTTGAAAGGGCATCTGAAGACAGGTTCAAAGAGTTACAGCTGAAGAATACTTCTCTCCAGGCTGAATAGCATAATGAACAGGCTATAAATGCCACCATTACACAAAGGATAGCTATGCTTGAAAAACAATGTGAAGATGCAACTGCAAGTGCAGCTTCCTCTGCCTTTTCTAAGTTTTCCCAGCAAGAGTTTAGAGACTTGGCCATCCAGATCAATCAGGAACACCATGAATTATTAACTGAATTGTTTAATACTTTGGATGACATTATGGAGACTCATGTTGCTTTTGGCAAAATGTCTGTCACCCTTGAGGGGCAGGCAGCCAAGAGAGAACAAGCTTCTAAGGCCTATGATGATATTCTAGACTGGCAGAAGTACATGAAGGATAGGCCAGAGGATATCACTATCCTTAGCAGTTTTCAGTTGAAGAAAGTCAGGACTGTATTGCGTGCTTGGCTTGACTTAAACGAAATGATTGAAAATACAATTCAGAAAGCACAGGCTATTTGTGGAAGGAGATGGTATGTTGTGGACAACATTATGAAAATATTGCACTTCCCTACCATGGATCTTATTAAGAATGCTTGTCCACCAAAATTAATCATTGAACAGGTTGAACGTCGATGCAATGAGGCCAAAGGAAAAATTCAATGCCTTGACCATATCAATATTGAAGACATGGATCGGTTAATAAGACAATCTCTCGCTATTGAGGGCAAGATCCACATTTTTGTCTGCATTTGGCACAAGCTGGCTAAAAACGAGATGGAAAATTTCAAGTGTGACGCTCAACTAGGGTTTGAGTCAGCAAATTATCCCAACATAGATGAATTGTTAGGGATTTGGACTAGGTGGCGAGAATTTCTTGGCCATTAGTTTCATATGGATTTTTCCAATCCCAGTTTCATGGGGATTTACTCTTTTTGTAATTATTATTTAAAGGGCAGATTTCTCGTGTAATAGGGGGGGATTTTGAAGGGGAAAAATCAGCCCAAGAGATTGGAGACACTCTGGTTAATACAGGGTTTGTAATTTTTTTGCAAACTTTTTTTATAATACAGTTATGTTGTTCTCTTGAATCTTCTTCTGCCTATTTGATCAAATTTCTTTGATAAGTATTGATTTTTCCACTTCAGATTGTTCACCATCACTGTTTAATCTTTTTGCAAATTATAAGTACATTGATCTATGGTTTTGATTTCTCTTTGCTTATGATCTGTGTATCTGTATAGTTTTAATGAATTTATTCAATTAAAACTTTTATCTATTTCTGCAAATGGTTTTAAAGGAAATATCATTCTTGATGTTAATTTTTCAATTGACATATCAGTTACAAGTTGATCTTGAATATACTAAACATTTAATTGACTGTTAGTCAATTTTAATTGGTTGATAGTAATTTAAATTGATGAGTAATTAATCCCTTTTACATTTATGTTGAATTGATAAAACGCTTATCTATTTTCACCTCAAGTTAACCTGCAAACAAACAAGATACCTTCTTAGAGTAGTACTGACTTAGATTAGATTTCCTTCTTAGGTAGATTCACTTTCATTCAATATCTAAGACATTCAGTTTTCCTTCATTGGGAAACAGATCCTTTCTGGATCAAAACTATAAGTGCCAGCGGAGGCCTTTATATCCGTGGGAGATTACTATTCCAAACAGACTGGGGATAGAACTGTTCTTGCGTAGGACCTATTGAAGCCTTTCAGTCTGGGTTTTCCCCCTCTGTTGTGAGCCTTGGGACCCATTCCAGCAACCTACACTCCCGAGGCTTCAACAGGTTGATAACCATGACAGAGTTACTATAAATTTAAGGCAGAAATGGATTTTGCATATTTTTCCCATTCTTCATTGATGGTTTAATTGTTATTCCACCACTAGTGATTTATCTTCAAATGAAGTAGCATGTTATGATGGTAGACTTACCAGTGCTTTCATTATCAACAGCTAAACACACATGCATATATATATATCTATTATAAGAAGTTGCAAGGATATGCAGATTGGATATATGCATTGAATCCTTGCATGCCTAGTTCTATTGAAGATGATGTATGAAATGATAGGCTTTTAAGAGATTAAAAACATACGCTGCTATTCATGCTGATTCCTCTTGCCCTATTATGACGCTGTTATGACTGTAACAACAAGAAATTATAGGAATTACTGTGTATTTTTATTCATATAAGCTGCTAAATTGTGTTAGGTGCCCTTGAGGAGGATGAGCATGACAACGATAATGTCATTCTAACTTTACAATTTCCTATATATCTCAAGCAATAAGTTGTTCATGTTTCTATAACACTTTGGCTTATGAGACTTGGCTGCAGTAAACAGGCACCAACAATATAGAAAACCCTATCATAACAAAAAATATCTTCCAGAAAAACAATTCTCCAAGAACATAATTACCATAACTATTTATCGAGTTAAAAACACAAACATACCTGTGTAGAAAGCTGCCAAAAGCTCATATGTTCCAAAGCGAACTCCCAATGCAGGAGCTTTCCCAAGAGTCATCCACCCAAGTCCACTATATAATCCTAAATCATACACAACGCAAGACAAATTAATAATCATGATAAACATAAACAAGAAGCTTGTGATAGACGTTACTTTAAAGGTATTTCATTACATTTTGAGGCAGATTACCTTTTTATAAGTACATCAAGTATCTAAGTAGGAGAATATAAAAGTGAACAATTACAAGCAAGACACTGTAATTTAGCAGATGACCTAGTTCAAATTAAACCCGCAAGCTTGCACCTTTGCACATTAGTGTGGATGAATGTAATCTATCAAATCTAGGATTTCTAATTGTCAATGCTTGTACTCATTTGCATTTAATATTTGGTCTTAAGAACACCTATGTTCATGGCTCTAGTTTCACCAAAATCAACAATTGTAGTTCTCTCTCATAATGGTACCCTATAGAATAATAATTTCACCTATATGCATACAAAATGTAACAACCCGAAAATACTATTAAATTAAATATAATAAAAATATAGGAAAATTAAATTAAATATTAAAATAAACACTTATCACCATGAATAGGATAACTATGACTAATAATATTGAATAACTAATAAATGAATAAATTAAAAGAAAATTTATAAATAAATTAATAAAATATACTAGAATCAAATTCCAAAGAAAATCATAAAAAAACTACATAAAGGAGGAGGATTGGAGGAGAAAGGGCATTCATTCATTCATTCTTTTTAGATTTGTAGGAATATCAGTATGATTATGGTTATGAAAGGGAAGAGAACACATTGGCTAAGGTCTATTGGTTGGGGGCTCGGTGTCTCAATTGAGCGGGGGCCACTGCGGGGTTGGTTGGGCGGAGAGTCGTCCCCAACAAGTTGTTTTCCCTCATCGCTTATGGAGCTCTAGAGGTACATTCTTTCTATCTCTCATCGGATCCAAGTATGTCTTCTTCCTATTTCATTTTTATTGTTGTTATAATATCTCAGTTATTCTTTGGATCTACAAACTATTCATATTAATGAGAAGATCTTAAGTGAATTGTAAGTGAGTAATTGTTTTCTAAATAATTGTAGGTCCATTGGGACCTTACACAAAGTATTATGTCATTAGGCAAGATATGTTCTATAGGCAAGAGGTTACATAGTTGTTAGATCCTTGTTTATGTCTCAATGTCTTGTTTATGTCTCAATGTCTTATTTATGCACAACCTAGCAGCCAATTGATTGGCAAGAAATCAGCCACTAATCCGGTACAACTATGGACTTTCCCCCCACCGTGTCACTAATGGAGGAAACTTACAAGTGAGCAAGCCTAGACTAACCAAGGGGTAGACCCTAGCCATTCTCTAAGGAAACCTACATGGGTTTCATTTACCAAAGATAATGATCTAGCTTTTATTTTTATTAGGAAGTGCCTAGCTTAAGGTATATGATTAGGTTATGTTGCCGCCTAATTTTCACCTCAGGTCACGTGGCAAAAATCTTCAAGCCACTTGGTGCGACCTTGGGGGCAAGCCAGAGCCAAGTGTTGTCACCTGATACTCAGCTCCTACGTCTAGGTCAAGTCCTAGCGAAGCCAAGGAGGGTGGTCCCTAAAAAAATAAAATCTAAGGTCTCTAATCTACGAAAGAAACAAAAATTAATCTAGGAGTTAAAATGATATGAATAAATGAAACAACAGACTTCTACAAATAAAATTATAACAACATTGAAAGTTTAAACATCATTCACGACATTGTAGAATTGATTTAAACATGAAATAAAAGTATTGACCAGTGTCGATAAGTGAAAAAGTGTTGATGTTGTTGTGTCGGGAAAGTTTTGCAATTGTCTCATTCTAAATTTTGGATTCATTAATGAGTGGATTTAGGTGTGGGTTTGTTGACCACCTAACCAACTAGGTGGGAAACCATGTACCATGTATCTTGAAGACGAGAAAGATGTAATTGACAAGTTTTTTCAAGCGAGGCAGCTTTTCCTCTTTCTCTTCTTGTCTTTTCTCCATGAAATTTCTGCACCCTTACGAGGGGATTTTGTAAGGATATGCTAGCATGCTAGTCAAATGTTCTAATACTTAGCTGCCTAAGACTTTCTCATTAGGGAAGTCCTTTCATCAAGTGTTTTTCTTCCTTGGATAATTAAAATTCATTTTTAGTGATTTTAATTATCTAAGTTTTTCACTCAAAATTTCCCCCAAAGTGGTGAAAGGTGTTCTAGTGATAGAGTCTGCGGGGCGATTAAGGCCTAGGAGTGTTCTATATCACCATGCTAGACATTATCCAGAGTTTTGCGGAATTTCATTATGTTTTGCCAAGTATTTTTTAATTTTTGGTGATTAAAAAATGTCCCTCATCATAAAAAAGTTGTAATATAAAGAGGGTTAATTGGCACCTAATGCCCATAAATAGGGGTATGGGTACTCAAAATCAATGGCATGAGACGCCTTACACCCTTGGGCAAAGTTTGAAGTAATTTAGACGGGTTTTGCTAAGGTTTTGGGCATGTTTTGCTAAGTCAGTTCAAAAAACCAAGAAAAATGGCCATTAATTAAAATGGCAAATTTTTGGAAAATGCCTAAAGTCACTTGGAGGGTGGAAATATTGTTTTTTAAAGTCAAGTTATGTTCCTAAGGTGACATTAGAGGCAAAAAGGGGGGGGCGCCATGAAAGTGTTTCTTAAGTTTGAAGTTTCCCTCTCTAGAAACTATGTCCCCCTCTCCATGGGCCCTTCCCTTGCTCATGCAACAAGTGACAAACATGCAAATGGGGTCTCCCTTCGCTTTTTTCCTATTTAAAGAGATTTCCCCTCCTTATTTAGGTTACAATCTCTCATTCTCTCATGCTCTTGCTCCCTCTTGCTTCCATTGTGCTCCCATTTTTGTGAGTGTTTGTAATTTTCAGCCATTTAGGCTTTTTAATAAAAATATTTGAAGGAAACCTGGTGTGTCTTGGTGCTCATGGTTATTTGCTTCTATGCTTTAGAGTTGCTCAAGTGATTGGAGGCCAAAGAGGCAAATTTATTTGCCTTGGTGAGATCTAGTCATTTTTGTTAGATTTCATGAGTTTTCAAATTGCTATTAAGAAGTTCAGACTTTCTTGTTTGAATCATATGATTTCTTGATACATTTTTTGGAACTCACCTCTTTCTAGTTTGTGTAGCAAAAATCTTTCAAGTTGCAGGTTGCTAAGATTGGAGAGTGGGACTCTAGGGTTAGATGTGCCACTTCTTCAAGTTGAAGAACAAAGAGCACTCTTTCCTCACTCACTTTCTCATAAAATCTCTGCATTTGTATTTTATCTTTATTTGCATCATTATTTGTTAACATCTTCATTTTTTACAAGTCATTTGAAGCTCCTTGCTCAGTAAATTTTTCGGAAGTTTCATACAAAATTTTTACAATTGTATGCAAGGTGTCCCAAAGTGATTTTGGGCATCTTTCACTATTTTTGCTTCTTGTTTTTTGCAGGTGTTTCATTTTACAGGGGAAGGTTATGCCAAAATTTGGCCAAAAAATAGTGCAGAAAAATTTCAAGCCAAAGCCGCATCAAAGTTCATTGCTTTGAAGAGTCTATTTCTTTCTCATTCTCTCATTTTCCTTAGAAATAGAGTGCAGAAATTTCCTTCATTGTAACAAGTCCAAGAGAGTCTCTTGACTTGATTCTTTATTCATTTTTTAAAGTTATATTTGAAGTTATTTTACAGCCATCCCATGCATGCAAACGAAGTTGGGCTTGCCCACCCTTGCATTGCAAGTAAAGAGAGTCTAGATTTACTTACTTAGCTTCATTTTCAGTATTTCATTTACTTTCATTGCTTGCCCCATTTCCTCAATAGGAAGAAAGTTGTGAGGCTACATTATATCTTCATCTTCTTAAAAAATTTGTCATCCATTGCTAGCAAAGGAAGTTGACCTTGCCCACCCTTCCATAGCAATCGAAGAAGGGTGTAATGAACAAAATAAACAATGAATAAGAAATAATAAATAATATTAATAAATTAATTAAATAATAATTAAATGAAAAACGCAAATGAAGAGGCACCTTATGAAAGGTGGCGTCTCATCACCAAGGCAAACCCTTGCATGGGTATTTATACAAGTATCATTTCTCATTGTAATCATCTCTTATCTTATCAATCATATATTTTATTTATTCATGGAGTATTGTACTATGGCTTATTTGTGCTGGTTATTTCCTTAAGAAACGATTTTGTTGTTTAATTGGTATCAAAGCCCCTTCTTGGGCATTCCGTTGATACTGGTTTTTGGGAGTTTTTCCCATAGGGTGTTTGACCACCTCAGGTTTTCGATCGGACCAATAAGGCTCAAAATTTATGATAAAGAAAGAGCATTCACCTACAAGAGGAAAAACATTAAAGAAACCGTTGTTGCTACAAGAGGAAAAACATTAAAGAAACCGTTGTTGGGTTGGATCACCATCAAAAGCAAAAATTGGTGAAACATTGTCCACCTACGTGCTGCTCTCCCCTCCACTCCATAACCATGTGCCTCGGCACCACCCCGACGCTCCTCAATTATATCGATGCATGTATCTTTCCTGCCCTCGTCGGTCCACTCCAACATCACTCCTACGTGCAAATCTACCAAGCACAGGTTGTGGCCTGCTTTCCCATAAACCACCATTGTCATCCCACTGTGCGCCTCCGCTCCATCCAAAGTGCCCACCTATCACACGATCATTCCTCGTAACTTGCGCTCAGTTACCACCCCACGAAGACCGCACATAGACCTCCTTCCGCTTGCACACCATGCCAACCCCTGTTGAAATACTAAGAGGGGGGGTGAATCAGTATTTCTACTATTTAAAATTTTAATCAGGAGGAAGTTGTTAATCACCAATCATAACATATCATCAATGTACACAAAAATAATAAGATGCACAGTACACAATGTTTTTGACATGGAAACCCAAGTCCTGGGGGTAAAACACAGAAGCCTTTTTAAAAATAAATTTGACCCAGTAATAACTGGGGTAAACAAATTTAATACAACTTTACCAGCTACAACTGGAAGGGGCTACAACCCCTTAGGCTTTGTCAGCTACAACTCACAAGCTGCTATGACAACTTAACTCACAAGATTGTGAGCCCTAGCACCACCCTACCACCCTAAAGAAAAAGACTGTTGAACCTATGGACCTGTCAAACACCAAACCCTGAACTTCCTGCTACTGATAACCTCTACTTTTTTATCATTGCCAAATCATTACTGTATATATCACTACCACACATTGCTGATGTAAATCCTTGTACACCTAGTCTTACACAATCACTGAAGCAGTTTTGATCTTCTTATACTGAACATCATCATAGGTTATCTTCAAATAGCATTGTCATCATAGGGTATGCATCATCAGTATCATAAAGTGTAGGAGTGCATCAGCATCATAGAGTGTGTTATCATGGTATAGGTAACATGTATCATCACATCATCATCTTCATGTACCATATCAAGGCATTCATCATCATATGAACGATCACAATTTCATACATGTATTGTACATATATACACTGTTCACATTGTCTAGTATTGTTTACTTAACCCTGTACACTCTACTATGCAAACATTTGTACACTATGCACACTTATATACGCTTACTGTACATACCAATTTACTACATCATTGTTCACATTATTCAACACTGTATACACAGACACATGCACACACACATACCTTGTCACTGAATACTGTGCTTGTATAGCAGACTTCAAATTTGGCCTTATACTCGGACTGTAAGAGGGCAGCAGTACTTAGTCAAGTATGGACTGTTTGCATCATGGATAACTCCTACAAGAATGAAGAAAACTTCAGACAAACCTGGACTTGTTCTACTCCGAAACAAGGTGATCACTGTAGAGATTCGGGTCTGCACTTTGTTGTTGCCCATAAACTTCTTCCTTAAACCAATGAAAGCTACTCCCATAATACTTGTATTGTCTTATTGAGACTTGGAATTGTTGCAAGGTAAAAGGGCAATGTAAAAATCGAAACCCCAAGACAAATGTATCTTTTGCTGCTAAAAGAAAACTCAGTCAATTGCTCCTAACTTCGGGTCTCTTGCTGCTGCTAGTATTTCCACAAAAAAACTTAGTTCACAACTCCTAATCCCCAAAAACCTCAGTCATACTTTATCCCAGCAAAATTTCTCAGTCACAAGGCTAGTGAATCTACCTCAGACAACTTTTTAAGGTACTATGTTCATTGGTAATGTTTGTTAAGAAATTTTGTGTATTAATACACTTGAGTACGCGTGAGAGAGAGGTTATACTAGGGCCGACTTCTAGGACAGTTTTACTATTTTAAAAATTAATTTGACAATTTTATATGGGACCAACTTGTTTGGAGGTTGAATTAATTTCATGTGTTTTTAAGATTAAACCCTTGCTTATTAATTTTAAAAATGATATTATGTTAAAAGAAGTTTTAACATTAAAACCACTTTAATGGGGCAGACCTCAAGGGAGGGTTTAAAACTCATTTTATAATTTTTTTAAACATGTTTTCAAAGGTGGGTTAAACATTAAGTTTATTATCTTAATACCTTATTTATTTGTTAATGATCTTTTTATTGATTTAAAAAATGTTTTAACACTTTAACTTAATGGTAAGGGTTTTATGGGCCTTGCGGGTTTAAGGGTCATCAAACAAGGTCATCATTAAGACATCATTAGTGTTTTAGGGGCAACTCAAACAACATAGGGTGGAATGTAGGCTTAGGGACCAAGGGTAAGGGTTTTACGGTATTTTGTTAGGTCAACAAAGTTACCACAAGCTTCATAGTCATGACCATCAAGGTGTGGGGGTGCCTAGACTTCTCCTAGGGTATCATGACCTCAAAAAAACAGAAATGACCACTGAAAGGGTCATTTGGACTCTTGTAACTTCTTCAACCCACCAAGGACACATTCTAGGGTAATAGGGCAAGGTCGTGGTGCTGAGGAACCAAAGAAACAACTGGGGAACCATAAAAACAACTTAGGGGTACTTAAAAACTCTAAGGGGTGTACATGAATTTTGGCATTGTTCCAAGGGCTCCAAGGGCTTCAGACTTGAGCTTGGACAAGGTCAAAAGGTCTCCTTTGACATTGACAACTGCTAAACCCTCAGGGGCTCCTCAAAGGACACCTAGACACATTGACACACACATGTGGCATCAATGACAATTTAGTCAACAAGCCCCTCTTCCATGCCCCTACACAAACCTCCCGCATACCCTTCCATGCTCGTTCGACGTCCTCCACCATTGCTCTACGCTACTCTACACCACCCCTGCTCACTCCACGACCCTCCACGCAACACCCTCTAGCGCCCTCATTTCCCCATCCACACTCCACTCACACACTCCTTCCATTCTTTTGCTTAGTCGCAAACCTTTGTTCTCATACGCCTTCAGACCACCTCTACACCACCACGCCATCCTACTTCTCCTACACCAACACACCATGTCTTCACTACAAGCACCCGCAAACTCGCGCCAATCCGCCGCCAAACCAGTTCACGCTCACACCAGCCATATTCATTAGCTGCTCCTCTTTAGACAAACGTTGTCATTCCAAGAACTAACATGACGATTGAAGTTTACATTTTTAGAATATATCTTTCTAAGTGTTTGAAACTATAGTTAAGTGATCCTCACGAGTCACGAGAAGTAACAAAAGTGAAACCAAGTTACAATTTAGAAGGGGTTATCCAAAGAGTTTTGTAAAGAAAAAGGGTTTAAAAAAACTATATATAGTTTATAAAAACATTAATAATAATATTATTATTAATTAATTAATTAATTATTATTATTATTTATAAAAAAAATATCATTTCTAAGAAAGCATAATAAAATGGAGTCTCATGGCAAAAAACAAGGAGGATTACAAGGTACTTTAAAAACTTATGTTTCAATGTTATTCCAAATAAAAGGAACAATTAGAGGGAAAGACATTACTATTTCTATTGCTCCCAGCGAACGCAATAATTATATTAGTGATGAATTTGCTAAAGAGGTAGCGATTCCGGAGTCAAATATAGGTGAAAGGTTAGACTTTTGGAATAACGAAGAATATGCAATAAGCGATTTACAATGGAACATTGGAGATTATACTGGTGTCTTGCAATTTATAGTTAAATCCTTGTGGAGTAGTGACGGTGACCTAGTTTTGGGATTACCGTGGCTAGAGACATTGGGGACTTTTATCTTAAATGTTGAAAAGAAGTTTATGACATTTCCCTACAAAAAGAAGAAAATCACATTGCAGGACATTAACATGAAGTAAGAATCAGAAGTCGCATCATCTGAAGACCTCAAAGAAATATCAAATGTGATGTCGCATGGAAATGAGAAATCAATACAGATGATACACAAGATTTCGACAAGGTTGTTGCAGGTAAAAGAGATCTCTCGTTTAAGATATCATAATCCGAAATTACTTTTGTAAATCAAGAAGGTAAAGGATAAAGTTCAATGCAGTCAAAAGTTAGAAGAGAAGATTCAAGCTCTGTAGCAAAAATTACTGGGAAAGAACGAAGAAAATTCGGCCATGAAGAGGGTTAATCAAGAACTAGAGGAACAAATCAAGAAGTTGCAAGACAAAAGATTTGAGAAGATTCATAATAATAATAATCTATTAGAGAACAAATTAGTTCAGATCCAAAAGGAAGCATCCAAACTATCCAGAAAATAATTCCAGTCGAAGAAGAAGACACAAATACAAATTCGGTTCTCATCACAATTCATTCAAAAGGAAGTTAATCCAGCAAAAAACAAGCAACAAGAACTCCTTATCAACACCCAAACTGCATAAAACATTTTGACCAACGACAGGGCCAAAATGAACTTAAAGAAAGGAGTAATAAAATCATAAACAAAAGAACACACAATCTACAACCTAAGCAGAAAACGAAAAGATTTATCCAACAAGACAATCAACAATCACCTCTGATGAAAATAGATCTCGGATGGACCACATCACAGACGATGCGACAATTTTTCCTTGGAGTTAGAAACTCATATAGTCTCATTTCATCAAGAGTCGCAAGTACTCAAATAAATGATCCAAAGATGACATTACACGCAGGAAATCAGACGTAATCCTTGTCTTCAATAAAGCTTTGAGGACAAAGCTTCCCTTAAGGGGAAGGCAATGTAATGAACAAAATAAACAATAAATAAGCAATAATAAATAATATTAATAAATTAATTAAATAATAATTAAATGAGAAACGCAAATGAAGAGGCACCTTATGAAAGGTGGCGTCTCATCACCAAGGCAAACCCTTGCATGGGTATTTATACAAGTATCATTTCTCATTGTAAATCATCTCTTATCTTATAAATCATATATTTCATTTATTCATGGAGTATTGTACTCTAGCTTATTTGTGCTGGTTATTTCCTTAAGAAACGATTTTGTCGTTTCAAAGGGACACAATAATATTGTTTTCATTTTTTAAAGTTTATTTTTGCCCTCCCTTTTCTATTCGAAAAGTGGGTTGTGAGGCTAGTGTTAGTTTGTTATTTTGCTTCAATTTATTCTTTTGTGCCCACACCTTGTAAGTGAGTTGGCATTGCATCCTTGCAATATCGTGTTGGCTAGTATAGTTAAATTTCTTTAAAGTTCTTTTATTCTCTATTTCAAAGTTAAATAAAAATCGCCCCAATCTTCGCCCCATATTCACTCCCCTTGCTAGTTGGTCTGAACCTGGGTGACAAGAAAGGAAGAAGATTTGAGTTGGCTAGATTAATAGACACCCAACTTTTTTCTTGATAAGAAATTGAGAAAAGAAAGGTTGACATATGGAGCTAGAGGGGTAGAGGTTGTTGGGAGCCTTGCGGCACTTAGTGTTCTCTTGTTGAGCACCCGACAATCTTTGGGATTGACTTGTGGAGCTAGAAGGGAACCTTGTGTTCTCTTGTTGAGCACAAAACGATCTCTCTCAAATCGAAAGAGATAAGTGTTAGGGGTAGACAAATTAGTTAGGTTGTACTTTCACTGTTTTACACATTAATTCCCTTAAACTAAAGTGAGACCTAAAATTAACTAAAATTTACAAGACCATTTGCAAAACGCTACAATCTCACATTTACTTCCAATGCATTTCAGTTCAAGTTCTTTATTTTTCTAGAGCACTTTATTTCAAATTCCAAATTTACAAGTTGGGTTATATTGCAAGCAAGTTCATGTTCATTGTTTATTTATTTTGAAGAAGGTTCATTTCAGCAACGTGAATGTGAATATTAGCTACTGTTGGGATATGAATTGATATCAAGTTGAATTTCATAGAGTGTGACTCCATAAGCCCATATAAAGTAGGCATTGGTTTTGTGTAATTATTTCTTTTTTGCAGTTGTCTTTGGTTTAATTTCAAAGCAAGGTTTGAATGTCATTGAAAACTGTTGCATGTTTGCATGATTGCTTGTCATTAAACATAGGTAACTAAGTTGCACCAAACATGGAAAAGTTTCCGAGTTTCCAAAACGGAGACGCCTAGAAACGTGACCCCCCCCAAAATGGGTACGCTGAGGGAAACGTCGTATATATAAAATAAAAATAATATATATATATATATTATTTAAAATACCTCATTGTTTTGTAAAAAAATAAGAATGAGACAAATAATCAATAATTGAGAAGGAACAACACATCTTTATTAACTAAGCCTTTATTAGATGAGGATTTACATCCAAAAACAACATTTTCAGATGAGGCTTTACATCCAAAAATAGCCATTATAGATGAGGCTTTACATCCAAAATCAGCCTTTATAAGATTATACTTGAGGCTATATGTGCTGAAAATGAAATAAAACATAAGGCAAAGACATAATTACATATACTCCTCATCAACATCATCAAAAATAGAACAAGATGCTTGTCCTACAGTAGTAGAGAGTGAGTTGAAGAGCCAATTCAGTTTGTAAGCAAGTCGAAAACAACCTCTGGAAGGCTTTCTTCACCCCAATTGTCACCTCCTTGTCCTGATGCAGGGCTTTCCTCTTCCCATTGCTTTGAGCAATGAGGTCAATATCATAAAAGCGTTACGTAAGAGCATGTGCCAAAGTGTGTAATGAAGTGTTAAATCCATTCCACCTGGTAACAATGATGCTTCTCACCTGCTCTGCAAAATCAACATCAACAAAAAGTAGAGTGGGAGCTTCCTGCATAATAGTTTCCACAGTTTTTTCAACAATGCTATCCATGCCATCATAAACCTCTCCTAGGAAAGGTCTATCTATGTCTGCTTCTCGAAGAAGCTCAAATGCAGGCAATGTGAACTTGGGCAAGAAGCCTATCTTGCTCCACCCATCCTCATTAATCAACAACCTGCGCACAAAAATTCCCCTCTTTGAATCTGGTTGTCTCCACTCAGCGCAAGTTGGGCCCGCCACCATACTCATCAATGCATTTTTTACCTCAACAAGCCGACGCAACATGATGAAGTTTGAGGCATATCTAGTCTCAAAAACTTTGAGCAACTCCAATTTGGAGTATTCTTGATATATTGCTTGAGACAAGTGATGGTTGGTGATGAATTTTATGATCTCTCTCACTTGCCCTGTGATCTCTTTAATCCATGCAGTTTTATGCTCAATCTCTTCTAAGATCATAATTATATTATGGGCAATGCAAGGAGACCAAAATATATGATTGTACCTGCTCTCAATAATCAATCCTATAGCCTTGCAAACTAGTGCGTCGTCTATGATAACTTGGACCACTTTATCTAGTCCAACTTGCTCAATAGTAGAAATCAAAACATCAACTATAAAGTGGGAGTCTTTTAATTCCCCAGAACAATCTTTTGCTCTCAAAAACATTTCTCCTGTAGGTGAAGATGCAATGATGTTGATCAATGGCCTACGCCTTGTATCATTCCATCCATCTGAAACAATGGACACCCCTGAGTTGGTCCATCAGTTTCGGATAGGTCTTAAAACATCCTCAATAAGCAGCCTCTCTTTCTTGAGAAAAATTGTTCTAAGCTTTTCATAGTTTGGCCCTTTAAAACCTTGAGGGGTTGTGTTAATTGCCCTCGCCATATCTTGCCAATAAGGAGATCAGACCACATTAAATGGGATGCCACATGCATAAAGGGCCCTTGCCACTCTGGATTTTGCTTCATCTCTCTCTTGATTGTTGAACATTTTCAACAATCTACTATTGTTAGCTCCTAATGTAGAGCTTTCCATCTCATCTTCAAGTTGTGTTTCCCTCCTCTTCCTTGCTTCATAGACAATACATGGCTCACTTGTAGCAACCAAGCAAGTGTTGCCGATGTCACTCTTTCCAAACTTGCTTCTTTGTTCTTTCAGCCTCATAGCATCATTATGCTCTCTATTGAATTTGGCCCTTGTTTCTTGATTTTTGGTATGACCACAAACATCAACCCCATTTACCCTTTCATGCAAGATGTGAGCCTTGACTCTTGTGTAAGAGCCCTTGTAGATCTTGCCATTGTTGCATAGGTTGCACCTCCATTCCCATGAACCCCCACCAGGAAGTTGCTTGATCTTAGTGACATACTTTCAAAGACGATAGTACCCTTGTTGCTTGGTTGTTTGAGTATCTCTTGGGGTTGGAGGAGCCATAGTTTGAGAAGCCATGAGACCTGCAAAATACCAAACAAATAAGCTCAAGATGGTCAAGAATTGTACAAACAATAAGCGAGCAGTCCATAATTGTTCAACTGCTGGAAAAATGTACCTTCTGCCCTTGTTGTACAAATCTACCTTGCCAAATATAGTATAGCCTCTCTTAATGTACGACGTATCTTGTTGTACGGTTGCTTATGTTGCTAGTATCCTTGTTGCAATGATTGTCTTGGGCCCCTGTACTGCTGCAAACAAATCCAAACCACAAACAATAAAATACAAAAGTTAAACCCTGATGTATGGTTGTTGTACGGCTGCAAAAAAAACTCCAACGCACCGTAAAAAACATGGAATACATGTCACATTCACCTTAGCCTCTGTTGTACATTTGCAAGAAAATCCCAAAGCATAAACAGTAAAAAACGAAATGGAATCTTGAGCTTTTGGAAGTATGCTCTTCTCGAAACAGTGGTGAATAGCTTATTACATAGGCTTGGCTTTAAAGAGTTTAATATAGGAATTTAGAAGCTTCTATATAGAATTTAGGTTAATTAACAATTAAATTAAAAAAACAGTTGTGCGTTGGGCCCCACGAGTCCAAACAATCACTTTGAAATGCATCGTACGGAATGAGAAATAGGGGAAACACTGTTGGTCGTATTGTACGACATTTCCAAATCGTGAAATATCGTACGGTACATTCCATGGCGTTTCGTACGTGTACCCGCGTTTCAGCGAGTTTTCGACATTGGGTACGGCACCCAGGATGGAGTTTCTTGCAACTTAGATAGGTAAACCTTAATAAATTTTAACTCTTGGTTAAAACCTTTTATAAACTTAGTAAGTAGGGACTAACCCCCTTGACCTTTTAGGAGTTGGGTCTAAACGGAGGAGTTAGGAATCGAGATGACATTAGGTTCTAAACTCATAGTTGCCCCTCAAGAACACACCTAGTGGTTAGGATACTTTTATGCGGTTAAGTGTGTTTTAGGCAGCAACAGGGTTAATTGTTGGTCTAGCCCAATAAACTTCACCTTCTAGAACTAAGCGCTAAAGCAGCTTTACCAAGTGTCCAATGGGGCGAGGCATAACCTGCTTGGAGTAGCACCCTGACTCTGTGGTAGCCACTATTTGCGACCTCCCAAATTTGCAAAGATTGGATTTCCCTATTATGCTAGTCATGTAACACTGTGTGTTATGGAAGAATTTGTATATGGATAAAGAAGAGATCCATCTTCACAGTAAATGATATATAAGGAAAAACTCAACAGAAGAATATTTGCCAAACATACACAACAATTATGATTCCTTCTTAATAAGATTTCCTTTGTGTTATGGAAGAATCCGTATCCGGATAAAGAAGAGATCCATCTTCATAGTAAATAAAATATATTGAATAAAATGATTGATGATATTTTACAATTGAAAGCCTGCCTTTAAATATGGCTTAGGCACCTATTAGGATGAGTCATCTCCTCTTACAGTAATAGTAATTATTATTTGATTGTTATATGTTGTTTATGTATTAAGTATTTATTATTATTATAATTATTATTATTATTATATTATTATTATTATTGTAATATTATTATTATTTATGTAACATTGTCCTTCCCTTAAGGGAAGCTTTGTCCTCAAAGCTGAGAGTCTTGATGCTCTATTATTATGGGTTGTGTTTAAAGGGATGACTCGAACACTGCAATGTTGGATCGATTTCGTTCTATTGACATGACTATGGAACTTTTGTTGTAATCCCTTTTGCTTAAGTGGTGAGTTTTTGAAACAATACAACGTGTACTTATTGGTTTTCCATGTCGTCTTTTGGATTCCATCTATGAAGAATTGTCGACCTTCACTACCACTTTTTGTAATTCCTAAACATGTGGATGCAAAAAATATTGTGGCATCTGGTTCGACAACAATGGGACGATTATATTCAACATTATTTGGAATGTAACCAACAATTGAAAAGAGCAAACACCTACATACCTATCTACACTTGTGTTTGTAGAACCATCATAAATTCTTTCATCATGTTTAAGTAGGTATTGACTACTTCCCCAGCTTTCCACTCCATAAATCACACCATTAGATTTATCTAGAAAAAGTGGTTGAGAACATTGTGCAAGTGCTTTTTTCGTTACACCTATAGGCACATTTTCATTTTTATCAACATGAAAACTGGATGGTGATATGGAACTGGATGTGTTATTCAACTTGATGTCCAAGACAACAATCCTATCACTTTCATGTGCTTTACCATGTTTTTCTTGCAACCTTTGAAAATTGGATTGGGATTTAATTTCCAAGTCTTCATCTTGGAAGGCCTCTAGTTCGCTTTGTTGGTTTATTTCATTGAAGGTCTTGTCAACAGCTTTTTCATTCGATTGTTCTTTACGGTCAAGTACTTCTTCCATTTTCCTCATAAATTGATCGAAGATCTCATCCAATTCTTCTTTAAATGACTCCATGGTTAATGTAAGAGTTTAATAGTTAATTAATAATAAATCCAATTAACTATTAAAAAATATTGATAATTATTATTATTATTTTATAAAGAATAGTAATAATATTATACATATATATACTTTATTTTTTTGGGTGAACATGGGAATAAAACCTTGTGTGGTTTATAAAACCAAGGTTTGGTTTTATAAACCGTGTGTTTTTTTTTCGTTCTTTCTTCTTTCCCCTTTTTATGGATCTTCTTATCTTCTTCTTCTTTTTCTTCTTTTTCTTTTTACTTTCTTTTGTTTTAACTTCTTTTTTTTACGAAATAAAATTGATGGCCAAAGGCCCAAAATCAAGCCCAAAAAGGGGCTCTGATACCACTATAACACTGCGTGTTATGGAAGAATCTGTATCCGGATAAAGAAGAGATCCATCTTCATAGTAAACAATATATATTGTATAAATGATTGATGATATTTTACAATTGAAAGCCTGCCTTTAAATATGGCATAGGCACCTATTGGGAGGAGTCGTGTCCTCTTACGGTAATAGTAATTATTATTTGATTGTTAATTTACATGTTGTTTATGTATTATGTATTTATTATTATTATTATTATTATTTATGTAACACATCACCTAACTCCCTTTCTGATACAACCGACTGATCAGACGAAGTTGCAACGGTTCAGAGCATACAAGAAGAGAGGCCTTGGTTTCTTTTATTAAAACTAAACATGAGTTGCTTAATTAACAACTGAGAATCTCTTTTCCCCTTCCGGGTAATTCGGGAATGCACAATCGGGTTTATTTGCAAATTGTAAAAGATAACATAAAAGCAAAAATAAGAAAAAGTAAAAGTTTTCTAATTAATCCTACCTGTGAATCTCTTTTCGATGCCACTTACTCGAGCAAGCTCTCTGGATTGACACCATAACTCAGGTAAGTGTAGGAGTTAGTATTTCTTTTCTTGATTTTGCATAAAATAAAATAAAAGACTAAAATTAACTAATCTTGAAAATCAAACCACTCAACAGACTACTCGGATCCCCGAATGGGGGTGGGGTGTAGACACTTTGGCAACCCACTCGCTCTCTTGATTAAGATGGTTACAATGTAAAACTTCTTCTTTGGGATACTTGTGATCTTTATAAGTTGAGATCAACAAGCTTTCACGAGCTTTTTTTTTAGAAATATGAAGGAAGAAAATGGGAAAGAAAGAAGGGGGAGATTTAGTATGATCATACCTCAATACTTTTACATGACCAAGCACATCAATGGCATCTTCAATTGGAGGAATAACATCTCTGAAAGGAGTAATAATAATAATATAATAAAGGTACGATAGAATATCTTCCGAAGCTACATTTCTTTCAACACTTTTTGGGATCGAGAAGCAATAAGAACCAATGGTTAGCAAGAAAAGATACGGGCAACGGAGTCGTTCTCTTAGTGAAATCGGAGGGATGAAGTTCATTTTCAAACATGCTTGAGGAAAGTTAGAGCAAACAAGCTCACAAATATCCTCCCACCTTGGTCACCTAATATACTTCACAAACACTTACAAGAGAGAATTAAACGCACCAATGTTAACCAAATAAGAAATTTAGAAATGCAAACATTCAAGCAAGAACTGATAACATTTCATGGATCTCTCATAAAACTAACAATACGAAGCAAATAACTAAAATATTACTGCCTATTCTACTGGAACGAAAATTCCTTTCAAAGACTAGTACCATTCCAAACTACAAGCAAGCATTGTAAAGCATACAAGTTACCTCAATGATTTACAAAGAAAACAACAACCAAACATCCAATGGTCACACTAGCATAAGCCTCCAAAGCCTTTCTTTTATTATTGCCAAACAAAAATATTATAATAGGAGTGCAAGCAGGGGTTCCACCTTCTGATGCAGAAAGAGGCGAATTACCTTATTTATATAGAAAACCCAAGCCCAGGGGGGTGCATGGACAACTGGAGATCAACTGGGGCGCAAGCTGAGTTGAGAGGGACTTTAATCCATGATTAGAGGGATTGCTCTTAGTTTAACATTAGTGAAACGGACCACCTCTCAAGAGGTAGGCGCATTCATTCCTTAGATTGATCACCCACCAATACAATTCACCCAACAGGAAGATGCGCCCTTTCTGGATAAGATGCACCCCTCCTAACTGTTGACAACTCACTTTGATTGAGATTGATGCGGATTTGACTTGGATAGCATCCAGTTAACACTCATTGAGAATCAATCAACTTCCCTGAACTCCAAACATGTTTCCATTTATTTAGGAAAATGTTTTTTTGTCTTTTTTGGATTTTCCAAGAGAAGTATTATTTTGGAGATAAATAATCACTTGAAAACTTAGGAAAGTGGGTTTAGAGGTTAAGTGGGTGCTCGAAGTTACAAAACGAGCATCCCCATGACCAATTCTTCCTCCTAACCACACTTTTATACCATTTAAATTTGTTTAATTAAAACATTAAAAAATCTCTGGTTTATAGGAAATTTGTATTTTGTAAAACCGAAAAATAAACCAAGGGGGACCTAGCACATGTCCATATGAGTCCAGAATAATGTTTATCACGGTAAATATACATTGACACGTTAACTTTAATAACCTCCTAAGGCCTAACCACCAAGATGACCATTCTAGCTTTGGAGGAGCATGTGAAAAACTCGAAAATTATAAGTCATTTGTTCAACAACATATAATTTGTAAATTTTTCTTTCAGATTCAAACTAGGGCTAAAATAGGATATTTAAATTTAACTGAAAAACCACACATGAACTTCTTTACAGTATGCAGCGGAATATAAAACTGAGAACCATTTACAACATCAATCACATCAATAGAAACGACACAATCTTTTTGGGTATAAACCCCCGGACAAAACTCAAGATGGGAAAACCAGTGCAGCAATATGAGAGGATATTTTATTAAGAAAATATGAAGCTTTTACAATATCAAAAATTTCAATTTATGCCCTAGATTGCAAAATCAAATCACACCAATATTCACTGAGAAAAACCTGGAAGGTGGGCACGGTTCCCAAAGCAGTTGTACGGCCAGTTGTTGTATGACCTGCTGCTGTACGGCCCGTTGTTGTACGACTGTAGGGCCTCCTTGTTGTACGGTCCCTCTGTTGAATCCTCTTGTCTCTCTTCTCTTCAAATTAGGGTTGCCTTCCTGGATTACTGCTCCTCCGTCTTCTTTGCCAAAATTCTCTCTCTCACACTTATTTTCCTTCGTCTCTGTCAAAATGCAATTGTCTCCTCTCCACCAATTGATCTTTCTATTATAACTCAATGCTAAGCGAAAACCCTAATTTCACTTTATCATAAAGTAAATTAATAATTAGATCACTTTAATTTATTTTCCAAAGTAAAGTTAGGAAAAGTAAATTAAATACAATTGGCCAAGGACACATGCAATGCTAGAAGATCTCCCTTGTTGCTATTTAACACTCCCTCTCAACGAGGAAGGGATTCGGTAGCAAGTTGCAACCCCAACTTATCCCTGAACTTCACAAAACTGTGTCTGCAAAGTGCCTTCGCGAAAATGTCCGCCACCTGCTCATTTGTATGTATGTACTCCAACCGAATGGTTCCTCTCTGAACACAATCTCTCAAGAAGTGGCACTTGATGTCTTTGTGTTTGCTCCGGTCATAGAAAAATGGATTTTCAGATAGCCTAATGCCACTCTGATTGTCACAGTGAACTATTATAGCCTCTAGCTCATACTCGAACAGCCCTGAAAGTAACTTCCTCAGCCACATACCTTCATAATCAGCAATGTTGGCTGCCATGTACTCAGCCTCTGTCGAGCTCAATGCAACTGACTACTGCTTCCTGCTGAACCAAGACACAACCCCTGATCCAATGTTGAAACAACAACCTTAAGTACTCTTCTTGTCCTCTACACATCCTTCCCAGTCAGCATCTGTGAAGCCTGCTAACTGTACACTCCCCCTACGCTCATAAACCAATCCATACTCAACTGTATCTCTAATGTAGCAAAGTATGTGCTTCGCAGTCGTCCAATGCACTCTCTGAGGGTCCACCATGAACTGGCTCAAAGAGTTGACTGCAAAGTTGATGTCTGGACGAGTGTTGACCAAATACATAAGTGATCCGATAAGTTGACAATACAAGGTAGGATCAAATCCGTCTAACCCTGATGCATCAATCTTCCTCTAGTTGGAAACTAGAGGTATGGCCATAGGCTTGCAGTCCTCCATCCTAAATCTCTTCAAGATATCTACTGCATATTTCCCCTGTCCAGTGAAGAAGCATCCATCTCTCTACCAAACCTCCAAGCCCAGAAAGTAATGCATCAACCCAAGGTCTTTCATCTCAAACTCAACTGCAAGGTTGGACTTGCAGTCTCCAATCAGCCTCTCATCTCCTATAAGAAAGAGATTATCTACATATAAGACTAGTATGAGAGGCACCTCACCCGTCAAGAAATACAGGTTGTGGTCAACATCACTCCGCTAAAAACCCATCTCTCGTGGATAGCTATCTATCCTTGAGTACCATGCTCGAGGTGCCTGCTTAAGCCCATAAAGAGCTCTATGCAACCTGCATACATGCATCTCCCTGTTCTCCACATCAAACCCGTATGGTTACTCAATATATACCTCCTCGTCTATCACTCCATTGAAGAAGGCATTCTTGACATCCATATGATGGACTCGCCAACCCATCTCTGCTGCTGAAGAGATAATGGTATGAATAGAAGAATACCTGGCAATAGGGGCGAAGATCTCCTCATAGTCAATACCCTTCTTTTGTGAAAACCCCTTAGTCATGAAGCGTGGCTTGTACTTCTCCATGCTTCTATATGATGCATGCTTTACCTTGTAGATCCATCCAGATCCCACCAGTCTTTTACCTTCAGGTCTTGGCACAACCGCCCATACCTAATTCTTCATGATTGAGTCATACTCCTCAACCATGGCCTCCTGCCACACATCATGTTGTGCAACCTCCTCAAAGCTAGAAGGTTCAGAGTTAATCAACTATGTCATCAGTGCCATAAAACTGAGTCTCACTGGTGGTTTGCTCCGTCTCATGAAGCTCTGTGAAGGATCAACCTGCCTGGAATCTTGACCCGTGGACCTAAACCACTTAGGCCTTGCCCTAGTGTCTACCTGTTGCGGCTACTAGATATCTGTCTCCTACTACAGCTCATCGTCCAAGTCAATGACTGAAGGATCCTATCCACCTAACTCCATCTAACTACTAGAACCTGTGCCCTGTGTCTATACCTGTACCTCTGGCTCCTCCAACTTGAACCCTGAATCTTGTGTTGGTTGCTGCTCTGTTGGTAAGTCCATAGATTTCTGCAAGGCCCTGTTCTCATCAAACTGGACATCCCTGCTCATAATGATCCTCTTGCGAGCAGGTATGTATACTCTGTATGCCTTCGAAGTCTCGTTGTATCCAACAAGTAACCCCTTCTCTCCAGAAGGGTCTAGCTTCTTCCTAGTGTCAACATGAACATGACAACAGCAAACACTCCCAAATATGCGAATGTGACTCACATCTAGCCGAGTGCCTGTGAAGACCTACTCGGGTGTCTTCCTCCCCAAAGTTGTGTGGGGACACCTGTTCTTAATGTATACTGCAATCATGTATGCCTCGACCCAAAGAAATAGGGACAATCCCTGATCAAATAGCATGGTCTTAGTTGCTCCTACCATAGTCTTGTTCTTCCGTCTGCTACTCTATTTTGTTATGGGGTATGAGGCACAATGTGCTCCTTCTTGATCCCCTCTACCAAACAATACTCCAAGAACTCATTAGAGGTGTGCTCTCTCCCATTGTCCATCCTCAAAACACGGATATTCCTTCTTGTCTGGTTCTCAACAAGAGTCTTGAACTCCCAAAACCTTTCAAAGACCTCTAACTTGGCCTTCAAGAAATAGATCCAAGCCTTCCTGTAATAGTTATCAATGAAGATCACGCAGTAACTGTAACCACTAAAAGAATAGACACTCATAGGCCCGCAAACATCCGAAAGCACTAAGTCCAAGGGCTCCTTAGACTTGTGCTCACTCTATGGGAAAGGCTTCCTAATGTTATTCCCTAAAGCACAACCCTTGCAGTGGTTATGCTTCTCCTCCTGTACCTGAGGAACTGTAATGACTACCTGTCTCAAGTGCCTCGGTGCTCCATGGTGTAAGTGTGCCATTTTCCTATGCCACAACTCACCCTGACTGTTGTCGCTGCTAACAAGAGCCTTTGCAGGCTCAAAGTGTAGTTTATACACCTTCTCGCCCCTGAGCCTAATCACCCGATCCAAGCTCCTATCTAACCCCTTGGGCCTGATATACACTCTATGGTCTCAGAATTTCAACTGAAATCCTTTGTCTTCCAGAGTGGAGACTGATATGAGGTTCTTGGTCAACCCCGGAACATATATCACATCAGCAAAACTAAGGGGTTTACCAGACTCCCTCTGAAATGAAACAGTGCCTACTCCTAGCGCCTGATACTGCGCATCATCACCCAACTCAATGTGGATATCTGTTCCACCCTCCTGCAAGTCCTTGAAGAATCTCTTATGTCCAGTCATATGACTAGATGCTCCACTGTTGATGTACCAAATACTGTTCCCTATGGTGCTTGCCATGCAAGCTATCAAGCAAAACTCCTCAACGAAGTTCCTATTCAAATCCTCCACCTCTACAGATCCATCCATCTGAGTGTTGCTCTTCTTCTTCCTATCTAGGCACTGGGAGGCAAAGTGTCCCTGCTTGTGGCAGATAAAACACTTAACTTTTGACATGTCAAGGTTCTTCTTACCACCCTTCTTCCTCTTTACCTTACCCTTGCTCTTCCCTGTCAGGGCTAGAGCCTCCTCATCCACAATCTATGGGGCACTGTTGGATGAGCCTGATCCTTGACCCATGTTGGTCTCCTCCTGCACAAAAGTCATCCCATAGTCTCTACCAATCAGGGAGCTTCTTTCTAGCCACAACACCCTTGACAAAGGTGTCACATGGCTTAGAGAAGCCATTGAGGGATATACGAACTAGCTCCTCATCCTCAGTCTTAGAGGCAACAGCTCCAAGCTCGTCCCTTATTTGTGTGAGCCTTGTGAGATAAGACACCACCCCTTCTCCATTGGCCATCTTGGTGTTGCACATCCTCTCTTGCACCACCATCTTTCGATTCTCATTCTTGCTTTGGTACATACTTTCCAAAGCCGTCCACATCTCTGATGCGGTCTTCTTCCTGGAAATGTGAGGAACTATGTGGTCCTTCACCCCATCCAAGATGATCAACATGGCTCGGAAATGAATCTAATTACAGGCTATCAAATTTGTCGGATCTGTGGATGCAACCTTCGTGGAGTCAATGTGCTCATCTGCATCACTGACATCCAGGATCCTTGTGATCCTTTCTTTCCATGTAGGAAAGTTTTGAGCACCCTGGAGTCTATCTTCAACTCTCATTTGCACGGCCATACAGAAGTGTATCTGTGAAACTCTAGATCTGCAATCTAGGTTTGTGTCTTCAAATAGATTTGCCCTTGATCTATCGTTGTTGCTACAAATCTCTTATAGATTTAGCTCACCAGAGCTTTGATACCATGTAAATTTCCTTTGAGATTCAACCAAGGTCTAAAACAGTGTATTAAAATTTAACTGAAATAACCACACATGAACTTCTTTACAGTATGCAACGAAATATAAAAGTGAGAACCATTTACAACATCGATAGCATAAATAGAAACGACACAGTGTTTTTGGGTATAAACCCCCAAACAAAACCCAAGATGGGAAAACCAGTGCAGCAGTACGAAAGGATATTTTATTAAAAAAATATGAAGCTTTAATAATATCAAAAATTTCGATTTATGCCTTAGATGGCAAAGTCAAATCACACCAAAATTCACAGAGAAAAACCTGGAAGGTGGGCACGGTTCCCAAAGTAGTTGTACGACCCGTTGTTGTACAGCCTGCACTGTATGGACTGCTATTGTACGATCTGTACAAAATCTGTATGGCCTGCTGTGTGGATTCGTACAACTGTACATCATGAACCTTTCAACACCAAATTATCACTATAACTTTCAGATCTAAAAATAATGCAATATAACAGCCAAAAAACCAATAGGAACTTAGAATTTAAAGACTTAGGCAGCCTTTTAGTTGGGTAATTAAATTAAAACTAGAGACTTAAAACACCACAAGTGATTGATTAGATGTGTTGGTTTATTAGATGTTATGGTGTGTTGAACTTAGGTCCTTAGTATTTCTTAATTGTGAGATGATGATCCAAGGAGGGGAAGCGAATAGCTCCCCTAGGAGACTCTTGAAATAGGTAAACCCAAGCAGTGTATCAAAATTAGTTCGGTTCTAGCAAAACCAGTCCAGTCGGTCCGACTGGTTTAAGCACCCAGAGTACCTTAAAACTATTGAATATCATTTCGAGACACGTTCTTCTGTGGACATGAACCAAAGGGCATCTACTGATGGATGTTTGAACTGTGAAGGAGTAACTACTAATGGGTGCTCACAGGGAGGCAGACTTGGCCTCAAAGGAGGGTCTACTTTTGATGGAGGGACAATGGAAGATTAGGGAGATTCATGATGACTCTGAACATACATATTATCATCGTCCTTTCATCGAAGGGGTGGCCCCTCGTTGATCCATCAGTGATGCTGTTTTTTATCTGACTATATTTGGAACTGTTTTTCTCATATGACTCTCTATGTTTCTGTTATTTTCCTGTATTTTGACCTCTGTCACACTTTGTCACAGTTTTTTTGGACCTACATGTTCGGAACTATGTGCCTTTTATTGATCGGTACTTATATGTTGTTTTGGTAGTACTTGATACTTGAGACACTTGTGTCTGCTTGGGATTGCTCTTTCGTCCTGATATCCGTTGTATTTGTACAACTTTTGACCCTAGAAGGGTACTTATATGAATACACAGTGATGTGTATTTGAAAAATGTATTTTTGTTACTCGAAAGATGAAAGAAAATTATGCTTTTTTTCCAAAAAAAAAAAAACTACTAATGGGTGCTCACAACTGTATGTTGGTGACATAGAGATCAGATTTAAAAATGTTGTTGCAAGCCAAATTTCTCATAAGCATGAAGATGAAGACCTTGTGACAGATAATGAAGAACCAAAATAAACTTCCCCATCACCACTCGAGCTTCAAGAAGTTGATCAAATCAAGAAGAAAGAAGAAGAGGAGGTTGACTCCCATGAACCATCCTTCATTGAAGGGTCTTTGAAGATGAGTGAAATGGATATCCAGGAGGACCTTAGCATACTCCATGACACTAAAGCATTGGTGTCAAATTCTTGTTGGAAAATTTCTTTATTGGAGGAGCCATCCTTCCTTGAAGACATGGAGAAGATTCAAAGAGAAATGTGCAACATCGAAGGTGATTTCATGTCTTTGCTTTTCGATAGAAACAATTTGGTTGAGCTTAATGAATGGTTACATGAAGCATACTTGAATAATAATGAGGATATTCATAAGCTCAAAATTCAAAATGAGCAACTTCCTGAGAGGTTGCAAGATACTTGTCCTCCCTCCTATGTTTTAGATTGACATATGGTAGATTGCTTAGAGGATCATGACATGAGAGATCATGAGAAACATGGAAAATTGCAAGTTCTTGATGTGTTTGAATATGAGCTTGATGAGAGCCAATCACTAGTTGTGGTAGAAGAGGAACTTGAGTTGCCTCTTGAAGTTGGGTGCACACATTTTGAAGAAGTGCATGATTCCACTACCTTGGAACCAACCTATGAGGAAAGTTTTTCATTTTTGAGGGAGGTGCATGTTCCTACCACTATGAAGCCTTCACATGATGAAATTTTTGCACTTTCTAATCCTTTGGGTGAGTTGGTTCTTTCTCCTACATCCTACACTTCCATATTTTGCAGCATTCATCCTAATAAAGTATGGGTGAAAGGTTTCTTTTTAATGGTGCCACGTGAAGAGCATGAAACTTCTATCTCTACTTTTGATAATGGCATTATTATAGCACCATATTATTTACATTTTCAGCAGCATCCTTTGTTATGTTATGATGATACACTGTTCACTTGAGTAACTTGGAGACTCATGATTTTTCTTGCTCCTTGCCTAGTCCATTTGATGTTGGAGGAACTTCATCCCACACTTGGGTGAAGAGATATATGATTGAAGAGCATTATTATTGGCAGAAATATCCTCTGTTATTTCATGGTGATATACATATTCCTGGGCGTTTTGATGAGATTTCTTTAAGCCACTTGAAGTCTTCATGTCTTCTTTGCTCCTTATTTGGTTTAGATTTTGGTGGAGGTTCTTCATTCACTTCTTGGATGAAAGAACACATGGCTGATTATTATTTTGATGCAACTTACATTCTTTTGGAGCAGCATTATAGGACATGGGATCCTCACCTATGTTATTGGCGCAGATTTGGTATAATACTTGATGCTTGTGTGTATGGGCCACATAATGATCTACTTACTTGGATGTACAAGCACATTCATGATTCCTTGATGAGGTACCTGCTTGATGTACATTTGTATGATGTTGTTATGTACTTTAATGATCTATATTTTGTACTCATGATGTTTGGAAGGGTGCAATACAAGCAATGGAATCCTGGCATTGCTTGGTTTCATCTCACTTGGAGTAGTAGTCGATTGTTGGTTTCAGAAAGAAAACCAACCTTTAGTTGTTTGAGTTCATCTTTGCAGAGCAGTGTTCCAGTTTCCTATGTGGGAGACCATTTGAGCAATGGATTCAATTTTCACATGCTTGGTGTTCATGGCATTTCATAATAAACATTTCACACCATGCATGTATCAGGATCATATGGGACCCTGGGATCATTTTTGGTCTCATTGGTTTCAATTTTGGGGGCAGCAAGCAGCATTGAATATTTAGTCACCACTTGAGAAGATGATTGTAATCAGAGTAGTGCAGCATCAAGCATGGTGGTTCCTCTCTGAAATTTTCTTGGAATCTTAAGAAACTCAAAGTTTGGTAACTCAATACCAACTTCAAAGAATTATACAGAAGCAAAAAGGGGTGAAAGTTCAGAAAAGGTTTCCAAAATATGGATATAAAGATTATTTGTGCAAATTTGGTTTTTATGGATTTGATTAATCCTTTTGGTGTTAGTGGTGATGTTATAGGATATACCAATATGCACAATCCACATCTCTTTACTTTTGGGAACACAAAATTGCAGTGCATGAGTGCCACTACTCAAACTGCAGCTAAAGAAAATTAATGAGCAAAACCATAAGAGAGCACTTGGTAGAAAGGAAGGAGTACCAAATGAGGATGCTACTTGGGAATATGAACAAATTTTGCAGCATACAAACTTGGAATTGCTTGAGGACAAGCAATCTTGAGTGGGGAGGACTGGCATGTCCTCAATTAAATAATTTCCAAATAAAACTATTTGCAAATAATGTTTCACCAACCTACTAGTTCCCTAGATTGAGATGGAGACATAAATTTTGTAATAAGGGGATATGGGACCCAAAAGGACCATAGTTTACCATATTCACATTTACATGGGTAACATAAATGATAAATGCTAAGAAAATAAGGTGGCATGGATTCATGAAGACACTTGGAAGCTTGTGGAGCCTTTGGGTGACTAGATTCCCCGCACACTTGGCATGATATTCATCCAAATTCGAACACATGGGTAATGTAACATTATTGGATGGTGATGTGGTGTCAAAATATCATATAATGAGCCAAAGAATTCGAATTGGTAGAGGGTAACTCACATGGAAGAGGAAGACACTAGAACACAAGCTGTGCCACTTGGAAGGAGACTCTATGCACTCTAAGACAACAAATGATGGAAGATTCTATGACAAGTATGACAAATTCAGACCTGTTTTCCGACATATGACAAATCTGACATGTCAGGGCTAAAAACAGCCACCAAGAGGTCGAATTTGGGAGTTAGAGGCAGCCATTCGAATTGGGGAAAGAATTGGAGCATGAAGAGGAAGACAAGTGTCATGAGAGTTACTAAACCACTCAGATGAGTTGGAGGAAGCTCATGGAGGGAAATTCAACCTTAGGAGGCCTCATGAAGTTAATAAAAGGATGCCATGAGGAATGAGAATGGCTTTTGATCATTTGTTAATTGGCATTTGGCATTTTGGAGAGCTTTTGCTTGTCCATTGCACGGTGAGTGTTCACTTTCCCTGCTTGTGAACCAATTTAGAGGGAGTTGGATTCCTTTCCAAGTTGGTTGATGGAGAGACCATTCAGACCTCTCATGGGAACTTAATGATTGAGTTTTATTTGCAGGTTGAAGGTCAATACAGTCGAATTCTCATCTATCTCTCCATTCCCCCACACTCTCATTTGATGGCGAACTTCTTGGAGTGGTGATTGCGCTTTGCTGAGTATAGTTGATGCCCAAGCTCTAATGTATGATGTATGCCTATGTAATCCCATGTCAATATTCTCTGTAAGTCGAAATATCAGAAATACATGTATGAAAGGCTCGCAGTCCCATGCTTTTGAATAACTAGTTTTCATGGATTTGGCTTCACTATTGAAGTAGCTTTATATGAGATTTGTATGAGGACTTTTCTTTGAGTTTGATGATGTTTGGGAAGCCATATATTATGTAAGAACTTGTACTTTCATGCCCATGTGATATTCAGCTCGAAATTAAGGAAACTCATGTGTGAAAAGCTTGCATTCTCATGCCATTGTATCACTAGTTTTCATGGATTTTGGCTTCAATCTTGAAGTAGTTTTATACTAGATTTGTATGAGGGCTCTTCTATAAAAGTTGGATTATGTTGGGAAAGCCATATATGATGTATTACTCTGTAATTGCATTTCCTTATGATCTGTGGCTCGAAATCCGATAAACTCGTGTGAAAAGCTTGCATTCCCATGCCCATTGAGTCACTAGTTTCCATGACTTTGGCTTCAATCTTGAAGAGTCTTGTATCAGCTTTGTATGAGGGATTTTACTTGAGTTTGATGATGTTGTGACAGCCATATATGATTTGTTACTCTGTAAGTTCATGTCCCTATGATCTGTGGGTCGAAATCCATATGTGAAACTCTTGAAATTCCATGCTACTAATTCACTACTTTTCATGTATTTGACTCCCATACTTAATGAGTTGTATACCAGACTTGTATGAAGGGATTTATATGGTGTTTAATACTGCTAGGGAATCAATTTGTATTCTGTAAATGGTCTCTATATTTCACATCCTGATCTGAACCTTTAACTCTACCTTTCATATGTCAAAATCGAGCTAGTTATGCAATTTCCCCATAAGCAATTTCACTGAAAGTTATCAAACGAATGTGGAACTCTATAACCAGTTTGAAGAACTAATAACCATGTGTAATGACAGCCCATGAGTTCTTATATCAGTCCCTATACTCTTCTTACAAATTTGGGAGGTTCATACATGAGTTGGGAGGCCCAGTTGGCCTACACCCTAGGGGGGATTTCATCACAATTTCCTAGTAATTTTTGGTCTTTTTGTCATCAGCCCCAAACAAGGTTGCAGAGGTCTAAAGTCTGATACAAAGTGTCCATATACCATATTGGATTGTTATAAGACTCGCCATACCCTTACATTTCAAATTCGGGACCATTTCGTGAAAGTTGGAACCCTCTAGAGTCATAACTAGTTAAAGCTCGAATTTTGCCCAATTTGTAATTTTCTCCAAAATTCCAAAAAAGGGACATTACAGAAAGCATGAACTTCTTAATTACAAAATCTACAAACTCATGAAATCTAAACAAAAATGAGTAGATCTCACCAAAGCAAACAAATTTGCCTCATTGGCCTCTAATAGCTTAAGTAACAATGGAGCACAAGAGCAAACCACCATGAAACACCAAGACGCACTAGCTTTCCTCCAAAGATTTGTATTGGAGAGCCAAAATAATTGGAAATTACAATGGCTCACAAAAATGAGAGAAAGAGAATGAGTGAGCATAAGACCTTGAGAGAGCCAAGAGAATGTAACCCAAATGAGGAGGAGAACCCTCCTTATAAAGAAAAGAAAGAAGAGAGACATGTTACCACCTAAGTTGTACTTGGTGGAGTTTTCAAGTGAGACAGCAAAGTAGAACAAGTATACTTGTTCATTCTTCGGAATTCGAAAGTCCGCCAGGCCTTTTTTGGGATTTTTTTTTTTTGTAACATATGTTCATACCCCCATGGGGAAATTGTAAAAAATGTGCCAGCATGGTCAATTTTGTAAAAGACTCGGCTTCCTAATCTTAAACTCAAGCCGACTAGTCCAGAGTGTATTTTCCCTTGAAAATTACTTCTTGTTGAACAAACGACTAATAATTTCGGAGTTTTTCACTCGCACCTCCAAAGTTGGGGTAGTCTTGGTGGTTGGGCCTGAGGCAATTATTAGAGCCTAAGTTTTAGTGTTTATAAACATGCTAGGCATTCGAATTGAGTCGCATACACATGTGCTAGGTCCCCGTAGGGTTTTGTTGTAGAAATTCAAGAGCTAATTAACTACAAAAGTTTGTTGTAGCTTTCCGATCTGACAATTGATTAGTATAATAGCAAATAAAACCAATAGGAAATTAAAAATTAAAAGATCTAGAGCAGCCTATTAGTTAGGTACTTGAATTATTAAGATTAGAGACTAAAAACACCACAAGAAATTTATTAGATGTTGTCGGTTTATTATATGTTATGGTGTGTTGAGCTTAGCTCATTAATGTTTATTAGTTATGAAATAATGAACCAAGGAGGGGGAGCAAATAGCACCACTAGGAGTCTCTTGAAATGGTAAATCCAAGTATCTCGAAAATTCGAAGAAGTGACTAGGAAATGAAATATGGAAGAAAACTTTACATAGAAAATGAATAAAACTACTAAAATAGAGATCTCGTACCTTAAAGGGGCACACTTATTGGGCAAGGGAATCATTAGCAATCTCAAAAAATATATGAGTAGTCTTCAAGGGAGAGTGGAGGCAAGCAATCCATCTCAACAATGGTAAAATAATCAGATACCATGGATCTTCTCCAAAACCATGAGCAAAAACCACAAGGGGAGCCGAAACAATGTGCCAATACCATGGGTTGCCTTTCTTGAACCAACCATTGGTCAAACTAGCCATCAATGAGCAAACCCTTGAGCCACACAATCCAAGCAAAAGAGGGTTAATCCATGTGAAGAAATAGCAATGGATGCCTAAGATCTAATTTGGATGTGAGATAGAGGCTAGATAATACCCGAGAAGCTTCAACATATGTACCAATGTGCCACATCACCAAAAATGCCTCCACATGTGTGCCCAAGTGCCACTTAGGCAAATCGACCTCCTTGGGAAAATGTAGTATTTCCCATACAAAAAATTATAAAGTTCAAACTTAATGAAGAAATAGAACAAAAAGTGCACTTTTTCCTCCACAGTGACAAATTAGAACCAACTTAAGCGTTTTTTAATAAAAACCTTAGTGGTGTCATGTATTAATCTGCCATATCACCAAAATAAGCATGTAAAACCCCCCCAAGCCTGGAAATCACCTAAAGAAGACAATGCTTTGGGATCAAAGAGCTAAAATGGACAAAAGAGCCAAATGGGTGCCCAAAAATATCAAGTCGTTGTGGAGATAGTGGTTGAATCATTGCTATGCACGTTGATGAAGTTTTCAAGCTACTCACTGACACGACACTGAAACCTTCGAAATCCGAGAGAGCATTCTGGCATGCAAACATGGGAGATGAAAGTAGAGCCAACTGGTATCGAGATCCATCAGTAGATCTAGAAAATACTAAGTATAACAATCCCATGCACATCCATGAAAATTAAGACTGTGGAACACTAGGGAAATGTCCACCACCTTTTTGGAAGAGACTGATCAGCAATAGTGATCAATTTAATGTCATAATGGGTATCCAGATTCCAAATACGTGCTCAGAATCACTAGACCCCATGTACAACAAAAGATATGCAATATGCCCCTCTTGACCACTATACAACATTAGCAAATTAGCACTAAGCACAACAATTCTAAAGAAGACCTAATGACATCTCAGTAGCAAATGTAATGAAGTTGTACTATGATCATAGGTATCCATGTTGGATAAACAATAAAGGGTGTCCACATGGACAAGTACATACAGATGTAAATGATCATCAAAGTGAGTCATCATATAGTTAGTCATGACATACATGATAATATACCAACACCACAAATATCTCCAAACAGGTTTTAAAGAAAGATTATTTAAGAATTAACAAGTACCATGACAATATCTAAGCATTCTTAAAGACAATTTTCTTCTTCGGGGTGGGTTAGATGGAATATACCTGTTATCACACATACATTCAACAGTTGGGCTACCATGATGCAGCATACAGACTTGTCTCTTATTCTATTACAGGCTTTTTTTCACATTGGGTATTAGCATGGATCTTTACAACTTCAGCCATTCCAGAGCCTTGTTCATCAGATTTTCCTTGCCAAAACTAAGATTCAAGAGTCCATTGAGATGCTTTTAGTGATGATCTAGTTCATTGTAGCAAAGCAGCAAATCAAAGTTGGTACACACAGTTATAGAGGGGCTTATCAGTTGGAGACAAGTATATTTGGTGAGATAAGGTATACACTTCCTTGGTTTGATTTTGCTTTATGATGTATGTCAGACACCTATGCTTATCATGTTAGGATGATTATGGTGACCTATGTTTATATCTAATGTTGCTTTAACCTATGTAATGACTAATCAAGGGACTTGATGTGAAGACTATTGCTCATGCCATGCTTGTACAAATAGTAAACCTTGGTGCTAGGTTGGTTCCATTTATCACTTTCCCCCGTCCATCCAGTTTCATCCATTGTAAACTTATCCTATGACTTTGACTTTTTGAGACTTGTGAGAGTGAAGATCCTTTCCCCATTTTGACCTCTATGCATGATGGATCCCATGTTGTTTTGTGTCTCGGCTCTGAGTTGTGCAACAAAACTTGTTGAAGCCTTGATCCTTCTAGGCCAAGAGAACTCGTTGGTGTTGGTTCCTGAGATTAGGCGAGTTGGGTTTTGAAGCCTTGACCTCTCTGGTCGGTTGCCCCCGATGTATGGTCCTGACTGTGGATATTCCCCCCTAGTTGCCCGAGAAGTTGTCAGTTAAAACTTGAAGCAATATGTCTACCATCATTACATGCATTATGAGCTATATGTTATATATTATGAAATGCAAACCTGCAAATGAAAATGAAAACCGTGTCTTTAAGCACAAATCAAAAAGGCTATAAAGTGAAATTGCTATAGGCCCAAATAAAGAAGTGGATAAACAAATGCTAAATTTAAAGACTGCTGGCCATCTGATTGAAATGTAATGATTGATTCCTCATGGACCCTACGGGTTTTGGTGAGAGATGGAGTAAGGGACAGCTAATTCTAAGTGTCCCATAGGATCTCTTCACTACAGTTTCTTGTGTACTCAACGCAAGGGTCCTAGAAAAGATCCTCACGTAGCTTAATTCTTAGCTTGGATGTGAGTCATAGACATGTTGCTAAGGTTGAATGGACACTTTTTATATAAGCTCATTCGCCTGTGAGACACCACCATTCCCTATTGTTCGATCTATCATGCATATGTCACTTTGGTTTTGTGTATTTGTCATTATTCGGATAAATCACAAAGTCAAAGTCAGTCAAAAGTCACTACCCTTTGCCTCAGCCTTGTTGTCCATCCTCACCCAGCAGTAGCACATTGTTTACCCTTTGTAAGTATGGCATGGACAATCAGACTTCTAGAAAAGTTCCAAGATTCTTCAAAAGCACAAATATATCTTACTATTATTATTATTATTTGTCTCTGTGATTATGAATAACTAGTTTAAGCTTGGTTTTAATATACACCTTTGGAGCATTTCTTACCCTGGATGCTTACAGGATCATATTGATGCAGTATCTCACCTTGATTTTGGGTACTTTGACTTGGTCAACCCAGTTGACCAAGTCAAGCACGGTTCCCAAGGCAGTGACTCAAAAAACAACATGATCTATATTTGTTCCAGACATGCCCAAGACCAATACTACAGTTTCATTTTTGAGAGTTTGGCCTCGGTTCTCGTGATAAGCGATTATTATCACTTAATTATTGGCAAAATGGTCAAATTTTATTCCAGATGGCAGTATGATTGGTTCTCCTAGAGCAGAGCAATGTTCCAGGGTGTATGAGTAGTCACTGATACCATTCTTCTATGTCTCCAGATCATCCAAAGCAGTCAGTTTGCCCTAGTTTGCACCCTGGACAAAGTTATGGTGGATTTATCATTTTCCAGAGATTGTACCAGCAAAAATGAACTAGAGGAATCATTGAAAAATCGATTTGGCCTCCTAGGTCAAGGAAATGACTTGGAATTTTGGCAGACTATGTGTTTCCGCATCCCGGACAGTCCTCCAACAATTTTCAGTCACCAGATGTTCGGATTATTTTATATTGGCTCAGTCAATGAGGAAAGCCCCCCATGGGGCGCCCCCTCAACTTGGCCATTGATGTATTTCATTGTTATACCATGTATTATGAAGCTGTAAAGGGGCCAATGGTGAATTAAGCCCCTAGTAACCCCCTCTTATGTATTATCATGTCACATCTTATGTTATAATGTGACTTTCACTTTAGAGAGGCGTCCTTGAACAAAGTGAACCACCTCTTTGACTTAGTCGCTTGATCCATGTATTGATCTATGTATTGTTGATCTCCACTGTTGATGATGTTTTAATCTCAATTGTTGGATGTAAAAGTGAGTTAGGGTTTACGTCTCTCTCAAAGTATTCAAGAGAAGTGACCCCCCAACTGTATTCATGAGCTTTGGCACCGGAATTTGAATAAAGAGAGTTTTGTCTGCGCTTATTCTTCTGTGTATCTTGTGCATGATTTGATGATTGGCATTGCTACTCTTCTATTTTGAGTCTTATTCGGGATACATCTTGCATTTTTTCCTTTAACCACTTCGTCTGCAGGAGAGGAGGCGCGCTAGGAGAGAGAGAGGGTGTTTTTTGTGGGGAAACTCACCATCGTCCCGGCACTTAGGTGTTCGGTTTAGGGAGTATCTCTTTCTCTATGATTTTTTACTTGTGAGATTGAGATCCTTTCCCCATTTTGACCTATATGCATGATGGATCCCATGATGTTTTATGTCTCGACTCTGAGTTGTGCGACAAAACTTGTCGAAGCCTTGATCCTTCTAGGCCAGGAGAACCCGCTAGTGTTGGTTCCTGAGCTTCGGCAAGTTGGGTTTTGAAGCCTTGACCTCTCTGGTCGATTGCCACCGATGTTTGGTCCTAACTGTGGATATTCCCCCCTAGTTGCCCGAGAAGTTGTCAGCTAAAACTTAAAGCAATATGTCTACCATCATTACATGCATTATGAGCTATAGGTTATATATCATGAAATGCAAGCCGATAAATGAAAATGCAAACTGTCTTTAGACACAAATCAAAAAGGCTATAAAGTGAAATTGTTATAGGCCCAAATAAAGCAGTGGATAAACAAATGTTACATCTAAAGACTGTTGGCAATCTAATAGAAATGCAATGATTAATTCCTCGTGGAGCCTACGGGTTTTGATGTGAGATGGAGTAAGGGACAACTAATTATAAGTGTCCCCTAGGATCTCTTCACTACAATTTCTTGTGTACTCAACGCAAGGGTCCTAGAAAAGATCCTCACAGAGCTTGATTCTTAGCTAGGATGTGAGTCGTAGACATGTTGTTAAGGTTGAATGGGCACTTTTCAGATCAGCTCATCCACATGTGAGACACCACCATTCCCTATTGTTCAACCTATCATGCATATGTCACTTTGGTTGTGTGTACTTGTCATTATTCAGATAAATCACAAAGTCAAAGTCAGTCAAAAGTCATTACCCTTTGCCTCAGCCTTGTTGTCCATCCTCACCCAACAATAGCACATTGTTTACCCTATGTAAGTATGGCATGGACAAGCAAACTTCCAGAAAAGTTCCAAGATTCTTCAGAAGGATTGGTATATCTTACTATTATTATTATTATTTGTCACCATGATTATGAATAACTGGTTTAAGCTTGGTTTTGATATACACCATTGGAGCATTTCTTACCCTGGATGCTTACGAGATCATATTGATGCAGTATCTCACCTTCATTTTGGGTACTTTAACCTGGTCAACCCAGTTGACCAAGTCAAGCACAGTTCTCAAGGCAATGACTCGAGAAAAAAGCATGATCTCTATTTGTTCCAGACATGCTCAGGACCAATACTGCGATTTCAGTTTTGAGAGTTTGGCCCCGATTCTCATGATAAGTGATTATTATCACTTAATTATTGGCCAATGATCAAATTTATTCTAGATGGGAGTATGATTGGTTCTCCTAAAGCAGAGCAGTGTTCCAAGGGGTATGAGTAGTGACTTATACCATTCTTCTATGTCTCCAAATCATCCAGAGCAGTCAATTTGCCCCAGTTTGTAACCTGGACAGAGTTATGGCGGATTTATCATTTTCCAGAGATTGTACCAGCAAAAATGAACTAGAGAAATCACTGAAAAAAAATGATTTGGCCTCCTAGGTCAAGGAAATGGCTTGGAATTTTGGCAAATAATGTGTTTCAGCATCCCATACAGTCCTTCAGATGTCCGGATTATTTTATATTGGCTCAGCCAGATGAGGAAATCCCCCAACTTGCGCCCCCTCAACTTGGCCACTGATGTATTTCATTGTTATACCATGTATTATGAAGTTGTAAAGGGGCCTAAGGTGAATTAAGCCCCTAGTGACCCCCTCCTATGTAGGTACAGCATGAGTGGGCCTAATGGTTAAGAGCATGTGTTTCCTCTTAGGAGGTCACGGGTTCAAATCCAGAGGGGGGTAGTGTATGTACACCTCTGTNATGTCACATCTTACGTTATAATGTGACTTTCATTTTAGAGAGGCATCCTTAAGCAAAGTGTGCCCCCTCTTTGACTTAGTCACTTGATCCATGTATTGATCTATGTATTGTTGATCTCCATCGTTGATGATTTTTTAATCTCAATCGTTGGATGTAAAAATGAGTTAGACTTTACGTCTCTCTCAAACTATTTAAAAGAGGTGACCCCCCCCATTGTATTCATGAGCTTTGGCACCGGAATTTGAATAAAGAGAATTTTGCCTCAAATTATTCTTTTGTGTATCTTGTGCATGATTTGATAATCTGATGATTGGCATTGCTACTCTTCTATTATGAGTCTTATTCGAGATACATCTTGCATTTTTTCCTTTACCCACTTCGTCTGAAGGAGAGGAGGCACGCTAGGAGAGAGAGAGAGGGCGTTTTTTGTGGAAAAACTCACCCTCATCCTGGCTCTAAGGTGTTCGATTCAAGGAGTATCTCTTTCTCTATGATTTTTTACTTCCTATCTTTTTTGTATTCTGCAGATCTCATTCGTTTTCCTGATCATTTGATTTTTTCTGATCTTGCAAGTTGAAGGAGGCACTAGGGTGACTGGATGTGGCTCAACTACAACAAGATATTCTCTGAAAAGGCTCATTTTGACAGGAACGTGGCATTCTTCATCATTTCTAAAGTCATCTACAAGATCCAGATACGTCTCACATGTAATTTCTCCTTTTATTTTCTGCATGCATTGCCCATCATTTCCATAATTATAAAACCCTCATTTCGTAGATCTATAGGTTCTGGATTGAGGCGAGCTATAAAACATCAAACCCACTTTGGAATAAACATAAAACCCCTAAGTTTCAATTTCCATCATCATCGGACTCCATTTGCCTATCATAAGCACTAGCATGCTTCTTAGGGGAAAACGCCCTCCTTGGGAGGAGTGGGTATTTCAGAAACCATAAACTAGGTTTTGATGGTTTTGCTTTCATTTGCCTAATCTTACATCCAACAATCAATTTGAGTATCCAATTTCATTAAATTTCACCATTTTGCCCTAGATCCCAATTTTCTGCATAAAACCCTAGGGTAAAATTGGGGCATTTCACCTTAATACTCGAAATCTCTTAGTAATTGTTTAAAACTCTAATTAACTATCCAATTAAGAGATTCCACCAAGTTTCCCTGCGTCATTTATTTATTTTCCTTATTAGGGTTTTCTTGGTCATAGGGACGCCCCCTGGGCTCTGTATTTTCACTGAGTTTGAAGTGCCTATATCCTTGACTGGTGTGGCATTTGAGTTCTTTCGGAAGTCTTGGATACCGTAGGTCGCGACTTGAGTTGCCTTTCCTCTATGGTCCTGAACAGGATCACCTCACGGGGCAACTACAAGATTCGTGATAACAATACAAAGTTAGACAAGTGAAGTTTTGGTCAAAGGTGACTTGACTGACCCAAGATGTAGGATAAGAAAAATTGTATGATTTTTAACAATAGGGCAAACAATACAGAAACTGTCTCTCAAATGGGTGTTGTGTAAGGAAGTACTACTGCTTTAAGCAATCAGACTTCCCCCAAAGGTAATTTGACTAACCCAAGATATAGGATAACAAAAACTGTATGATCTTCAACAATAGGGAAAACAATAGAGAAACTGTCTCACAAATGGGTGTTGAGTAAGGAGGTACTACTCCTTTAACCTTGGCAATTAGACTTCCCCCCATTTTACTTTTACTTTGCTTTCCTTGTCTTGGACTTGTCTTCTCTGATTTCTTGGACTCTTTTCTTCTTGTACTTCTTTCTTTGGGAGACTATTATCACATATATTGTAGTTGGGCTACTATGATGCAGCGTATGGATTTTCTCTTTATTCTTTGATCCATGCATATTTATGGGGATACAGCATGGATCATTTTGCCTTGATGAGCCACAGTTACGGCCTTTCTTTCAACAGCAGATGCAGAGTACTTCCTAGCCACGACTGAGATTTATCTAGTCCTTTGAGACGACCTTAGTGATTTCCCGATTCTTTCGAGCAAAGTAGCAGAGATGGTACACAGTTGACAAATTGACACTTCAAGTAGAGACATGCATATGGTGAGATTAGGTATATTACTTCTTGGTAGGATTTTGCTCTTATATGCTATTATTCATATAAAACTGAGACCAAACTTTGAAAATTGTGACTACAGTATTGTTGCTGGCCATAACTGGAGCTGATATAACCAATGTTGATTTTTGTAGTCACTGCATTGGGAATCGTGTTTAACTTGGTCAACTTGGTTGACCTAGTCAAAGTACACAAACTGAAGGTGAGATAATGAACTGAACTGATCCTGCATGCATCCAAGGTAAGAACTGCTCAAAGATGTATACTAAAACCCCACTTAAATCATACCAATCATGATCATGGTGACAATAATAATAATAATCAACAAAGTATACTTGTGCCTTCGAACAATCTTTGAATCTTCTATGAAATCCCTTGCATATGCCATACTTACAAAGTTTAATCAATTTGCTAATGTTGGGTGAAAGTGGAAAATAAGGCTTAGACAAAGGGTGATGACTTTTACTTGACATTCACCATGTGATTTCTCTGAATGATAACAAATACACGCAACCACAGTGACATATGCATGAAAGAGGACAATAGGGGATGGTGGTGTCTCATAAATGGATAAAGCATTTGGGCTTGTTTGCTTTAGGCTCTAGCAAGTATCTATTTAACAAGATTTAACATTTACAACATTTAACTTCAAAGCATTTATTAATTTAACACAAGATGCTAGCCAGCCTCCAAAGGCAAGTGCCTTGCAAAGCCTTCTAGGCTCCAAGAAATGACTGAGGCCTAGCCCCGTTGCTATCGAGCATCCATAGCCTCGATGAGTTTTCCCCACCCTGTCGCCTTGTAGGGCAAATGAGCCTTACATCATACAATGGATGAGTTCTCATCCTTTGGCCACTTACTAGTTTTATAACATTTACATTTAGGCATTAGCGCTTAAAAGCACTACTAATTGAAGCTTGCCTTTTGCATCATTTTGATATGGCGTTTATGCATTCCGATGCTTTAGTGTATAAAGACATTGTTGGTAGCAACACTTGTTTTGAGGGCTAAAGGAAAACCATCTGGTGAACCTGACTGCAATGAAGCAAGCCACATACTTCAACACCAGAGACACAAAACAACATGGGGTGTTGATGTATTTGTAACTTCGGAAGATATTCTGATGTATATTATCATTGTATGTTGTTGTACCCCCATTGCGGATGTGTGTTACCCCTTTACGGGATGTCTAAATTGTCTAGACCTTGAGGTACAACCTCCGTTGTAAGTCGGGGCAATAGTCCCCAAAGTAACATCATTTAATATGTACTTGTAGTCTCTCTAGGAGAAGTGGGCCCTATGTGAGAAGACATGTAGGCTCGAGTATTATGTTTGGTCAGTGACTTGCAGGGTATGAATAGGGAGGCGCTCTCCCTCATTTATACACACCTCTCACTCTCAAGTTTGCACGAGAGAGAGAGAGACGGTCATAGGAGGAGAGATAGATAGTTGTTGATGCTTCTTATTACTGCTTTTGATCATCTTACTATTCTGAGGAAGTTTGCGGGGTTTTCTCCTTTATGGTTTCCCCGATGAAAATGTTTGTGTCTCGTGTATCTTTTATATCTTGTGCATCTTGTTGTACTTGTTATTCTTTCAGATAAAGATCCTAGATAATCTAATCAGATCTTAAGAAAACTAACATGGTATCAGAGCCTCTCTAAAAGAAACCAATATGCAGCTGTGGGAACTAGGGCTTCCTAGTTGAAGGTGTTCTCTCCACAGATCATCAAGCAAAGAGGGCTAGGCTAACTTGCCTCGGTATGGCGCATATTTTGGTGGAGACAGTTTCTGAATCGGAGAAGTTTCATTTTTTACCCTGTCACTAGTGCCGGGAGGAACTAGGGCATCAAGTATCGGAGGATTCCCCCCTCAGTTTTCAGAAAGTGACCTAGCTAAGAAACCCACCTGAAGGAGGCACATCTTTTTGTCCAAACAAAATTCCCAAACTCCAAGTTTAGAAAATTAGGGTTTCTTTGACAAACCCTAGGTCAGCCTGCTCTGGAACCTACTCAAACACCTCAAATTGGTAAGATCCAAATCTTTACTATTTCCATTTGAGGTTCCCATTTTGAAAAGATCACTCACCATACTCAACTTGAGGACAAGCTTGGAGGGGCTCATAACTTTCAGGCATGGAAGTATAGAATCTCCCTGATCCTTGAAGAAAATGACTTGGATCAGTTTATTACTGGAGACGTTCGAGAACCAGAGGGCGATGAGGCTAAGGCTGCTCATAAGAGAAGCATGGCCAAGGCTAAGAGAACCATTGCAGATTCTATCAAGGATCACCTCATCCCCCATGTGCCTACATTCAAGACACCGAAGGAAGTATATGATGCTTTGACACAGATGTTCGAAGGGAAGAACATCAACCGGAAGATAACTTTGAGGAACCAGCTGAAGAATGTGAAGATACAGAACTCTGAGACTATACAGTCCTACTTCACAAGGGTTGCTCAAATTAAAGAACAACTTGAAGCAATTAAAGAGAATGTCGAAGAAAGAGAAATTGTAATGACTACCCTAAATGGTCTCCCTAGATCATGGGACTCATTCATTCAAGGGATTTGTGCAAGAAAGAAGCTGATCTCTTTCAGCAGACTTCGAGAAGAATGTGCACAAGAAGAAGCTAGACTTGTGACAAGAGAAGAAAAGATGGGAGCAACTAACGATCAAGCTCTCGCAGTTTACACCGGGAAGAACTTTCATCACAACAAGAAGGACAAGAGACCGAAAAAGACCAAAAGAGATATTTCAAATGTTCGATGTTACTTGTGATAAAAAGGGACACTTGGCAAGAGATTGTCCCATCCAGAAAAGGAGACACCATGCTAATATTGTCGAAGATGATAAACCAAGAAACAAAAGATTCGAACGAGAGAAGGATGATTCGAATGAAAAGTATGTGCTAATCTCAACACTTAATTGCACTATCACACATAGAAGCAATGATTGGCTCATGGATAGTGGAGCTTCCAAACACATGACGGGATCCAAGGAATCATTCGTCAATATGTCTAAACATGAGTCACCTCACAAGGTGAAACTTGGGGATGATTATCAATACCCCATAAAAGGGAGTGGCAAAGCTTCATACAAGCTTGACTCCGAGAAATCCTTAAAGATAAAGGATGTGCTACATGTTCCAAGATTGAAGAAGAATCTTCTCTCCATATCTACATTAGATGCAAAGGGAATTAGGGTTGCATTTGATGATGGCCAAGTTCTGATGTGGCCTAGAGGAAAGACAATAGAGGATGCAACAATGATTGGAGAAGAAGACGGAGGCTTATACAAGTTGAAGGGATAGCCTGAACAAGCATTGGTTCATGGATCAATTTGACCAAATGAACTATGGCACAGAAGGCTTGCACATGTTCACTACAGAGAACTATTGATGGCAAGCAAAGCAGTCTCAGGATTGCCAGACATCCATGCAAAGCATGAAGGCATATGCAAAGGATGCGCAAAAGGAAAGAATGCAAAGAAGACATTTTCCAGCAATGAGAGGAAGGCTAAAGGAATATTGGAGATAGTACACTCGGATGTATGTGGACCCATGTCTTCTAGCTCATTAAGCGGGTATGTGTACTATGTTTCCTTTATAGATGATTTCCCATGTAAGACTTGGATATATTTCTTGAAAGAGAAAAGTGAAGTTTTTAGCAAGTTCAAGGAATATAAAGCCTTGGTTGAGAACCAGACAGATACGAAGATCAAGATTCTACAGTCAAATAATGGTGGCGAGTTCACTTCGGAAGAATTCAAGGAACTATGCAGAGAATCTGGGATTAAGAGGGAGTTGAGCACTCCATACAATCCTCAGCAGAATGGGGTTGCGGAACGAAAGAACCGGACCATCATGGGAGCAGCGAAAGCAATGTTGCTTGACCAAGATCTTCCTATGCACCTTTGGGCAGAGGCGGCAAAAACAGTTGTGTATATACAGAACCGTACTCCTCATCAAGTACTTGACAACAAGACTCCTAAAGAGGCTTTCTCAGGAGTGAAACCCCAAGTCAGCCATCTGAGAATATTTGGATGCCCGATGTACATACATGTCCCAAAGGAGAAAAGGACCAAAGCTCGATCCTTCTGGAAGGAAGGGTGTATTTGTAGGATACAGTGATACATCAAAGGCATACCGAATATACTTCCTAGGATTCAAGAAAATCGACATCAGTAGAGATGTAACCTTTGATGAAGACTCGGCATACTTCAGATCCAGGAGGACTCCTATCCAGGAAGTCGAGGAACCTAAAGAGACGAGAGTCCGAGACATGGAAATTGGAGAAGCAATTCCAGAAGACCCTAAAGATCACGACATGACAGAACCACAAGAGTCAGTAGAGACATTCCTTGAGAAGCACTCCCACAAGAGGAAACCAGCATGTGCACGGGAGCTCTTACGAGAAGCTGAAAGGTATGGTGCTCCAAAGGGAATACATAAAGAGAGAAAGAGGGCAAAGCCCTACAATAGCTATGTGGCCCTGGTGTGTGACATCATTGATAAAGAACCTTCCACCTATGAAGAGGCTACAGAAAAGAAAGAATGGAAGGATGCGATGATCGAGGAATATCAGTCGATCGTGAAGAATGATGCCTAGGAGATTGTTCCGAGACTAGAGAAGAAATTTGTCGTGACTTCGAAGTGGATCTACAAGATCAAGCATGTTGCATATGGCAGCATCGAGAAATATAAGGCGAGATTCGTAGCACGAGGCTTCTCACAGAAAGAAGGCATAGACTACGAAGAGACATTTGCACCCATGGCGAGGTACACTTCCACTAGGACCATACTTGCTTTGGCAGCAGTTATGAAATGGAAAATACACCAGATGGATGTCAAGACAGCTTTCTTGAATGGTGTAGTCGAGGAGGAAGTGTACGTGTAACAGCCACTGGGATTCGGGACACATGATAGGAAGACCCATGTGTGAAAATTGAAGAAGGCCTTGTACGGATTGAAACAAGCACCAAGGACATGGTACAGCAGGATGGATAGCTTCCTGATGAGCTTGGGCTTTACCAAGAGTAAAGCAGATTCCAACCACTACTTCAAGGTGGAAGACGGAAGACCAGTGATACTCCTGCTGTATGTCGATGACTTGTTTCTAACAGGTGAAGAGGAACTCATTACAGACGCAAAGAAGAGAATTGCTACAGAGTTCGAAATGAAGGACCTAGGTATGATGCACTATTTCTTAGGCATGGAGGTGTGGCAGAGTGCAGATGGAATCTTCCTTGGACAAGGGAAGTATGCAGTGGAGATTCAGAATGATGAACTGCAAGGGGATTGCCACACCTATTGCATCTAACTTGAAGCTTCTGAGTGATGCTTCATCCGAGACTGTCGATGCCACGATGTATCATCAGATGATTGGCTCACTAATGTATCTGACGAATACGAGACCAGACATATGCTTTGCGGTGAACACCCTGAGCCAGTTCCTGACGAATCCGAGGCAAGTTCACCTGATAGCGATAAAGCATGTTCAGAAGTACCTAAAAGGTATAGTGGATTATGGGCTCAAATATGATGCAAATTAGAAGATTAACCTACACGGTTGTGGATTCGGACTGGGCAGGTAGCGCCACTGACAAGAAGAGCACCTCAGGTTGTTGCTTCAGTTTGGGATCTGGCATGATCTTCTGGTTCAGCAAGAAGCAATCTTGTGTGGCGTTGAGTACAGCCGAGGCAGAGTATGTTGTCGCTTGCTTGGCTAGTTGCGAGGTAGTGTGGCTACGAAAGCTACTGCCTGACTTATTTGATCTCCAGTTGGATGTGAATTGCATCTTCTGCGACAATCAGAGTTGCATGAAGCTGTCAGAAAACCCAGTGTTCCATGGCAAGTCGAAGCACATTGAGATCAAGTTCCACTATATCAGGGATATGGTGCAGAGAGGAGCAGTGAAGCTCCAATACGTGGCAACAGAGGAGCAGATAGCAGATGTGTTGACCAAGCCTCTTGCGAGAGTGAAGTTCGAGTACTTCAGAGAAAGACTTGGTGTGATCCAGATCGAGATCCCTCGAAAGAGGGAGTGATGTGTTCTAGCATAGCTAGAAAGACAGGTTGTCTGAGCGTAACATCCTGGTCAAGTTCGTAGGTTGTTCAGACGTAACCAATCCTGCAGGTTATCCTTGGATGTAACATCCTGGCGAAGCTCGCAGGTTATTCTTAGATGTAATCAGTCCCGATATGTTACAAAGCATATTATCTCACATGGGAAATGAGACAGGCTATCTGAGCGAGAAAAATCCTGGTGTAGCAGGTTGCTCGGATGTAATCAGCCCTGTGACGGGTTATCCGAATGTAAAGGATGAGTCCTTGCGTGGTACGCAGGTTATTCATATGTAATACGCCCCGTGGGTTGTCTGAATGTAAAGGATGAGCCCTCGCGTGGTACGCAGGTTACTCGGACGTAATATGTCCCGAAGGTTATTTGAACAAAAAAGATCCTGGACGCAGGTTGTTCAGATGTAATTCCTTGAGGTTGACCAAAAGAACGTAAAAGGTCCTGGTGTAGCAGGTTGTTGGGTCGTAATTCGTCCTTACATATATATGAGATATATGTGTTACCATGTTGAGATGATAAGGTCATGAAGCACAAGAGGTGCACCTAAGCGGTTCTTTAATAGAACGCGGGTCAACCGTAGATGCTTTGTTTGTTTGTTGTTTTGTCATGTGCAGGACAAAAGAGATGATTTGGATACGACGAGATGAAGGTAGAAGACGCAGGTTATTGTCGTGGCAATGTAAAGAAGATCCTTGACAGTTTCTACGTGAAGCTTGCTCGAGATGTGATGAAGACCTGGCAAAGGACTAGACCTACATCCAGCATGAAAGAGGGTTGGCTCTATAGAAACTTCTGGTGACATATAGTATGGTACAATGATCAAATTATAAGAAGATGATGGCAGCAGCTATGATGAAGACTATGACTCCATGATGATGACGATGCGATGAAGACCTGACCAGATTTGTTGATGACTATGTAGACAGAGAATACCTTCCAAGTTAAAAGGGAGTGTTGATGTATTTGTAACTTCAAAAGATATTCTAATGTATATTATCATTGTATGTTTGTTGCACCCCCATTGGGGATGTGTGTTACCCCATTACGGGATGTCTAAATTGTGTCTAGACCTTGAGGTACAACCTTAAATGTAACTCGGGGCAATACTCCCCAGTGTAACATCATTTAATATGTGCTTGTAGTCTATCTAAGAGAAGTGGGCCCTATGTGAGAAGACATGTAGGCTCGAGTCTTATGTTTGGTTAGTGACTTGAAAGGGTATAAATAGGGCGGCGCTCTCCCTCATTTATACGCACCTCACTCTCTCAAGTACACATGAGAGAGAGAGACACTCAAAGCTGCTAAATACTTCTTATTATTGCTTTTGATCATCTTCCTATTCTGAGAAAGTTTGCGGGGTTTTCTCCTTTATGGTTTCCCCAGTGAAAATCTGTGTCCCGTGTACCTTTTATATCTTATGCATCTTGTTGTACTTGTTATTCTTTCGGATAAAGATCCTAGATAATCTAATCAGGGCTTAAGAAAATCTAACATGGGGTCCATCATGCATAGGGGTCAAAGTAGGGAAAAGGATCTTCAATCTCATAGGTCTCAGTCATAAGTCAAGGGATAAAATAACATGGATGAGACTGGATGAGAGGAGACAAATGACAACTGGAACCAACACAGCAAGATAGACTACGTTTGCGTAAAGCATGGCATAAACAATGGCCTTCAACATCAAATTCTCCAATCATTTACAACACAATTTAGGCATCAATAAAACAAATCATATAAGCATAGGTCACCATAATCATAATAGCATACATCTTGGAGCATAAATCCTACTGAGAAGTAATACATCAAGGAAGTATATTACTTCTTTGATGTATTACATCACCATAGGTATATTACTTCTTGGTAAGATTATGCTATTATCATAATAGCATAATAGCATAATCATAATAGTATACATCTTGGAGCAGTTCTTACCTTGGATGCATGCAGGATCAGGTCAGTTCATTATCTCACCTTCAGTTTGGGTACTTTGACCAAGTCAAACCCAATTCCCAATGCAATGACTACAAAAACCAACATTGGTTATATTAGCTCCAGACATGGCCAACAGCAATACTACAGTCACACTTTTCAAATTTTGGCCTCAATTTTCATAATCAGTGATTGTTATCGCTTTGGCATTGGTCAAATCACATTTTTATTATAGGATTGCATTTCAAAGCAGCACTCCTAAGGCGCTATAGTGCTCTAGGGGGTATGAGTAGTCAACGTTACCATTCTACCATGTCTCCGGACTCATCCATGCATTCAGTTTGTTGAGATTTCCAGTCGGTTGAGAGTTATTGTGATTTTTATCGGTTCCAGGTACTGTACCGATATAAAATGGGCTACAAAATCCATTCAAGAAAATCGATTTGGCTGGTGAAGTTGAAGAATTGGCTTGGAAATAATTTTTGATAATGTATTATGGCTCCCCGAATCAATTGCACTAGTTTCAGTCATTCTAATGCTCTGGATTATTTTATTAGCTTTCATTGAGAGGATGTCACCCATGGGGTGTTATTCACCTTGGCATGTGATGTATTACATGGTTATATCTTATGTTATATTGTTAAGGTGGCTCCTAGGGTGAATTGCGCTCCTAGGTGACCCCTCTCATGTATTATCATGTTAATATCTTGGCACTTTGATGTAAGCGTCTAAATAAGACCTCACTAGGCAAAAGTGTGCCCCCATTTGACTTAGTCTTTGATCCATGTATTGATCCATGTAAAAGGATTAAAATTAAATCTCCATCGTTATGATGTTTTAATCTCAACCATTGGATAGATATTTGTAATTATCTAGACACCCTCTTGATCTATTTAAGAGTTGTGAACCCCCCATTGTATCCCATCGGGAAATTTGGCACCTGTTATCACGAATCTTGTAGTTGCCCAGATAGATGAATCCAATACATAATGGCAAAGGGGACAAGCAACCAAAGTTGCGACCGACATAAACCCTAACCCCCAAAAGATGGATGGTTGTCACGTCGATTAGGGATTCCTTTGCTATATGCCACTAGAGAATCCCAAGTGACAAAGGGGGAGACCCAGATCGATCCTGAAAGGAAATATTTAAGACAAATCACCAGATCAAACTCCTGACAGAGAATACGTAAGGTGAGTGTCTGACTAACTTGGATTGAATGATTTAACAATGAAAAATACCCAAGTGAAACCAGACAAAATACACAGAAAAACTGGTTGGTGAACCAAATAGGGGCGTTTTCTCCCAGACTAAAACCAGTGATTGGAGATGGGCAAAGGAGTCCAAGCTTGACGTTTTTTAGGGAGAGGGGGTTTTTCGGTATGCCAGACAAAACCCGGATTGCCAAAATTGCAGATTCCCAGTGCAATCTAGTCCGATGATTTTTCCTAATGCTAAAGAGGGTTTTCCAGTGAAAAGCAGTGTTGGACAATGCATATAGAAATCAAAAGAGAGAATTTACCTGTGAGACATACCTGGATGTTGTAGATGATCTCAGAAATGATGAAGAATGCCACTTTCTTGATCAAATGAACATTTCTGGAGTAGATCCTGATGGAGTTGAGCTTCAGCCAATCACCCCAGCGCCCCCTTCAAGCTGCCAGACCAGAGAAAATCAAATGGTAAGGCAAACGAACGAGATCTGCAAGATAAAGAAAGGATAGACAGTAAAAGTTCATAAAGAAAGAGTTACTCCCTGAACCGCACACCCGAGAGCGGAGACGAGGTGAGTTTCCCCACAACTGCGTCCTCCCTAGTGCGCCTCTTCAACCTGCAGAAAAATGGGTAAAGGAAAAATGCAAGATATATCCCGAACAATACTCAGTACAGAAGGATAGCAATACCATTCGTCAAATCATCAACTCATTTACAACAACACAAAAAGTAATCCCAGACAAATCTCTTTATTTCAATATTCTGGTGTCGGAGCTCCATGAATACAATGGGGGGGTCACCTCTCTTAAATAGTTTGAGAGAGACATAAACCCTAACTTACTTTTGCATCCAACGGTTGAGATTATAACATCATTAACGGTGGAGATCAACATTACATAAATCAATACATGGATAAAGTGACCTAGTCAAAAGAGGGGGCACACTTTGCTAAGGACGTCTCCCTAAAGTGAAAGTCACATTATAACATAAGATGTGACATGACAATACATAGGAGGGGGTCACTAGGGCTTAATTCACCCTAAGCCCCTTTACAAATTCAAATCATATGATATAACAATAAAATACATCATTAGCCAAGTTGAGGGGGCACCCCTTGGGGGGCTTCCCTCACTGACTGAACCATAAATAAAATAATCCAGACATCTGATGACTGGAAACTGCTAAAGGACTATCTGAGATGTTGAGATACATCAACTGCCAAAATTCCAAGCCATTTTCTTGACCCAATTGACCAAATTGATTTTTTCAATGAAATTCCTAGTTCATTCTTGCTGGTACAATCTTTGGAAACTGATAAAATCACCATAACTCTATCCAGGATGAGAACTGGGGCAAACTGACTACTCTAGATGATCTAGAGACACAGAAGAATGGTATAAGTAGCTACTCATACCCCCTGGAACACTGCACTGGTCTAGGAGAACCAAAAACACTGCCATCTGTAACAAAATTTGACCATTTGGCCAATAATAAACTGATAATAATCACTTATTAGGAGAACCGAGGCCAAACTCTCAAAACTGAAACCGCAGTATTGGTCCTTGGCATGTCTAGAACAAATATAGACCATGTTGTGTTTTTGAGTCACTACCTTGGGCATCGTGCTTGACTTGGTCAACTGGGTTGATGTAATATCCCAAATACTGATATTCTCTAATGTTCTATGATAGTGCTGACTTGCACAATCAATCTCATACAAATTTGCAAAATAATTGGGCATGCAAACTCGCTATGCAAAAATGTCCTAAAATATAGTTGAATTAAGGTTAGGGTATTGCAGAGAGAAATTAACACTTACCACTGATATTCTGGCCAATAATGACTCCAGAGATAGTTGCATGCATAAGGATCTGGATGGGTGGTCTAATAATGCTCTTTTCCTCCTGTGTTACCACCACGTAGTACCGTAAAAACCCTCCAGACTGAAGGTGACGTTTTTGTAGGAGGAGAGGTCCATTCGAGCTTAAACTTTCTAAGCTTCTCCGTCTGCTAATGCCGAAGAGATGACCTGGCACATGCAGAGGTTTGGCTGCCTCTAAGTGCCCTAGCAAATTGATTAGCAGTTCTGCTGCTCACGCCCCCAACTGATCTGTTTGGCAAATAGCTGCTCTAGGTGAGCAAACTGATGGTTGATAATCACTGCATACTATAGGATAGGCCTGTTGAGAAAGAGGAAGTTGACATGCAGAGGAAAGACTGGGTTTTGTGGTCCCAACGAATCCTTCTGTGTCTTCCCTGCTACTTCCGGCTGCAAATGTGGATCTGCTAATAACCCTTCAAAATGTGTTGGATCTCCGAATATTGTAGTATATGATGGATGCAATGGATAAACCTGGATGATCTATCCCAATAAGAGACTATGGCAAAGATACCTCACTGTCGAACCCTTGCTAGCTTAAGACACCGTCTCCAGCCCCAACTGTTGCGGCTGCATGTTGTGTTGCTGCTCAAAACTCCAAAATCAATCAACAATAACAATAGATATTCTCTTTGGTCCAATAACCCTTCTTAAAAAGAATAGCATGTACTTTTAGGGTTTGCATGTCACTTTTAGGGTTTACGCTTCACTTTTGCATGCATGCAATTCTAATTTCATGTTGATTTTAACACCTAAGAAATAAGGCTTACATGCTTTATGATATGAACTCGGATTGCCTTCTTACTACACTGATGACTTAATAATACTGAATTGATGTACCTTTCTACTCCTAGTGCTATTAGTCCTCAGTTATTCTCTTTTTATCAAAACGGAACATTACAATTGACCATGTCAAAGTACCCAAACTAAAGGTGAGATACTGCATCAATATGATCTCGTGAGCATCCAAGGTAAGAAATGCTCCAATGGTGTATAGCAAAACCAAGCTTAAATCATTGTTATTCATAATCATAGTGACAATAATAATAATAGTCAAAAAGATATACATGTGCTTCTGAACAATCTTGGAACCTTCTAGAAGTCTGCTTGTTCATGTAGTACTTACAAAGTGTAAACAATGTGCTAATGTTGGGTGAGGATGGAGAACAAAGCTAAGGCTAAGGGGAAAAGACTTGTAGTTGACATTGATCATATGATCTTTCAGAATGTTGACAATTACACACGACCACAGTGACATACACATGACAGATGAACAATAGGGGATGGCGGTGTCTCACAAGTGGATAAGCTAAACTGAAAAAGAGCCCATTCAACTTTAAAAACATGTGTACAACTCACATCCAAGCTAAGAACAAGCTCCGTGAAGATCTTTACTAGGACCCTTGTGTTGAGTACACAAGAACTATAATGCGGAGATCCTAGGGGACAGTGAGAATTAGTGGTCCCTTGCCCCATCTCACATCAAAACCCGCATGCTCCGTGAGGAATTAATCATTACATTTCAAATAGTGGCCAACAGTCTTTAGATTTAGCATTTGTTTATCCACTGCTTTTCTTTTAGGCCTTTCACAACTTTATTTTATAGCCCTTCTTTGAGTGGTGTCTAAAGACACATTTTGCATTTGTTTGGGTGCTTTGCATTTCAACAGATAGAATTTAGAGCACATAATGCATGTAATGATGGTAAACACATTGCTTCAAGTTTTAACTGACACTCTCCAAGATAACTCAAAACCGAGACACAAAAAACACAGTGTTCCACCAAGTTTCCGGGACGCGGGGGCGTGGGAGCGAGGAAACGCACATTGGGGACGTGTAGAGACACCCCAAAATTTTGGGGTATTTTGGGGGACAGGGGGGCGGGGAGGCGTCAGGGTCCCTAGCATAGGGGTTTGGTCTCTAAAATTATAAAAAAAAGAAAAAAGAAAAATAATAAAAATATGAACCCCAACATATAAACATATCAATTCATCATCCCATCACCATTTGCATACTAGCATGCTTATGTTCCCGAAGAGTTCAGTGTAATTTAATGTAATCGTTATAGCCAAGCATATCATATCGATGTTTGTTTCTTTTTATGTGTTTCTATTTCATTTTAAAATGACCATTTAGTGTAAAAGCCTAAAATTTAAGATGAACTGTTTCTTTTTTAAGTAAACAAATTTTAAAAATCGAGGACAGTGGGGGCCTGTCGGAGCCCCCCATTTTCAGGAGGGGGCGTGTGGGAGCCCCCTAATCCAGGAAACTCCAGGACCCGCGTTTCCCCAAGTTTCGCAGAAAGGGGGGCGTTAGGAAACGTTTCCCATGAAGCCCCCCGGCCCCCGAGGCGTGGGAAGCGTAGGGGGCGAGCCCCCGACCCTGGGAGGCGCGTCCCTGTGGAACACTGAAAAAACATGGGATCCATCATGCATAGGGGTCAAAGTGGGGAAAGTGATCTTCAATCTCATAAGTCTTGGTCAAACTAAAGTCATGGATTAAAAATGAATCATGGATGGACTAGATGGATGGGGACAAATGAAACATGGAGCCAACCTAGCACTAAGGTTTACTATTTGTACAAGCATGGCATGAGCAATAGTCTTCAAATCAAGTCCCTTGATTATTCATAACACAAGTTCAAGCATCAGTACAATACATATACAAGCATAGGTCACCATAATCATCCTAACATGACAAGCATAGGTGTTTGACATACATCATAGAACAAAATTAGACCAAAGAAGCATATACTTGATCTCACCATATATACATGTCTCCAACTGATAAGACCCCTCTGCAACTGTGTACCGCATCTGATCTGCTACACTGCTGGAATGAACTAGGTCAATCACTAAAATCATCTCAATTGACCAATGAATCTTAGTCCTGGCAAGGAAAATCCGTTGAACAAGGCTCTGCCAATGGATGAAGTTGTAATGATCCATGCTTAAACCCCATGTGAAAAATAGCTCAAAATAGAATCTGAGATATGTTTGTATGTTGCATCATGGTAGCCCAGCTGCAAATGTATATGTGATAACAGCACCATTGCCTCTTGAAGAATAATTGAGAAAATATTTTTGGGATCTCGTCTTTTTTGGATGATTGAAGAATGTTCTTGGTGATCAATTGAATGCTATATTTTGCTTGCATTGGAAAATCTTGGTGAATATTTGGCATATCTTCTTGGATCCATTTTATTGCTTGACAGGTAAATCGATTTGGAGAGGGGCGCACTTGTGGGAGATGTCCGCCTTGTTCTCTTGTCTGAATCTTATGGTTACAGGGAGTATTTTTATCACATGATCTCTTACTCTCTCATCTTTTATTTCTCGTCAACAATTGTTCTTTTTCTTGGCCGATTTGACTAATCTGATCTTTGGATTGACAGGAGAGAGGGTGCATCTGTGGCTCCTTGGGCGTTTGGTTTGAAGTCAGATCTCACCATCTTCGGCTTGATCTATGTGGGAATAGTCTTCATCACTTCGCCATTCATCCTCAAACACATCAAGTTTGTTTTCTTGGGTAATTTCACTTTCTATTTTTCTATCTAATTAGGCTTGCATTTTCCTTTCACTAAAACCCTAAAGTTAAAACCCTCATTATTTATATTTATAGGTTCTAGTTTCTGGTGGCTAATAAAACTTTAAACCCACTTTGGAATTAATCTAAAACCCCTAGATCTAAAGTTTCACGACCATCGAACTCCATTTTCCCAGTCAATACATTGGTCTATCATTTAGGGGGAGATGCCCTCCTTGAGGTAAGTGGCTATTTCACATTCCGTGAACTAGGCATTGCTAGTTTCACCTTCAACTGTCTTATCTTACAACTAGCAATCAATTCAAGTGTCTAATTTCACTTAATTTCACCATTTACCCTTAGATTCAATTTTCATGCCGAAAACCCTAGGGTAAATTGGGGATTTTTACATAGACACCCCATATATCTTAGTAATTACTCAAATCTCTAATTAAAATTTATACTAAGAGATTTAATCAAGAAACCCTTGGTTATCTACTTGCCTTCCTTATTTTTAGGGCTATCTTGGTTATTGGGACGCCCCCTAGGCTTAGTATTTTCATTGAGTCTAAAGTGTAGGTAGCTTTGGCCGGTGTGACAGCTAATTCTATCAAATACCATAGCTTCCGTAGGTCACAACTTTAGTTGCCTTCCCTCTACCATCCTGTACAGGATCATCTCAAGGGGCAACTACAAGATTTGTGACCTTGGCCTTTATTTTATTTAAAGGCACATGCAATAGAAAACTTGCTTCTTTCTTCTTTGCTTGATTTTTGCAATTTGACTTGGTCTTCTTTTTCTTTTTTAATTCAGGTACAAGCAGTCTTCGACTGGGATCTTTTTCCAAATGCCCTTTTTGAGGCATTAAAGGGGAAAAAACCTTTCATGTTTTAGGTCGAGGGAGAAGCATTGCTCCATGGAAGCTCTTTCTACTTGATAAGTAGTTAACTCCAGGGATTTACACAGAAGCCTCCTGAACTGTCACAAGAATCATTGCAACACAAGCATGCCCAAGACACAAAGGAAAATGAGGAAGCATTCATGGTGAAGGAGTCATAGAGGAGAGGTCAATAGTCAATCTATCAATCTTAGGCAAGGTTGCAGACAAAAGTATTAAGTGATAATGGATGATGTGTAGGTGGCCATAAGGTGGATCCAGAGGAGGTAAAAGTCCTTGCACAAACCAAGAATTACTCTACTTCAATGGTACATAAGTAAATCAAGAATCTACTACCCTCGTCAACATGTGAGTGATACTACCAACTATAGTCATCAAATAATCAATACATCAAGTGTAGCAATAGTAACATATAGTACATCATCACATAATATATCATCATGGCATGGAATAGCAGTAGAAAAATGGCATATATCACATGATCATCAAATCATCTCATTAGCAAAAGTCACAAGAAGGCCCAATAGCAGCAAAGATGGGCTTCAATACTCTAGAATGCACATTGCATACAGCGCGGATGCAAAAATAAGTCTGAAAAAGTATGCCTGCAGATAGTGACATAATAGGATCATTGACATATATAGTGAATACACAACCAGCATTTGTTATGTAATGAATACATTGAATCAATTCATGGTGGTCCCCATGTAGCCTCATTGGACAGGGGAACTATGCAGTAACGATCCTGAAGAAATTCAGGATGGAGGACTGCAAGCCTATGGCAATACCTCTAGTTTCCAACTGGAGGAAGATTGATGCATCAGGATCAGACGGATTTGATCCTACCTTGTATCGTCAGCGTATCGGATTGCTTATGTATCTGGTCAACACTCGACCAAACATCATCTTTGCAGTCAACTCTTGCAGTCAGTTCATGGTGGACCCCTGGAGAGTGCATTGGACAGCTGCGAAGCACATACTTCGCTACATCATAGGTACAGTGGAGTATGGATTGGTTTATGAGCGCAGGGGGAGTGTACAGTTAGCATGTTTCATAGATGTTGACTGGGCAGGATGTGTAGAGGATCGAAAGAGCACTTCAGGTTGTTGTTTCAACATTGGATCAGGAGTTGTCTCTTGGTTCAGCAAAGAGCAGAAGTCAATTGCATTGAGCTCGACAGAGGTTGAGTACATGGCAGCCAGCATGGCTGCTTGTGAGGGTATGTGGCTGAGGAAGTTACTTGCAATGTTGTTTGAGTCTGAGCTAGAGGCTTCAGCAATTCATTGTGACAATCAGACTGGCATCAGGCTATCTGAGAATCCAGTGTTCCATGACCGGAGCAAACACATAGACATCAGATACCACTTCTTGAGAGATTGTGTTCAGAGAGGAACTATTCGGTTGGAGTACATACAGACGAATGAGCAGGTGGCGGACATTTTCACCAAGGCACTTTGTAGAGAGAGTTTTGTGAAGTTCAGGGATAAGTTGGGGTTGCAACCGAATCCCTTCCTCGTTGAGAGGGAGTGTTAAACTAGAAGCAACAAGGAATGGCTTCCTGCATGCATGTGTTCTTGCATGCAGAAGACTTAAATTAGGAAGCCAATTGTATTTAATTATTTTTCCTAAGTTTACTTTGGAAAATAACTAAAGTGATCTAATTATTTAGTAACTTTAGTGAAACACTAGTTAAAGTGAAAGTGAAATTAGGGTTTTCACTTTACCTAAAGTTATAAAAAAGAGATCAATTGGTGGAGAGGACACACACTTGTATTCCGACAAAGACATGATACAGACAGGGAGAGAAAGTCAAACAGAGGATTCAACTGGGAAGACGGAGGAGTGAGCAGCAGGATCACCAAGCTTCGTACAGTTGGGTCGTACACTCACACAGGAGGGTGTTGAGGTTTAGCTGGGATTTGCCCAGTGATTCTTCCGGGTACTGCATTCGCCAGGTTTGGGTGAATTTGGAGTGATTGTAAAAGTTCCATATTTTCTCATAATAAAATATATATCTCACTGTTGCACCGGTTTTCCCATACCCAAAAAAATAGTGTCAATATTGTGATGTGATGTTGGGATTTATTTCTCAGTTTTATATTCTGTTGCATACTGTAAAAGATATTCATGTGTGGTTATCAGTAGAGATTTGCATGCACTGTTTAGCCCTAGTTTGAATATTAAAGGAAAATTTACATGGTATTAGAGCTCTGCTGAGCTAACGTTGAGAGATTTGCAGTAGCAGTAATAGATCAGGGGCAGATCTATTGAAGACACAAACTTAGATTGGAGATCTAGGGTTTGAAAAGTAACATTTCACAATGGCCATGCAGTTGAGAGTTGAGGATAGACTCTAGGGTGCTCAGAACTTTCCTACATGGAAAGAAAGGATCACAAGAATCCTGAACGTCAGTGATGCAAAGGAGCACATTGACTCCACGAAGGTTGCACCCACAGATCCGACAAATCTAGCAGCTTGGAAGAAGATTGATTCTAAAGCCATGCTGATTATCATGGATGGAGTGAAGGACCATATAGTTCATCACCCAAGTTGCCAAGAAACTTGGGGACGGGGGCGACACTTTTTGAAACAGGGGACTTGGATACGTAGGGTACTGTATTATATATATATATATGAAATTAATTAAAAGAATTAAATTAAATTTTTAATAAATTAAAATTTAAAATTATCCATCTAGATTCTGTTATACAGTATACTATATACAGTATAACTATTAAATTTATAGTATAACTATATAACTATATACAATATACTATTAAATTTATAGTATAACTATATACAGTATACTATTAAATTTTAATTTATAGTATAACTATATACTGTATATATAGTATAATTTATAGTATAACTATATACAGTATACTATTAAATTTTAAATTTATAGTATAACTATATACAGTATACTATTAAATTTTAATTTGTAATTCTATTATAACTTATACTGTTTATGACTTAATTTTAAAAAAAAATTATGAAAATTTCAAACTAGTAAAATACACAGAAAGAATTAAAAATTAATTAAATTTTATATAATTTTTTCAAATTTTATTTAGTTTCTAATATTTATGCAATATGAATACACAGTAAAACATTATCAATCTAGATTATGTTATACAGTATACTATATACAGTATAACTATATAACTATATACAGTATACTATTAAATTTATAGTTTAACTATATACAGTATACTATTAAATTTTAATTTATAGTATAACTATATACAGTATATATAGTATAATTTATAGTATAACTATATACAGTATACTATTAAATTTTAAATTTATAGTATAACTATATACAGTATACTATTAAATTTTAATTTTTAATTCTATTATAAGTTATAACTTATACTGTTTACAACTTAAGTTAAAAAAATTTATGAAATTTTCAAACTAGTAAAATACACAGGAAAAATTAAAAATTAATTAAATTTTATATAATTTTTACAAATTTTATTTAGTTTCTAATATTTATGCAATATGAATACACAGTAAAACATTTAAAAATGATTTTGTTTTATTAAAAATCAGAGAAATTGATTTTTTTAATTTTTAATGAAAAAAAAAGAAAAAAATTTACCTGTGCTTCCCATGGCTTGGTCGAATCTTCTCCTCTGCTACTCTCCACTGCTACTCTTCTCCTTTGTTGTAGGCCTACTGCTCTCTCCTCTCCTGTCGGCCTGCTTCTCTTCTTCCCGCGGCTTCCCTCTGCTGCTGTCCTCGTCTGCTGTCAACGTGCTCCTCTACTGTCGGCCTGCTCCTCTTTTATGTGCTGCCTGCGGCTTCCTTTTGCTCCTGTCGCTTCCCTCTGTTGTCGCTTCCCTATGCTACGGCTCTTCCCTATGCTGCGGGCTCCTCTATGTTGCGGGCTCCTCTGTGGCTCCACTCTCCACTCTTCCGTCGCTACAACAGTCAACACACCCGCGCGAACAATAAGTAGGCAAGGGACCCACATGACCCTGTCTTCATTTAATTTTTTTTTAAATCTATTTTTAGTTTAATTTTTTTTTTTTAATTTTGAACTGTTCCTAAAAGTCCCCGAAAACGGAGGACGTCGTCCCCAAATTGAACGAAGTTTCCGATTTTTGGGTCAAAAGAACCCGGTACTTGGGGACGTTGCAAGAAACTTTCAGGAATGCCGATGAAGTACCCGACGGGGACGAGAACCCGAGGGGTGGAGACGGGCACCCCTGCAACACAGTTCATCACCTTTCTGGTAAGAAGACCACAACAGAGATGTGGACGGCTTTGGAGAGTCTGTACCAAAGCAAGAACGAGAACCAAAAGATGGTGTTGCAAGAGAGGATGCCCAGCACCAAGATGGCCAAGGGAGGAGTGGTGCCTTATCTCACGAGGCTCACACCGATCGGGGATGAGCTTGGAGTTGTTGGCTCTAAGACTGTGGATAAAGAGCTAGTTCTGATAGCCCTCAAGCCATGGGACACCTTCGTCAAAGGTGTTATGGCTAGGGAGAAGCTCCCTGATTGGCAGAGACTATGGGATGACTTTGTGCAGGAGGAGACCCGCATTGGTAAAGGATCAAGCTCATCCAATAGTGCCCTACAGATTGTGGATGAGGAGGCTCTAGCCCTTACAAGGAAGAGCAAGGGGAAGGCAAAGAGGAAGAAGGATGGTAAGAATAACCTTGACGTGTCAAGGGTACTCTTCTTCTTCCTGTCTAGGCACTGGAAGGCAAAGTGTCCCTGCTTGTGGCAGATTAAACACTCAGATGGCTGGATCTGCAGAGGTGGATTAGTTCAACAGGAACTTCGATGAGGAGTTTTGCTTGATAGCTTGCATGACAAGCACCACAGGGAGCAGCATATGGTACATTGACAATGGAGCATTTAGTCACATGACTGGACAGAAGAGATTCTTCGGAGACTTGCAGGAGGGTGGAACAGGGATCCACGTTGAGTTGGGCGATGATGCACGGTATCAAGCGCAAGGAGTTGGCACTATTTCATTTGAGAGGGAGTCTAACAAACCCCTTAGTTTTGCTAATGTGTTATATGTTCTAGGACTGACCAAGAACCTTATATCAGTCTTCACTTTGGAGGACAAGGGATATCAGGTGAAGTTCCGTGACCATAGAGTGTATATCAGGCCCAAGGGGTCAGATAGGAGCTTCAATCGGATGATTGGCAGAAGGAGCGGAAAAGTGTACATATTACACTTTGAGCCTGCAAAGGCTCTAGTCAGCAGCAACAACAACAGTCAGGGAGAGTGTTGAAATACTGAGAGGGGGGGTGAATCAGTATTTGTACTATTAAAACTTTAATCAAAAGCAGGTTGTTGATCACCAATCACAGCACATTATCAATGTGTATAAAGATAACAAGATGCACAGTACACAATAGTTTTTAACGTGGAAACCCAAGTTCTGGGGGTAAAACCACGGAAGCCTTTTTAAAAATAGTTTTCCAGAAATAACTGGAAGTAAGGAACAACTCCCTTATTATATAGACTTCAATTTTCCAGCTTCAACTGGAAGAGGGCTACGAACCCCTGATTTACAGGCTACGACCTGAAGGAAGTTACCACTCCCTAGTTTTCCGCCTTCCACCGGAAGGACGCTACAACCTCCTTTCCTTGCCCCGTCTTGCCACCCTAATAAGAAGAAGATTGTCGAACCTGTGGACCTGTCATACACCAAACTCTACTGCTGATAACCTCTGCCCTCTGTTTACTGCCAAGTCAACCTTATCACTGCCACACACACTGCTCTATACACAATCATCAGACATGCATCATCATAGAGTTTGCATCAATATCATCAAGTATGAATCATCATCAATCAGTAAGTACTATCATCATCAAGTATGTGCACTCATCATCACCATGTAATATGTACACATCATAGTGCATAGAAGTATGTCATCACACCAAAGCAAGCATCATATCATTGTCATCATAGAATGTAAGAGTGTATCATCACTTTACAGCATACATATCATCATACCAACATACCTTGGACTGTACTGTACTTATCACTGAGAATGTGTGAGCATCATCAAGCATATCTCAGGAGTCAAAACATATCACTGTATATATTGCTCAGCACTACACACTTGCATACTTACCGTACATGTAAATGTATGTACTTGTACTGTTTACTCAATCACTGAATTCACTGTATATCTATTTCTCTTGTACTGTGTGTATACTGTAGAAGAGTTGGTTGTATCATCACCCAAATACATGTATCATACCTAAACATGCCTCATTGCATACTTCTCCAGCATATAGCTGCATGAACTTCTCTAGAGCATACATATATTTCTAGGGCATACATAACTTGTAGATTTTATACATACTGCCACATTATACTATCGCTGTGTATGCTAGCACATAATCATTTCACTGTATGTTAGTACATCAATGTCATCTCAGTGTATACTTACTGTGTATTTGCTGCCATGTTCATGTCATGCTTTGTCACTTTTTCTTCACTGAATAACATCTTCAGATAATATCTTCTAGTTATACAGATTCTAATTTCTGAATGTAAAAAGCCAACAAGCTAGATCATCATACCTTTCAAAATTTCTGTAGATTAAGCACTGTGGCAGAGTAAGACGTGTAGAGGTTACCATAACATGCAAATCTTGTTCATTTTGAAGATTAACAATGTACCCCAATGATATTGACTCTCTCTGCTGCAAACTTAGACTGCTGCAATTTTGGACTGTTCTTGCCTTGGAAAACTCGGGCTATCACTAAACACTGGATACACCTCAGACTTCTGCAATTTTGGACTGTTCTTCTCTTGAAAAACTCGTGGGACTGCTGCTCCTTAGATCCGAGATAATTCAGTCCTCTGCTGTTAAAATTTCGGGTCTGTTGTTGCCTGAGGAAACTCGGGACTGTTATTTACTGCTGGAAAAATCTTTACAAAAAAACACACTCTTGCTGATCCAAAAAAAACGTGACTGCTCCTGCTGCGAGTTTCCTCAGACACCTCAGTCAAACTCTTCAAAAAATAGCAGACTTTCACTTTAGGAAACTCGGTTCTGCTGAGAAAGTTCTGTGGAGAAGACTTCAAGAATTCGGGTCTGTTCTTGCTTTTAAAAACCATAAAAAATTACTTCTGGAAACTCGGATAAGGCTGCCTCTGCTGCTGCTGGGTATACCCACGGAAAAAAAACTCAGTCAACTCCTTGCCTTCACCCTTGCATTGATTAATTTATGAAAGGGGCAAAGGTTGTTTTATTTATATGCTAATTTTGACGTTGAGATAAGAGGTTAGGGCCGACTCTTTAAGGAGGGTAAAAATTTTAATTAAACTTTGATTTAATTCAAAATTTATTTTATGGAGCTGATTTGAAAAAAAATTCCTTCAACGCTGGAGGTTAGGGATTTTAAAAAAAATGTTTTAGCACTTAATCATTTAAATGTTTTAATTGTTGAGGGTTTTTTTTTTTTCTTATTAAATATTTAGAATGCTTTAATAATTAATTGTCTTAAGGATTTAAGGAAATGGTAGAAGGTTTCAAAGGAGGGTCAACGTTGGATATATTATATAATAATTTTTTTGTTTTAAACACTTTAACATTTAATTTATAAAGGGTCTTTAGGGTTTTATGTTTTATTAAAGTTAATTTAATTAAATATTTTAATGTTTAATTTTAATATTGCATTAAAACATGTCTTATCTTTTATTAATGTTTTAAGAATTGTTTTCACTTTAAAAATAGTTTAATGGTTCAACATTGGAGTAAAAGGTCAATATGGGTCACATTTTATTTTTTATTTTTTTTAAAGGAAATTAAACACTTTAGATTAAGTATTTTTATTAATTAAAAATATTTTATTTATTGAAACATTTTAATCTGTAAGTATTAAATATCATGCTTTAATTTAGGTTACTTAAAGGGTTGGATTAATTATTTTTGTTTTAAATTAATTATTACTTTAATTATATTTTAGTTCTTTAATGTAGGTGCTCATAAAGCCACTTCTTCATCCTTGGAGGAATAAGGTGACTTGTTACAAGTTTTTATTCGGGATTTATATGTTAGGGCATTACTAGTGATTTAAGGACAAGTTGGGTTATTGGGGTTACTACAAGTGAAGACATATAACCATTAGGGAGGGAGTGCATAGGCTTTTCCTAGGGTACCATGACCTTTATCAAACACAAATGACTACTGAAAGGGTCATTTGGACTCTTACAACTTTTTCAATCCACGAAGGACACAATCTAAGGCAAAAGGGCATGGTTGTGGTAGTGGGAAACCATAAGACAACTTAGGGGTACTTGAGCACACTACAGGGCTTTTGGCAATGTTCCAAGGGCACCAAGGGCTTCAGACTTGGGCTTGGACAAAATCAAAAGGTCTCCTTAGACACTGACACTTACTCAACCCTCAGAGGCTCCTCAAGGAGCACCAAGACACACTAACACACACCTGTTGGCATCAATGACAATTTAGTCAACAAAGAGTTGTGGCATAGGAGGATGGCACACACACCATGGAGCACTGAAGCATTTGAGACAGGCAGTCATTGGAGTTCCTCAAGTACACGAGGAAAAGCATAACCACTGCAAGGGTTGTGATTTGGGGAAGAACATCAGGAAGCCTTTCCTTCAGAGTGAGCACAAGTCTAAGGAGCCCTTGGACTTGGTGCATTCGGATGCATGCGGACCTATGAGTGTCCATTCTTTCAGTGGTTACAGTTACTATGTAACCTTTATTGATGACTATTCCAGGAAGACCTAGATCTATTTCCTAAAGGCCAAGTCATAGGTCTTTGAGAGGTTCTGAGAGTTTAAGACTCTCGTGGAGAACCAAACAGAAAAGAAGATTACGGTGTTGAGGACAGACAACAGAGGTGAGTACACTTCCAATGAGTTCATGGAGTATTGTTCGGCAGAGGGGATCAAGAAGGAGCATACTGTGCCCCATACCCCACAGCAGAATGGAGTTGCAGAGCGGAAGAACAGGACTATGGTTGGAGCAGCCAAGGCCATGCTATTTGATCAGGGATTGCCGCTATTCCTTTGGGTCGAGGCATACAAGACTGCAGTGTACATTCAGAACAGGTGTCCCCACAAAACTTTGGGGAGGAAGACGCCAGAGGAGGTCTTCACAGGCACTAAGCCAGATGTGAGTCATATTCGCATATTCGGCAGTGTCTGCTATTGTCATGTTCATGCTGACAATAGGAAGAAGTTGGACCCTTCTAGAGAAAAGGAGCTCCTTGTTGGTTACAGCGAGACTTCGAAGGCATATAGAGTTTGCATTCCAGCTCGCAGAAGGATCATTGTGAGCAGGGATGTCCAATTCAATGAGGATAGGGCCTTACAGAGATCTTTGGATTTACCTATAGAGCAGCAGCCAGCACAAGAGTCAGGGATCAAGTTGGAGGAGCCAGATGTACAGGTACAGGTACAGACACGGAGCACAGGTTCTAGTGGTCAGAGGGAGTCAGGTGGACAAGATCCTACAATTATTGACTTGAAGGATGAGCTGTAGCAAGAGACGAATATCCAGCAGCCGCAGCAGGTTGACACTAGGCCAAGGCCTAAGTGGTTTAGGTCCATAGTACAGGATTCCAGGCAGGTTGATCCTCCATAGAGATCTTTTAGACGGAGTGTACCACCAGAGAGGCTTAGTTATATGGCACTGATGACAGAGTTGATTAACTCTGAACCTTCCAGCTTCAGGGAGGTTACACAACATGATGTGTGGCAGGAGGCTATGGTTGAGGAGTATCACTCCATTATGAAAAACCAGGTATGGGAGGTTGTGCCAAGGCCACAAGGGAAAAAGGTGGTGCGATCCAGATGGATCTACAAGGTGAAGCATGCAGCAGACGTAAGTGTGGAGAAGTACAAGGCGTACTTTGTGGCAAAGGGGTTTTCACAAAAGGAGGGTAATGATTATGAGGAGACCTTCGCCCCTGTAGCTAGGTAATCTTCTATTTGCACCATTATCTCACTAGCAGCTGAGATGGGTTGGCGAGTCCATCAAATGGACATCAAGATTGCCTTCCTCAACGGAGTGATAGAGGAGGAGATGTACATTGAGCAGCCAGATGGGTTTGATGGGGAGAACAGGGAGACGCATGTTTACAAACTGCATCGAGCTCTTTACAGGCTCAAGCAAGCTCCTCAAGCATGGTACTCGAGGATTGACAATTATCTACGGGAGATGGGATTTCAGCGGAGTGAGGTTGATCACAACCTATACTTCTTAGCAGGTGAGGTGCCTCTCATACTAGTCCTATATGTGGATGATATCTTTTTGACAGGAGATGAGAGGTTGATTAGAGACTACAAGTCCAACCTTGCAGTGGAGTTTGAGATGAAGGACCTTGGGCTAATGCATTACTTTCTAGGCTTGGAGGTTTGGCACAGATATGAATGCCTCTTCATCGAACAGGGGAAGTATGCATTAGAGATCCTGAAGAGATTCAGGATGGAGGACTGCAAGCCTATGGCCATACCTCTAGTTTCCAACTGGAGGAAGATTGATGCATCAAGATCAGACGAATTTGATCCTACCTTATATCGCCAGCTTATCGAATCGCTTATGTATCTGGTTAATACTCAACCAGACATCAGCTTTGCAGTCAACTCTTTGAGTCGGTTCATGGTGGACCCTCGGAGAGTGCATTGGACAGCTGCAAAGCACATACTTCGCTACATCATAGGTACAGTGGAGTATGGATTGGTTTATGAGCGTAGGGGGAGTGTACAGTTAGCAGGTTTCACAGATGTTGACTGGGCAGGATGTGTAGAGGACCGGAAGAGTACTTTAGGTTGTTTCAGCATTGGATCAGGGGTTGTCTCTTGGTTCAGCAGGAAGCGGAAGTCAGTTGCATTGAGCTCGACACAGGTTGAGTACATGGCAGCCAACATGGCTGCTTGTGAGGGTATGTGGCTAAGGAATTTACTTGTAGGGTTGTTCAAGTCTGAGCTAGAGGCTACAGTAGTTCACTATGACAATCAGAGTGGCATCAAGCTATCTAAGAATCCAGTGTTCCATGACCGAAGCAAACACATAGACATCAGATACCACTTCTTGAGAATTTTTGTTCAGAAAGGAACCATTCGGTTGGAGTACATACAGACAGATGAGCAGGTGGCAGACATTTTCACCAAGGCACTTTGCAGAGAGAGTTTTGTGAAGTTCAGAGATAAGTTGGGGTTGCTACCGAATCCCTTCCTCGTTGAGAGGGAGTTGTAAACTAGCAACAACAAGGAAGGTCTTCCTGCATGCATGTGTTCTTGCATGCAGAAGACTTAAACTAGGAAGCCAATTGTATTTAATTATTTTACTTTGGAAAATAACTAAAGTGATCTAATTGTTTATTAACTTTAGTGAAACACTGGTTAAAGTGAAAATGAAATTAGGGTTTTCGTTTTACCTAAAGTTATAATAGAGAGATCAATTGGTGGAGAGGACACACACTTGTATTTTGACAGAGACAGGATACAGACAGGGAGAGAAAGTCAGGCAGAGGATTTAGCTGGGAAGACGGAGGAGCGAGCAGCAGGATCACCGAGCTTCGTACAGCTGGTTCGTACACTCACACAGGAGGGTGTTGAGGTTTAGCTAGGATTTGCCCAGTGATTCTGTGGGTACTGCATTCGCCAGGTTTAGGTGAATTTGCAGTGATTGTAAAAGTTCCATATTTTCTCATAATAAAATCTATATCGGACTGCTACACCAGTTTTCCCATCTTGGGTTTTTCCAAGGGTTTCCATACCCAAAATAATAGTGTCAATATTGTGATGTGATGTTGTGATTTATTTCTCAGTTTTATATTCCACTGCATACTGTAAAAGATATTNCATTGTTTAGCCCTAGTTTAAATATTAAAGGAAAATTTACATACTGAGCAGTGATTGTTTGCATGATTAAGTATGAGTGTGTTTTATTTTTGGAAAAAAACTTAATTCCTAGTGCATCTCACTCACCTAAACTAGTGAAACTAGTGCACCCCACCTACATATAGAAACTCAAATCTACTCAAGATATGTCTATGCATGTCGGCATAAATTTAGCATGCCTCTCCTAGGTGGTGTGCTTAAAAAGTTAAAATAGTTTGTCTATCAGTTAGGAGAGTTAGAACTGAGAAGCAATGGGAGAGTTAGAGGGCAAGTTAACACGAGAACTCAAGCTAGGAGAGCACCCATCTACCTAGAGTGCTTCACGCTTGTATTTGACCATTTTGCAATCCTTTTTATCAAACTTGATTCAATTTTATGAGTGTTGCTATAGGTTTCTTGTTTGCTGGTTTGTAATATCTACAACCGTATTTCTCAAATCTATCCTCCACATGTGTGCTTGTGAGAAGCAATGGGAGAGTTAGAGGGCAAGTTAACACAAGAGAACTCAAGCAAGGAGAGCACCCACCTACCTAGAGTGCTTCACGCTTGTATTTGACCATTTTGCAATCCTTTTTATCAAACTTGATTCAATTTTATGAGTATTGCTATAGGTTTCTTGTTTGCTGGTTTGTAATATCTACAACTGTATTTCTCAAATCTACTGCTCAATGCTTGGGAAACTGATCTCAAATTCATATATGTAGCATATCTTTCCCTGATTTATCATTCAACAATTTTAGCTTTTGAAAATACTAAGTTTTGATTGTTGTTTTATTGTCTTTATTGTTGCATATGTAAGTCTAGATCCTTAAAAGCAGATCTGTATATCCATGACTACAAATTCAATGATCATGTTGAATGTCAAATCTATCTATTATGATAGGTACTACAAGCAAGAAAGCACATTGATTCAGACTGCCATTAAATCAACAAATCATGATAAACACCCCAAAACTAATGGCTCAATAACTATTTTAAAATACATAAGCTTTTATGGGTCAAACAAACAATCAAAAGGAAAAATGGAAAAAAACAACTTTTAAATGCAGTCAAGTAAAAATAAAAATCAGCATTTTATAAATCAAAACTGAAGCAAACATCATTGAAACTAAAAGGTTGTCCTTCGTCACAAGTTCAAAAGATGCTTTTCATTTTTATGTCTTAAAACAAAAAAGGTCAGCAAACTAGTACACCCAATAATGCGAACTTATTGCCAATGGTTGAAATAGAACCTTTTACTAATCTCTAAAGCACAAGGTATAATGAGAAACAATGCTTTATTTCCTTCTAGAAGTACCTGACAATCCAGACAACGATCGAACTCTAGAAACAAGTGAAGAGATACCCATTTGTGAATGCACACCTGCAGTCACCTGTTCCACTATATTATCAAATATAGAAAGAAGGAAAAAACTTATATTCCAACCATGGCGACCAATCATAGAGGTATATATATGTATGTTAAAACTAGTAACACATGACTACAAAGGACAAAATTAAAACAAATATCAATAGTAATAGTCATCAAATAAATAGAAAGTGAATAACAATGATAGAAAATCAGTATTACTGCTTTAAAGTCAAATCAAATACTATATCTAAGAAATATAATCACAACCAATATATATGTCCCTCCCATTATCTATAACCCTGTAGTTTACAATTCAAAGAGAAAAAAGTTAGAATGGGCAAGGAAAATTTGAGAAAAGTAAATAAAGAGTTAAAGTGCAAGTTGTTGAGTGATTTTCCCACCCCGGTTTCAAGTCACTTTCTTATTGTTTAATACCCAACCCAATGAACATTTCTGCTGCATATGAATTGATTTCTCATAAACAAATTGTACAGGGAAACACTGGGAAAAATTCACTAATTTAATGAACAGAAGCCACACATTAAATATTTCAGACACAAGATATTTTGGCAAATTGCCCAGGCAAAACCCCAACTTGAGGAAAACCTGTTTGAGAGAGAGAGTGTTCTTATTATCTTCAACAAAAGATATTTTGGCAAATTGCCCAGGCAAAACCCCAACTTGAGGAAAACCTGTCTGAGAGAGAGAGCGTTCTTATTATCTTCAATAAAAGTACAGCAGTACAAAAATCAGAATTTTAAAGCACAACTTATCTCCACCCTCGAAGACCAAGAAGCTGCCTTGAAAACAGTGACAGGGCTACCTCAAAATCTGTGCATACACTGTCTGGAAAATCGTGCCTGTCACAGGACTCTATGGACTGTTTCACACAGTTAGTGATCTTCCTCAAAATTAGTGCCCAGATCAGTCTTCAATCTCGGCTTTTGTGCCCATTAAATGCAGCATTAATTACCTCGAATTTCAAGCCATCCCAGCAATGAAAAACATACCCTTCTGCTACAGGAAAGCGCTGTACAGACAGTGCAAATAATGCTGTACAGTTCCTCGATTTTTGTGCCAGCCACTTAGGGAATTGTGCTACGGTTCTCCTCCTTGAACTGTGTGCCAGTATCCTCGAAATCTGTGCTACTGAAGCTGATGTAGGAACTGCCTCCAGAGATGTGTGCTGCTATCTCTCTCTCAGAGCTCTACTTGCTCTCCAACTCTCTTGGACTGTCCTCCTTTTCCTCTCAAGAAGTCGACCCCTCTCCAACTCTCTTGGGGTGAGTAAATGAGAAATGGGGTGCCTTTATTATTGTTTCCCTTGTCTTTTCATTTCACCTTCCTAGGGTAGCTGAAAGGTCACTAGATCAAGGGACCACATTTAATCTAGTGTTTGCTTGTCAAAGGATGAGAAAAATCACTTTTCTCTCCATAATTATTTTCCCTCTCGACTCCACTTAAAGTTATTTAAAAAGTCACTTTATTCTCTAAAGTGCATTAATTACTCATCTCAAGTAATTAATACAAGGGTCATGTAACTTGTCCCCTTTTAGTGTCCAAGGCACAAAGTCACTAGGGGAGCACTTCCCTAGGTACAAAAATTCAACATAAAGAAATAACACAAAGCTCACTCCTAATATATTAACAGGCTGACATTACTGAAATAGTAACATTTAAACATGGCAAAAAATAAAGAGTCATTCAAAGGGCTTAATAAAAACACCTAATGACTTATTTAAGGAAGCAAATCCCTCCCTCTCTTCATAAAGGCATTCTCTTCTCTAAATGCAGATATACTATCATCATGGATGCATTCTACCTCAACTTCGTCAGATTTAATTTAACTTGGACTTTGCCATGGCTATGGAGGAAGACTTAATTTGGTTAAAAAATTTGCACTTCCATTGCAGAAACTTGTGGCGAAAAGAAGCAAGAATTTCTAGTTATGAACAAATACATGAAGGGTTGAAATGGGCAATGCGATGGGTGACTCAAGGGTCAAGGGAAGGGACACAGGCATGGGAGAGGAGAGCATTGCGAAAGATGCAGGGAAGGGCCACACCAAGTATGGAGAGAGGGAATGGGGGATAGAAGGGGACAGTAGATAGGAGGAGGTCCACTGAGGGGGGCACAGACTGAAGGGAAGAGAAAGGGAACAGATAGATGAAGGGGACAAGCAGCTGGAGGAGACCCACAGCAGAGGGGATGGGAGTACGGGGAAAGAGGGAGGACAGAAAGAGAGAGGGGATGGATGGGTGGTGGAAACCCGTGGAGGAGGTCACGGGCTAGGAAACCAGGCTGAATAGGAGGATTGAGCCTCCACTAAGACACATACAAGGCAGCAAGACAGATCGATGAAGGACACAAGGGGAGGAAACCCGAGTTGGACCATACGGTTGCAGGACATACAGGTACGGACGAGGTTCGTACATGGACTCTGCATATTAATTGATAAGTCTCACATGTAAAAGGGTTCTAAGGGGCACACCAATCTTAGACTGAATATGTAGACATTATTAATTAATGGGTTATTTGTAGAAAGTGCATTTGTAATGTATATCTTCTGTATTATTATCATGTTAGAATAACATTGCTTAATTTTGATGTTCTATTAATTTATTATTTCATTAGAGGGGTTTTAACTTTTATAAGACAAATACTTTGGTATTTGATCATTATCGATGGCTGTTAGGAACTTTATGATGGAGCACGAAACTTGGGAGCTTATTTCCTTCACATGTGTGGACTATTTTACTTCCTAAGAGTTCATTCTACCTTGGATTGAGCACCTGCACGAATATTGGAGCCTAATAATGAGTTTAGTAGGATGCTTGACTCCCTTAAAAGCAGTTTGGAACCACACGTGTGGCAATTTCAGCTTCTCCCATGGTTTTAAAACATAGTTTGATGGTTTTTGCTCATGGTTTTAGGGGGCACCCTTGCCTTTTGCACCTATTAGTTGGAGATTTGACCATTTTGCTAGATTGTGGATACATTCTAGATGTGTGCCTTCCCTTCAAGGAGTGGTTTCGTGGTATTGCATCTCATTTGATGGTTTTCACCCATGGTATTGAGGAGCACCCTCTCTTCTTGGGCCTATTATGTATTAATTATCCCTATTTTGACAATGTAAATCTGGTGCACCCTCCCTCATTGGGGAAATGGTTAGGGTTTGGCATTATTTTATTGTTTTTACCATATCTTAGTCATTCCCTAGATCAGAAATAGGGTTTAGACATTTTATTTATTTTTTTATAGTGAAAGTAGTTGAGTCATTCTCCTATAAAAGGAACTCACTCCTCGCTTGTCATTTGTTGTTGTTCATGTTGGAGAAAGAATACTATCATTTCATTTCCTTTTACTCTTATCTATTGGAGTATATTCATGTGAGTTTCTTTGACAAGTAGTATTGAGGTAACTTTGTTAATTTCCTCCATAGTTAAATTCATTTGCATATCCCATAGAAGAGTACTGCTGCTACAAGGTTATTTATGCTCTAATTTATGTTACATGCTTAGTGTATTAGCATCTTAGGAGAGATACCCAACAAGTAGCACAGGCTATAGTATAAGCTAGGCAAGTAAACTGAAAGTGTGTTATAGATACCTCTCCTTGGTAGAAATTATAAAGTTGAATCATCTGTTTTTATAGAAATTGGCATGATTTTTCTGCAAGAATTTTTGTCAAGCACATATATAAGCAAAGGTTCAAAAAGAAGATCTAAACATTCCTTTGGCCTAGCCTAAAGAATTAGAAGGCATTAGTCCAATCACAAGTTTTCACAACCAAAACACCCAAACTTTTTCCATTCACTCATTAGTAATTAGGATTTAAACTAAGAAAAATTCCCAAAGACAGAAATATCAAATAAATTTAAAAAAATCCAAAATATTTATAACATAGTTACATATATCGGCGATATATCGCGAGTCATTCCCCATGGTGATATATCGCCACTAAAAAATCACGACATTTACGACATTTTGAATATATCGCGATATATTGAATGTGTCATGATATATTGGGAATATATCACAATATTTTGGAAAATATCGTCCTGCTAAAAAAATTGCATGGAATTTGGGAAATAAATCCATAGGTTAAGACTTTGGCAGTGTTATTAAAACCGGAGATATTAAATTCTTAAAGTAAAAGTGACATTCTCCTAAACTTTCATTTTCTATCATTTTTACTTAAATTTTTAACATTACCATTAATTGTTCCAGGATGTTTGAGAGTGGTTCCAACCTCATCGGACTTCATATGCAAAAAGTAGAATTTTAGATCCCATTTAGAATCCAACACACTTAATAGTTTTCGGGATTTCAAGATTGCAACAATTCCACTGGATTTTATCAAGTATGAGGGTATGGGATTGGCATGTAATCAAGCACATCAACCCCTCTATGTACCTTGACTGTGAAGTTTATCATGAAATCTATCATTACTGTTGAAATATTTTATCATGACCTTAATAAAAATGTATCCTTCACTCATTAAGCATGGGAAGTTTCATCAAAATTGTGGAGTGTTGAATAATGTCATTGGAGGAGCAACTTCGAGATTCAAGGTAGAGGCAGGGGCTAGAGCCTAGAGGAGGGAGGCATAGGGTGCTATTGATGAATAAGATCCCAATATAGGCAATAATTTTTACGATATGCAGTTATTGGAGGAGATAACTCACATTGATTTCCACCTTATCCCCATTACATTCCACCATAACCCAAGTGATTGGAGCTTCCAATTTGATGCCTAACTCATCCAAAGCACCTGCAGGACCCCCTATTACTTCAAGAGGAAGAGTGGTACCCCTTTCAAATAAAAGGGGTAGAGGGGATCAATTATTCCTATTATTTATCATTGTACTATGTAATTCTAGATGCCTCATGAGTCATGATGATTCACTTTTACCAACTCTTCTGTGAATTCTAAAGTGTAGGTTGTTACTGCAAGTCTGTCTACCACATTGTTTTCCAAATGAGGAACTGCCATAAGGTTTAAAGCACTAAAATATTCCATGGTGTCCCATACTGCATTCCTATACTTTTTTAGCCTTTCACTTTTACATGCAAATAAATTCTTGACTTGGGAAATAATCAAATCCGAATCACCCTTAATACTTAGCACTCTGATTCCCATGTCTTTAGCAATCTCAAACCCTAGCAGAAATGCTTCGTATTCAGCCACATTATTTTATGCATCAAATTCAAGTCTGAAAGCAAAGTTAAATTCTGTATTTGAAGGTGAATTTATCACAACCCCTCTCCCTTTTCCTAAACTAGAAAAAGCTCCATCAAAACTCATTCTCCATAGCTCATCACCGTCTTCATCATTCGCCTTTTCTCTAATGGGTATGAGGTAGTTTGCATAGATGGCATGGTTTCCAAGGCTATCAATCTCACAGATGTATTCATGATCCTGTTCATTGGGATCCTCCACATGATACTTCCTTTCCTTTTCCTTATACAGTTTTACATGCGCATCTTCAGAGGCTGGAATCATGGCATAGGCCTAATCCATTATAGATCCCCAAAGGGAAGCAGACCATCTCCTTGATAACAACATTCCCTATCTATCAGGAACATCTATGACCACTATGTCCATGGTTACTCCTATGTCAGGGCATGCAGCTAATCTAACTGGGAAATTCATAATTATACCCATGGCATCGATTTCTCTTGATTCCATGGCACATACAATCTGATATGGCCTTGTGATTGTTAAACCCATTTGCTCTATGACTCTTTTAGTCAATATGTTAGATGATGCACCTGAATCAAGCATGCAATTGTGCAACAATTTATCATTTGCAATCAATGATATATAGAACTCAGGATGGCCTTCTTTATTAGGACCCCTACTATGCAATACAATAGGAACATCTTCATTAAAGTTATTTTGTTCCTTAGAAGTGCCTTCTGCAGACTTGTCCATAACTGTTTCCTTTGACTTGTAGGCAAGTTTCTTCTTAGGTTTCTCAACAGATATTTCATTAATCTTTCCAACAATCTTTTCCTTAGGTTCCTCTATGGTCTTCATAAAAATATCTCTTTGACTGGGAATCTTAAGGATCTCAATTAATAGGACAGAAATTTTAGCACTTAACAACCAATTACCAAAATCAATGTCCATATCTAAAGGGGGAGGAGTTTTAACCTTTGGCACATGTTGATCTAATTTGGTTGGGACCACATTTTTCTTCCTATGATAGACGACACCTTTGTACCTCTCCATAATCTGCTCAGGTGTAGGCTTTTCACCAAAAAGCTATGTTGCATTGTCCTTCTCTTGACTGTATTCCCTTGCCTGCTTCCATTTCTCTCTAGAAATAGGATGAACATGTCCTACAATGTTTATGTACTTAGGATATCTAGGATAACCCACAAAGTTATTCATCTCCATTTGTTCTTGTTCAACTATGTAGCAAAATTTTGGACAAGTAGATTCCTCATGGAATTCATCACAAGGTCAACAATAGAGAGGAACTTCATCAATCACCATGTTGTTTGTTTCAAGTTGATTAGGAGGTCTCTGCTCTTAGGGATAATATTTCTTTTTCCACTCCCGATTTGGCCTTGGTTGAAAACTTCTTTGATTTTGAACAACATGAGCCTTCTCCATGGCATTCAATCTATTTTGAATTGCATTCATCTAGGAGGTGTGATTTACCATCATTTGTTTCATCAATTCAGTTATCTCCTTGATGGAATCTTTGGTCTGATCTTTGCTCTCAGGTTCAATTGCTTTTCCTTTAGCATCATGAGGTTTGGGACTGGACGTACTGCCTCTAGAAAAACCAAGAATATTGGATTTTCCTGAAGATTGCATGTTTTTATCTATCTTTTCAGCAGTTTCCATAGCTTTCTTCAGAGTTGTTGGATCCTTGTCTCTAAGTTGATATCTCATTTCTCCTTCTTCATCCACACACCTACGTATGCGACCATCAAGGTTTTTCCAACCCAATCCTTCTTGTGTGATGCAGTACTTGGTGGCTTGCAATCTTAGTGACCTTCTCTTATGGCCAACTACATGATCCGCACATGTTAGGTTGAGGAGGTAGAATATAATGTCTGAATACCACTGTCGTTGTTGAAGATGTTGAATTCCTGTTGAAATGGCTTGTTGATGAGTTATTTTGGCAAACAATACCTAAGGCTTGTTCATTTCCCTCTATCATCATCTTGGCAAGTCCTTGTCCTTTAATTAATTTAGTGAGCTTAATTACCAAGTCATATTCCTGGATCTTTGATACCCACTTTCCCCTTATGCCAAGGCAATCTTGTTGAGACAAGATATCCTTCACTGTTGAATAAGTTCTGAAGTGGTTTAAAAATTTGACAAGGGCGTAGGCTTGCTTTTCCATGGTAGTGTACTTGAGTTCAGAATTCTGTAAGGATCTACTCATAAATGCAATAGGTTGTTCCTGACCCTCTTTGTTCTTTTGCAACAAAACTTCGACAATTGTGTCCTTCGATGCAAATGAGAAAATCTGGAAATCTTTGGAGTAATCAGGACTTAATAAAAAACAGGAGACCTAGATATACAATCTTTTATGGATGCAAAAGCTTCTTTTCCTTCTTTATCCCATTCAAATTTAGCATCTTTTTTAAGCAATTTCTGCATGGGTTTCATCAGCTCGGCTAAGTTTCGTATAAACCTTCTTATGAAGTTTATTTGGCCATTAAATGATTGCAGGGATTTCTTGTTGGTAGGCAAAAGGACTCTTTTTATGGCCTCAACCCTCTCTAGGTCATCTTGATAGATTTCTATAATTTTTCCAATTAGCTCATTGAAGGCATAGTCCATGGCTCTTTGGAATGTAGCACCCGCATTCAAAAGACCAAAGGGCATTCTTAAGTACTCAAATGTTCCCCAAGGTGAAGTAAAAGTATTCTTGTGTTGGTCTTCCTTCTTGACAAGCACCTGATTGCAACCTAAGAAACCATACAACATAGACATTATCCCTGACCCCATTACTCTTTGAAGTAAAGTTTCCATATCAAGTAAGGGGTAATTGTCTTTCATGCATGAGATATTTAAGTTTCGGAAATCTATGCATAATCTCAGTTGTCCATTCTTTTTTCTGACTACAACCAAATTTGAGCACCATGATGAATACCTCGTTGGTGCGATAATGCCTGTCGCCAACATCTTTTGTAACTCTTTTTGGACCATGGGTGCTAACTTGGGATTTATTCTTCTAAGTTTTGTTGAAAGGGTTTAGCTTCAAACCTTAATGGGATTGTGTGTTGGAATACATCATCCCGATAAGCTTTTAACTCATCATATGTAAAAGCAAATACATCTCTGTATTCTTTTACTAGATCACTTAGGTCCTTTCTTTCTTTCTTAGAAGTACCTTTTCCAATTTTTATGTTCCTTGGTTCCTTATCGGTACCAATGTTTATTTCTATGAAATCTTCAGGTTTTATCGTTTCCTTTTTCTTATATCTATCTTGCCTATCAAAGGTACTTTCCCATTCAACAACATTCTTTGGGATGCGGTTCATAGGTTTCTCCTCTTCTTTGACATCAGTATTTTTCTCATCCTAAGAACTTATCTGACAGTCGAAAAACTCATGCATGTTGTTGATGAATTTTACAATCCGACTATCATCTTTAAACACCTGCCAATTATTTATGTTGTCGGGTATTGAAGGTTTGAAGTTTATTTCAAATTTCCCATCCCCTTTGACCAATTCTTGAGAGAATTCCAAAGTTGAAGCTGCCGCAGCAAGTCTGTCTACTACACAGGTCTCAGAACGTGGCATGGCCACAATGTTCAATGCCCAAAAATAATTCCAAGTGTCCCACACAACATTCCTATATTTCTTAAGTCTTTCACTTTTACATGCAAATGTACCTTTGACTTGAGAAATAATCAGATATGAATCACCTTTAATATTGAGCCCATGAATTCCCATATCTTTAGCAATTTCAAGTCCTAGCAATAGTGCTTTATACTCTGCTACATTATTAGATGCATCAAACTCAAGTCTGTATGCAAAATTGAATTTTTTATCTAATGGTGAAGTTATAACAATGCCTGGCCCTTTCCCAGCCTTGGAACAAGCTCCATCAAAACTCATTCTCCATAGTTGATCAAACTCCTCAGCATTAGCTTTCTCTCTAATGGGTATAAGATAGTTGGCATCGATTGCATGGTTTCCAAGATTGTTTGTTTCACAAATATACTCATTATCTGGCTCATCAGGATCTTCTACATGATATTTTCTTTCATTTTCCCTATATAACTTGATATGTGCATCTTCAGAAGCAGGAATCATGGTGTAAGTTCAGTCCATTTGAATAGATCCTCCTAGAGAGGCAGCCCATTTTCTTGATAATAACATTCCCCATCTATCGAGCACATCTATGACCACTATGTCCATGGTTACACCTATGTCAGAGTATGCTGCTAATTTGACTAGGAAATTTAGAATTATACCCACGACATCAATTTCTCTTGAGCCCATGGCACATACATTCTGATATGGCCTTGAGATAGTTAAGCCCATTTGTTCCATGACTTTTCTAGTCATGATGTTCGATGATGCACCAGAATCAAGCATGCAATTGTGCAACAATTTATTCTTTGCAATCAAATATATATAGAATGCAGGATGGTCTTCTTGATTAGGATCCTTACTATGCAAAATAATAGGGACATCTTCATTGAAGTTACTCTGTTTTTTGGACAAATCTTCTTTAGGTTTATCCTTTACATTCTCCTTTGAACTGGTCATTTTCTCTTTAGGCTTCTCAATAACTATTTCATCAGATTTTTCAACTATATTTTCCGTAGGTTCTACTAAGGTTTTCATGAAAATATCTCTTTGACTTGGAATTTTACGGATCTCAATTACAGGGACAAAAATCTTACCCCTTGTTAACCAATTACCCAAATCAATGTTTAGATCTAAAGGGGGAGGAGTTTTTTACCTTTGGTATATGCTGATTTGACTTGGTTGGGATCATGTTTTTTTTTCCTCTGATAAACAACCCCTTTGTACCTCTCCATAATCTGTTCAAGTGAAGATTTTTCACCAAAAATCTTCGTAGCATTATCCTTTTCCTGACTATAGTCCTTAGCTTGCCTCCATTTTTCTTTTGAAATATGATGAACTTGTCCTACATTGTTTATGTAGTCATGACTTGTAGGATGTCCCACAAAGTTATTCCTTTCCATTTGTTCTTGTTCCATAATGTAGCAGAATTTTGGACAAGTGGATTCTTCATGAAGTTCATCACAAGGCCGACAATCGGGAGGAACCTCATCAATCACCATGTTGTTTGTTTCAAGTTGATTTGGAGGTCTCTGCTCATAGGGAGGATATTTCTTTTTCCACTCCTGGTTTTGTCTCAGTTGGAAATTCTTATGATTTTGAGGAACCTGTGCTTTTTCCATGTTGTTAATCCTATTTTGCATAGCATTCATATAGGAAGTACAATTTATCATCATGTCAACTACCTCTTTCATTGATTCTTTGCCCTCATCTTTTCCTTCAAGTTCTATTGTTTTTCCTCTAACATCATGAGTTTTGGAAGATGAAGTGGTGCCTCTAACAAATCCTGGGATACTGGACTTTCCTGCCGATTGCATGTTTTTGTCTATCTTTTCAGCTATTCCCGTGGCTTTTTTTAGGTCATCGGGCTCTTTGTCTCTAAGTTGGTACCTCATTTCTCCCTCTAATGCTTCTGTGTAATATATGAGAATTGAGGTATCTGATAGTTTAATATCAGCATGGAGTCTGCCCACCATATCACTGAACTTTTTCTTAAACTCTTATATGGTTTCGTTCTCCTTTTTTGTGTTTGTTAAGGCAGCCAAAAGGTGCCTTTTTTCCTTCTTATCCCCCCATCTTTTATTGAAAGCAGTTTCAAATTCTTTGAAGGTCTTGATACCGTTGTCATCCAGGGAGGTCAATCATTCAAAGGCATCGGCTTCAAGAGATAAGGCCAACAACCTCATTTTGACATCTTCGTGGTTGACGTTGTGACACCATTTATTGTAGCACTGTGTAAAAGCCAACAAATGAGACTTAGCAGTTATAGCATCGTTTCCATAAAAAGATGGAACCTTCTCAGTCGCTTTATCTGGGATGTTATGAGGTTGCCCAATTACGACAAAATAATCCAGAGGTTTAAGCAAAGTACCCATGGTACTCTGTGAATTATTTGATTGAGAATTTATCAACAAATAAAAGGTGAATATCTAGAATTGACTCAAATGAGAGATCATCAAGGATCTTACGAGAAGCTAGCTTGCTTTTCCTCCTATGGTAAACCTGTTCAGGTTCAAGAATGAACTGAAGCAAGTTTTCAGAGTTTCTTCTTGTAGAATGCCTTGGTAAAATTAAAGGTAGTGGAGTCGCTAGATGATCAGAGTAAGTTTATTGATTTACAACATTCATCAAACAAAGTGAAAACAAGAATAAAAAAACTCAAAAGTCGTACTCCGGGAATAGAAAGATTTATCCCCGGCAATGACGCCAAAATGTTGTTGCCTAATTCGCACCTCAGGTAACGTGGCAGAAATCTTCAAGCCACTAGGTGCGAACTTGGGGGCGAGCTCGAGCAAAGTGTTGTCACCTGATACTCAGCTCCTCCATCTAGGCCAACTCCTAGCGAAGCCAAGGGGGGTGGACCCTATAAAAAGTAAATCTAAGGTTGTTTCTAACTATGAAAGTACGAAGCAACAGATTTTCTAGGAGTTTTGAAAATGAAATGAAATTAAAGATTACCCACCAACTAGTGCAAGTAAATTTACACTTAGCAACTTTTAATGAAATAAACACACATCATTCGAGACACATTGCGAGATTAACCTATGCAAAAAGAACACAATAAAACAGTGCCAAAATCAAGAGAGTGCTTTGCAAATGTGGGTTGCTAGTGTAGTCTCAGTGAAAGTATTGCACTGTCTCGGTTGGTAAATTTTAGATTATTCGATGAGTGATTAAGGGAGTGGGTAAATTCTTAGTCGATTTTATTAATGTGGTGATTATCTGGATTATTACAAAGGAGAGGGATTCCCGATATACCACAAAGGTATAGGGAATATGTCCAGACTCACCAAGTGTGGTAGCACACAAGGAATCGTCGGTTGAATGGAGTCACGAGGGGATATTCAACACTACACCAACAAGGATGTAGCCTAACAGGGCCCAGCGGTCGCTTTTCAGTTGTTCCTGCTTCCTTTGCACAATTTCCCCACACAAAGCAAAACGCAACGCTAGATTTTCGTTGTTCAGGAGATGTATTAAAAGATGAAACTAATCACTAGTCACCCAAATCCTTTTCTGATACAACCAACTGATCAGACAAAGCTAAAGTGGAAGTAGAGCTTACAAGGATGAGGGCCTTGTTGGTTTTAAAGATTTTTTGAACGAAATTTGTCTAATTAGAAAATGTAAATCCCAAGAATCTCTTTCCAGGTTCAATACTCGGGCAAGTCGTTATCCATGAACCATACTTGGGAGAGCAAGGGGCTTTATTTTAAACATTGCGGAAACAAAAGAAAAGACTTTCCAATTAAATTCTACCACGAATCTCTTTCCCCTTTTCAGATTACTCGAGAGAGCGTGGGTTAAGCAGTTCTTTTACTTTTTTGATAAAACAAAACAAAATAAATTAAAATTTGTAGCTAAACTAATTGAAACTAAAAATCATGAAAAATTAACAGCGACGCGAATCCCCCCAGGGGGGATGAGGAGTGGGCTCTTAGGAGCCTACTCAAGACTTTATTACAAACTTACAACATAAAAAAATGCACTTTGGTCCTTATACTTTGGATCCAAAGGTTTACAACTTACTGAGTAATTTGATTTTTATGCAAGGGGAAACTTCGTTGGTCTTCCTTTTTCTAGATTTTGCGAAAATTCGCCAAAATTTCCTCCTCTTTTATCGTAAACCTGCAAAAAGCAGCCAACAAATATTAATAGAATATGCCCAAAAACACTTTAAGAGTGCTTTGGGAAAACTACCAAATTTTGCCGAAAAATTTCTAAGTAAAAAAATGAAATGAACTAAGTAACGGAAACTGAAAAAATGAGCTAGGAAGCTATTTTTCCAGGGTCTTTGTTTGTTCTATAAGGAAAACAAACAAATTAGAGCACTTAGATGCTAGATCAGAAGCTTAAACTTGGCAAGTTAATCATACTAATCAAAACTTTTAATTTTATAATGCAAATAACTTGAAGCAAGAAAAACTTGGTTATGTAGATCTAAACTAAAAATAATAATATTATTTTTAACCTTAGCTAGATCTGGAAATGAAAAGTATCTACGATCTATTTATGCAAATGAACTTTTGATTTTAGATCTGCAACTGATTTTCAACAAAAGGACAAAATAATTATAAACAATATTGAGAAGGAGAGAAGAGAAGCCTGAAGAACAAGATGATTCTCAAGGCTTTGATTGTGGGGCACCGAGGGACTTTATCTGTAAACAAGAATGTTAGAAATAAGACGGATCAAACAAGATCTTCTATATCTCTGTCTAAGATGACCTGCACATCACACAACTTAACAACCAAGATCAAATCCAGCAGCATATATACTTAGAAATCAATATGAAGATGTTCATAAACAAATGAAAATATTTGATTGAATCTCTAGGCATCCATACTAAATAAATTAAAGCAGTAAACAAACAGCTTAATTCACCTTGCAAAACGGATACCAGTCCTTCAAGCAAGCTAGACTTAGTACTTAAAAACAAGATGGATCCAGCAAATATTATCTCCAGAAAGCTCAATGATAATTCATCCACTCACCAAAGCACCACACAAATAGACCTCCAAAGTCTCTTTTATTTCTCAGATAAACAACGGTTACAACAGGCAAGCTCTTCCCAGTACATTCCAACTAACTTGAAAGGGAGAGAAGCATGCTTTATTTATAGCAAAAGTAGGCCCAGGGGGGCACCACCAACACTGAAGATAGAGTGGGAGTTGATCTGAGTTAAACTGAGTTAATCGGGAGTGGAACTGGAGAGGTAAGTGACGCCTCTCTCACCTAACTCAACCATACACTCATCATGCGCGAAGTTGCGAACACTACACCAACAATTCGCTTGCTTCATGAGGTTGGTGTCTTCTTCCTCCTCACGCATGAGTCTTCTAAGTTCTTACCTATAACAAGTGATATCCCAAATCACAAATGATACATGATATATCACATTAATATTTTATCCAAAGTTTAATTTTTAACTCCCTCATGAAGAAAGGTCCACTCCCCATACCACTCGCTACCTTCATATGTTGGCGCATTCACATGTTTGAAGTTGACGCCATTCCTTTAATCACTCGCTACCTTCACAACCCTTTAACCAAAGTTTAACTTACCCACATGGAAGAGAGGCACATGAGATGGGGCCCTCATGCCATGTCATTTCCACATTAAAATAATCAAATTTTGACTTGTTCAATTTTGTCCCTTAGAGCCAACTTGTTGCACCTTTAACATTAAAGCGACGTTTTAATGCACTTTTAGAGAGATAATGCACTACGGGATGTTTTAGCTACCTGAATCATAGGAAAAGTGGCCACTAGGGTAAAATGGTCGCTCAGAGTGTGAAAACGAGCATCACAACACCAAAAACGGACTCCAGACCCATCAATTATTACATTTTGAATTTTTTTAATTAAACCATTAAAAATGACTTAAAAAACGGAGAAAAAAAAATAATAATTCTCAGAATCGGACGAAACTCTAGGGGGACCTAGCACATGTCCATACGACTCAATATCGATGACTAGTACGCTCATATACATCGACACGTGAACCTTAATAACCTCCTAAGGCCTACCAGCCAAGACAACCATTCCAGCTTTGGAGGAGCGATGAAAAACTCAAAAATTATACATCGTTTATTCAGCATAGCATAATTGACAAGGGAAAAAACAGCTTGGGATTATCGGATTGACGTTTAAGTCTTAGGAAGCCAAGTCCTTTACAACAAAAAAGTCATGCTAGTACATTTATTACAACTTCCCCAAAGGGGTATGAACATGCAGTACAAAAAATAAAAAGGCCATGAAGGCCCGATGGACCTCTGAGCTTTGAGTTTGAATAAGTACTTTGTCGATCTTTGCAGGCTCACTTGAAAGTACGACTAGATGCAACCTAGTCGGTAACAGCGAGCATCTTCTCAACTATATGAGGGATCAAATGATCCCTCACCGCATCCAAGATAATCCTCCTAGCCTTCACATCCTGCAAATTGTGAGCTCCCATGTCCTTAGGATCTGTCAACGCGGTCATTGTTGTGCTTGCTAACTCCCATGGCTCATTCTCCATGAGAACCAACGTGACCCCTACCTTCCAAGGTTTGTATTGGAGGCACCCTCCAACCTATCCTCATAGCTTATACTTGTTGTAGCCATCTTCAAAAATGAATTGTTGCGCGGATTTCTGCTACCTGTTGTCCGTACTTGCTGCTCAAACCTTCTGCAGTCTACCTGAGGTTGTTCTAGCCCTTGGCTCCCCGAGCTTCTTGCGCACTGCCCAATCCTTTCTAGTCGTTGCCCTGACCTTACTACAGCTGCCTGGAGTCTCTTTGAGCTTACACAGGACTATTCAAGGCTGCCTGAAATTTCCGAGTTGCCCAACAGTTTCGTTTGGTTGTCGGTGGCCTACCCACATCTGTACTGGGCTACCCGCGATTTGTTGGGCCTGCCCTGATGCTGGTGGTTGCCTTCCGGAAGACTTGTTTATGCCCTCCCTTGCTACCTATGTCGCTACCTCTCTATTAAGGACCTGTCTAACAGTTGTGGCTGACGGCCCTGATAGCACGTTGTCTACTACACCACCTTTTTCCTTTCTGGCGATCGGCTACATGTCTGCCCTCCACTTCTCTAGCTCCTGTGACTCTGTCGGCCCATCACTTCAAACGGATATGCTTGCCTCCACCTGTCGTTGTGCGTGCTCAACCTGCGTTGTCACCTCCACCGCGGTCATGCCCAATTCTACGCAACTATGGTTGTCACCCACACGGATGCTCCAGTGTGCACCCTTCTCTTAGTTGGTTGTGTCATCACCCAAAGCCCATCACATCCTCCGCACAACTACTACACCCACAAGTTGCTCCCTCTATAGCGCAGCTTGACCCTTGTTGCCTCCAATCTCACTACCTCTGTGCCCATAGATCTACACACCCTCCGTCGACCAATGCTTCCACGTCCACCGACTTAGTTTCACTCCAGCAACTCGATCTAACTGCCAATAGCCCATGCGACCCAATCACTCTCCTGTAGGTTGACTTCACTCAGCCTGCAACTGAATGGCGGTTGCACGGCGTCAACTATATGGTAACCTTCCGACTACTAATTTGCTCTTTTTTTTTGTAAACACGTCAAATTAGATCTCCTACTCAAAGCGAAACCCACACTTTCATACCACGTTAATTTTACTGAACCCAAATCTGATTTACAGTCTCGAATAATTTATTGCAATTATTAATTGAAAACACATTGAGATCTAAAAAAATTAGGCAACAGAAAAACACAGAAAATCATATTCACATTTGACACTTAAATTTACCCTGGAAAACCCCAACTGGGGGAAAACCAGCAAACAGTGGTTTTATTAATGATAAAATCCTGGGCTCCCTTCCTGGGAAAATGGCCCACTGAGAAATACAATACAGCAAAATAGCCTAGACAATCACCAAGTTGCTACTCCTTTGTTGACCCTTGCTCCCTTCCTCTAACCCAGCCCCTGCACCTGCATACTTAAAGTCCATCTCCAACCAATCAATGAGATCTCACTCACTAAGTATGAGTGTTGTGTTGTGTCCTCCTCTCCTTAGGCTTCCTTCTATATCTTCTTAATGACCAAAAGACTAACCCTAGATATCCAAAGTAATATATGGTTGAGATTAGAACTCAAGCCTCACTTAACATCAACAGCTATGACTTAATCTTAAGTTCACTTTTTAGTCATTAGCCAGCATTAAGTTAATAATTTGTTTTTCCTATGTTAGAGTTAGGAAAGACATACAAAAGTCACTTACTCTCTCAAGCAAGCTCCTAGAGAGGCAATCTAGACGACTCCTACATGCCCGACACTTGGCCTATGCAGAAGTACTTGTTTGATGCTACAAAGATCAACACATGTCTAAATCCAGCCCATCTCCTGACCCTAAGTTGTCTTCGCCCAAGCTCCTTAGAATGATCCAAAATGGATCTGAATGAGAATGGTGTAAGCTTGAATACTTGCAAATACATTCGACAATTGATGTATGAAAGGCAATGTAGCATACATTGTTCAAGAAAAGACAAATGAAAATGAATGAGACATATGTGAGAGAAAAAATAGATTAAATTAAACAAGAAAATAAAATAGAAGAGACATTTGAGGAATGGGAAATGGAGGGTTATGGCTATTGGCCTTCCCTTGTCCACTTGCTCTTTCTATTTCATCCTACACTCGTTCTCAAAAGGGGACTTTTGGTGAGGATGGAAAGGGGAGCAAGAATGCCATGAGAGTAAAGTCCCTAACCAAAATGAATGTAAATTTTTCCAACCTCTGCCTAGTACGATGGCTCAGACTTCGCAAATGCTTGTTTACCCAACTGCTGTAGCTTATGATGAAAGAGGTCTGGCTTTGTGATATCGTCAAACACTTTATTGTCTTACTGCTGTAGGTGTCCTTTGGTTGTTGTGTTTAAATAAGTCTGAATTTTATTAATTCACATAGAGTTTTTCATGATGAAATGGATAACAAACATTTTTTATGCTGAGGTAACGCAAAGAATAATTATACAACAGTATTAAAACACACATATCAGATCAAAGGATAAAGTTCAGATCTGCATATAATTATTAAAAATGCAAATACATGCCTGGGAAAAGCCAATAATCAGATCTGAAGATATAGTTGCCTTCTCCCACCAAAGACGTCCCTCTAATGCTGTAGCTGATTGCTGAGACTTGTAATAAGGAAGTCCCAAGTCTGCTGTAGAATAATGCTGAGAAAATCACCACCCAAATTCCCGTAGCAGCTATATGGTTTCGGATAATCCACAGATCAGTATTTACTTTAATAAGCCACAGGAATCTTCAACAGCCTCACAAGATGAAAGGGTATGTAAATACAATCTGCTGAAGAGAGATGTATTGCTTGACACCACTGGATGAGCTAAATCGTGTCACTGAAGGAATCACCCAGCCCACAAGATACACTTCCTCCAACTGTAAATCGCTGCCCCCTTTACGAGATTGATATGCTGAAGCTTGAACATAGAAAACAACTCCCCTCTTTCTTACTGTAGCAGTGAACTCGACCTCTATAAGCTGATCTTTCTCTTCTCTAAGAGTTCCCAAACACCACTCGATCTCTGTTCTTGGTGAGGCAGTGCAACACTGAAACGATAATAAAGACAAGCTTGCCCTTCACACAAAACAAACAGCTGTGCCCTTCTTGGGAGATGATACTAATAAATGGGTCCACAACCCAGTATTACGCCATCACATAAACTGAAGAAGAGTGAGCTGTGGCCTCTCTCTTGGGCCTCTCAACTACACAAGTGCACCCTCCACACCAGCTGCTTAACACCTGGATAAATCCTCTGCAAACTCTTTCAATAGCTTGGATTTGATGATGCAATGTAACTCAACTAACGGCAATGAAGCATAGATGAGAGATCTGAGAGATCTGAGTGCTCTCCACAAAATCGACCAAGGCAGATTGTCTCACTACCGAAATTGAATCCCTCTCCCTTAGGGTTTCATCCAAGAGAAAGCCAAAGCTGAAGAGCTCTTAGTTTCGAAATGCAAAAATGACAAGAATAGAGAGAATGAGCTCTCATGTCCTTTTTATAATTTCACTTTTGCCCCTTTGTGACTTTTCAACTTCCTCTTGACCGTTTCTCTCACTAAAATATTAAAAAGTGACTTTTATGAGAAAATGGCCTTTTTGTCTTTTAATTTTACCTTGGACCCCTTTTTCACTTTTTCCATCACTATTATTCTAAAGTGACTCTTTATAAAGTCACTTTTGCGAATTAATTATTAATGCCATTTTATAAAGTACTTTAAGCCTAGTGACATTAAATAGTTAATTAATTCCCTAATCTGCTGACTATCGGCTACAGGGACTGGATGTTGAAATATTGTAACTTCAAAGTGATAGGTAATAACTTCAAAGTGATAGGTAATAACTCCCGATTCATTTATTCCGTAGCCAAACCATTTATTTATACATTTACAAACGCTGGTTCAGTTTCATCTTCCGCCCAGCCTTTTCAGCTTCCTACAACTTTATTTATTTACAAAATATAATCCCGACGGATTATATTCCAACAATCCCCCCCTTAATCCGAAGGGGTGTTAGTAAGTCCGAGCATGTTTCTGAATCTTTCAAACTTTTCTCGTCCAAGCGCTTTGGTGAAGATGTCTGCAACTTGATCATTTGTGGAACAATGTCGAAGATGGACTGTCTTGGCCTCTACATGATGTTGAATCAAATGATACTTTGTGTTGATGTGTTTGGTTCGATCATGGAATCTAGGATTCTTAGCCAGCTTGATTGCAGAAGTATTGTAGATCAATAATGTGGAGTTCTCTTGCTTTTCTTGCAAATCTTCAAGTATCTTCCTGAGCCATACTATTTCTTTTGTTGCTTCAGCTGCAGCCACATATTCTGCTTCTGTTGTTGTATCTGCTGAAACTGACTGTTTGCGTGATCTCCATGAGACAGCTGCTGATCCAAGACTCATAGTGTATCCAGAAGTTGATACTCCTGTCTCCTTATCACTATCAAAATCAGAGTCTGAGTACCCAATAAGTTTGAAGTCATCCACTTTAGAGTACTTGAGTCCAACGTCTTGAGTCCCCTTCAAGTATCTTAGAACTCT
>LPNX010068894.1:98523-200198 GCA_001517045.1 Pseudotsuga menziesii
CTTTATATCAACACATTCATAGCAATGCCCTTCACACCCAAAAGACTCCACACAGGCAACTTCAAGAACTTGCAGCAGCAGAAAAATTGCACAGTGGCAATATTCAGGTGATTATGGCACAAAATTCCTCAACAAACACGAGCTTCAAATCCCACAACAATTATGGCTCATCAAGCACAGGCTCATACAACAATCGCATTATTCTTAACTCATACACAAAGGAAAATTTGCAAAATTTCCTCCATGCACAAAAATAGGGTAAATTAAATTAGGTTTTATGCATTCTATCGGTCACAAACAATTAGACCAACAGCACTTTACCTCCACGCAGTCAGAGAAGGGAAGCTCCTTCAACGCAGACAGCTAGCTCAACCAACGCAGAATGCAGTCCACGCTCAATATATGTATGATATATATCAGTCTTCAACGCACGGAGTATATCAGTCTTCAACGCACCCAATATATCAGTCACAACGCAATATATGTATGATATATATCAGTCTTCAACGCAATATATGTATGATATATCAGTCTCCAACGCACGCAGTATATCAATCTCCTTTCATAAATCGCTTTCAATATTCTTCACACGTTCCAACAAGAATCTTAGTGATGGGGGAGAGCATCAATTCTCCTTCACGCAAATGAAAAGGAAGGAGCCTTCAAACTTCAACAAATTCTGAATACAGAGATCGGTCTTCACGCAGGCAGCCGTCTCCAATACGTACCACACCAACACTTCAGGCAATGCGATTATCGTTTGTCTCTGGCATCGGGATAACACCAGAATTTAGACTTACGAGATCGTATTTCAACAGGACCTCACAATTGTATCTATCCCGTGGAGATATTCTTGCTATTTCAGCCTGAAACTCACTTCAGCAATCTTCTCAGTTGTGAACAGAAAACAGGAGAGAACGCCCACAATGCAGGTCGTAGCTTTCAGATTGAGAGAACGCCCACAATGGAAGGACGCACCACAGAAATTTAGGGTTTCCACAGACTTTCAACACTGTCTCCTCTTCAATACGCAGCATACAATCACAGCTCACAGCACTCCACGGTTTTCACCACATAACAAGCAGCACACACAACAGAATGATGAATGGAACGATAAGAAGAGAGAGCGTGGTTACATATTAGGGTTAGGTATAATATCTTCAATGCATACAATGCATGCGACTGGCAGACTGACGGAACAGGCAACCTGAAACGAATTTGGCAGAACGAAGGTCTGGCAGGCAGAATGGCAGGCATGCAGGCAGGAGTTATGGCAACCTGGCTCTGATACCACTGATAGGTAATAACTCCCGATTCATTTATTCCGTAGCCAAACCATTTATTTATACATTTACAAATGTTGGTTCAATTTCATCTTCCGCCCAGCCTTTTCAGCTTCCTACAACTTTATTTATTTACAAAATATAATCCCGACGGATTATATTCCAACACAAAGAATATTCTAAATGTATTTTACTGATGTAACCCATGGGAGATGTCTTATTCCTCCATCGGGATGTTACTATTGTATTTGGTCATCATAGAGTCATGAGGTATAACCTCCATTGTAAGTTGGGTCAATAGTACCCTCTTCAATATAATATAATATTGTTTTGTGTCGTCCTAGGGGAAGTCGGCCCAATAAGTTTGTTGGGGACGACTTGTTAGGGTAAAAGTCAAGTGCAAAAAGAGTATAAATAGAGGAGCTGTGTTCCTCATTTGAACACTCACTTGTGTATAGCGCATAGGAGAGAGAGTGAGAGAGAGACATTTGCAAGGAGGAAGAGCATATGTTTGGGGTTTTATCTTTGTACTCTTGATACATCTATATAGAGAAACTTTTGTTGGGTTTTCTTCCCCTTAAGAGTTTCTCAAGATAAATCTGTGTCTATCTTGTGATTGCATTTCTTTCAATGATCCTGCATATGTTATTGTTGTGAAATTGAATTGAATACTAATGATATCTAGTTGAACATATGAAATCTTAACATGGTATCAGAACTAGCCCGAATAGAACAGATTTCACAATGTGAAACTCTCTCTCCTCTCCTTCCAAAAAGAAATTAGAGTTTTTGTCAAAAGTTGGAATTTTGGAGATCTGATTGCATAGGAAGTTGTGCCTCCCGAGAGCGCATCTTTTGAGCCTTGGATCAAAGTTTTTGAGTGGGTAGATCTCCGGGAAAGTCAAACCCTAGTTTGGCTTTGGACCAGAAAACTGCAGAAAACCAGAGAACCAAAAAACTGCAGAAACTGCAGATCAGAATCTCGCAAGTCAATTTTGAAAGGTGAAGACTTGGAATCTCCAAAAATCAAGTGTACCAATCAACTCACTTCAGTCAAGCGCATATCCTGGTAAGGTCAATTTTGCATTTTGAGAAATTTCATTTTTTAGTGACCTCCTGGATAAGATGGCCCCAATCACTAAGGTTGAGGACAAGCTAGAAAGCATAGAAAACTTTTGAGCATGGAAATATAGAATTGGCCTCATTCTTAGAGAGAATGATCTTGAAAAATACATCAAAGATGAAGTTGCAGAACCGAAAGAAGATGAAGTTAAGGAGAGGCACAAGAAGGACCTAATTAGGGCTATGAGGATCATTGCTGATTCTATCAAAGATCACTTGATTCCTCAAGTGTCATACAAAGAGACTCCTAAGCAAATGTATGATGCCCTATCCAGAATGTATGGAAGGAAGGAATATCAACATAAAGATGAATTTGAGAGCTCAATTGAAAAGCACCAAGATGAGTAAAGGAGAATCCATTCAAGACTACTTCACAAGGGTCTCCCAGTTCAAGGAGCAACTAGAAGTCATTGGAGACTCCCTTAATGAAAATGAACTAGTGATGACTGCTCTCAATGGTCTCACCAGACCTTGGGATTCTTTCATCCAGACTATGTGTGCCAGAAAGGAAAGCATGAAGTTTGACATTGTATGGGAAGAATGCATCCAAGAGGAGGTTAGAGTAGCCAATAGAGAAGCTCTACTTAAAGAAGATGATCAAGCCCTAGCCATCCATACCAAAAAGAGGAAGAATTCAATCTAACTTCAAGAAGGTAAGCCACAAGGAGTCTCGACCTCCCAAGAGGTTCCAAAGGAGAAGAGAAAACAATCAGAGAAAAGACTACTCCCAATTTCAATGTTACAATTGTCACAAGATAGGACACATTGCTAGAGAATGTCCATTGAAGAAAGAATAATATAAGAAGAACAACAACAAAAGACATCATGCACATCTGGCTGAAGATGAGGATGAAGAAGAAGAAGAAGAAGAAGGACCCCGAAGAAAACAAGCAAAAGAAGAAGATGCAGAAGAGTATGTATTATTCTCTGCACTCTCTGGGTCTGTGACACCTGGAGAAGCTACTTGGCTTATTGATAGTGGTGCTTCAAAACACATGACAAGACAAAAAAAGACTCTGTCAAAACTTGAAGAGAAGAACTCTCCGCAAAAAGTATCATTAGGAGATGACTATCAATATACTATTAAAGGTATTGGTGAAGCAAGCTACAAGCTTGATTCTAGAACCCTCATGAAAATGAAGGAAGTCTTATATGTACTAGGTTTGAAGAAGAATTTATTTTCTATCTCATCCTTAGATAAGAAAGAATATAAAGCTGCATTTATAGATGGACAAGTACTTATGTGGCTCAAGGGAAAATCAATTGAAGATGCAGTTGTCATTGGTGAAGAAGAAGGAGGATTATATAAACTCAAGGGACATTCGAAAACAACCCTTGTTCATGAGACCACTAGCCCAAGTGAACTATGGCATAGGAGGCTTGCTCACGTCAACTATAAGGCACTACCCTATGTAAGCAAAGTAGTAACATGTTTACCAGATTTGAAGATCGATCATGAAGGCACTTGCAAAGGATGTGCAAGAGGAAAGAATATCAAGAATCCATTTCTGAAGAGTGAAACAAAGACTAAAGATACATTGGAACTAATTCACTCAGATGTATGTGGTCCAATGCCCTCCACATCTTTGAGTGGTTATGAATATTATGTTTGATTTATTGATGACTATTCAAAAAAGACTTGGATATATTTGTTGAAAACAAAGGATGAAGTATTCGGAAAATTCAAGGAATTCAAAGCCTTGATAGAAAATCATTCAGAAAGAAGGATCAAGACACTCAGAACAAACAATGGTAGAGAATATACCTCAAAAGAAATTGAGGCATTTTGCAAAAAAGTTGGAATCAAGAGGAAACTAACCACTCCCTACAATCCTCAACAAAATTGTGTTGCGGAAAGAAAGAATAGGACCATTATGGAAGCAGTGAAGACAATGATACATGATCAAGATCTTCCTATGCATCTATGGGCTAAAACAGCAAGAACAACAGTTTATGTGCAGAATAGATTATCTCATAGTGCCCTTGGATTCAAAACTCCTGAAGAAATGTACACAGGAAAGAAGCCTGAAGTGAGCCATCTCAAGATATTTGGTTGTCTAGTATATGTTCACATTCCAAAAGAAAAGAGAACCAAGTTGGATCATTCAGGAAAGAAGGGAATATTTGTTGGATACTGTGAAGTCTCCAAAGCCTTCAGGATATACATTTCAAGACTCCATCACATAGAGATTAGTAGGGATGCAACATTTGACAAAGAAGTAGCTCTCAAAAGATCCTGGAAGTGTCAACATGAAGAAGTACATGAAGAGGATGTACCTCCCAGAAAAGTAGAAGATGCACCCTCTCCTGAAAGTGAAACATCAGAAAACCATGATATGCTTGAACCTTAGGAACCCCCTACTATGGACATATCACGAAAGAAAAAGCCTACTTGGGTAAGAGAAATCATACAAGAAGCAGAGAAGTATGGAGCTCCAGAAGGCTCCACAAGAATAAGAAAGAGATCAAAGCCATTCTCCAGTTATGTAGCCTTGATGTGTGATCTTATAGATCAAGAACCTACCAGTTATAAAGAAGTTGTACAGAAGAAAGATTGGGTAGAAGCAATGATGAAAGAATACCAATCAATAATGAAGAATGATGTTTGGGATATAGTACCCAAACCTGAAGGCAAGAGTGTGGTATCTTCCAAGTGGATCTACAAGATAAAACATGCAGTTGATGGAGCATTGAGAAATACAAGGCAAGGTTTGTGGCTAGAGGATTCTCTCAAAAAGAGGGAATTGACTATGAAGAAACATTTGCGGCAATAGCAAGGTAGACTTCCATCAAGACCATCATGGCACTTGCATCCATGATGAAGTGGAATCTACACCAGATGGATGTGAAGACAACCTTCCTTAAAGGTGTTATTGAGGAAGAAGTGTACATAGAACAACCATAAAGATTTGAAGTCGAAGACAAACGGACTTATGTATGTAAGTTGAAGAAGGCTCTGCATGGACTAAAGCAAGCTCCTCGAGCGTGGTATGGAAGGATAGATAGCTCCTTGATGAGCTTATGCTTTTACCAAAAGTAAAGTCGATCCTAACCTTTACTTTAAGGTTATGGATGATGAACCTGTCATATTATTACTATATGTGGATGACTTATTTCTGACGGGAAATGAGAAATAAATTGTAGATTGCAAGAAGAAGCTTGTTGAAGAATTCGACATGAAAGATCTTAGATTGATGCACTATTTTCTAGGCCTAGAAGTATGGTAGGGCCAAAAGGAATCTTTCTCAACCAGGGAAAGTATGCTGTGGAAATCTTAAAAAGATTTGATATGTTGGATTGTAAAGCCATGGATACCAACCTGAAGTTGTTGTCTGATGAATCATCAGAGTTAGTAGATGTGACTTAGTACAGACAGATTATTGGGTCGTTGATGTATCTGATGAATACCAAGCCAGATATATGCTTTGTTGTGAATACCACGAGTCAGTATCTAGTTAAACCTAGACGTGTTCACCTGATAGCTGCAAAGCATGTGATGAGGTACCTGAACGATACGATAGACTTTGGACTATACTATGTGTTATCACATATATATGAGTCGGGCTACCATATTCTATTTTCATATTCCAGTCCACTTTTTCAGCCAGTTCCCTTACATATGAGATGCAAAGATGAGCATTTATGAAGGATCACTATTTGATGATGGACTGTAGTACTTTCCCATGCCATGACTGAGTCTCAAAAAACTCAGATTTGAGGACTGATAAGGCCATTTAGCCATTTACAGAGCAGTCAGTATTGCCCAGAGTCACAGCAACAGGTTCTCAATGAACAGATGATGCTTCGGACTGGTTATTTACAGGTATATGATTCAGCAGGTATTATCTTGTGTTATAGTTATTATTGCTTTCATACTCATTCTTGTAACATGTCTTAGCATTTAGTGTCATGATCTGGCGGTCATATAGATATGTGGACCCGGTTGTATTGTTATTATGTATGTATGTCCCTACTTAGACCTAGAAGTTCCTGACCAATACTCATTGGTTTTGCCCTCCTTAGGGAGAATAGAGGTGATCATTCCCACCATACTTTGGCTTGCTAGTGTTGGTCTCATTTTTCACTATCTCCACCCATCCATTACCTTCCAGTTATGTTTATATCCTGACCTACTACTTCACTTGTGGCATGGAGGACCTTTCCCCACTATAGCCTCTTTGTTGGATAAGCTTCCCTGTTTATTTGTGTCTCGACTCTAAGTTGCCTAGGTTGTGTTGGCTAAACTTGAAACAAATAGCGCTGCCATCAATATAATGTATATGGAAATGAAATGAATATCTTGTGAAAAGCCCATTCATGAAAAGAAGTGTTTCTGAACAGACATGAATGCAAGGCAAGCCTAATGAAATTGGCTTTGAAGTGTAAATGTGAAATGTGAAATGTAAAACCCATGTAACAAGTGTTTTTAAACACGCATGAAGCATTAAACAAGTGTTTTTAAACACGCATGAAGCATTAAACAAGTGTTTTTAAACACGCATGGAGCATGAAGCCTTAATAAATAAAATATGTGTAACAAATGCATGGATCAAGGCTATGGAAACTCGAAGGCCCAAAAGGCAATGGGTCTTAAAAGTTATATCTAAAAGATTGTTGGCCTCACTTGTATTTGATATGGATTGTGAGCATTTGTCAAGGTAAATAAGCACCTCTGAACATAACTTACCCATTTGTGAGACACTGCCATCCCCTGTGTTATTGCTTGTCCGACATATGCTAAAGTGAGTATCCCCTTTCCATTTCCAAAGTGTCATAGTGTCAAGTTGGTAATCACCCTTTCGCCTAGCCTTTTGATTTTTAGCCTTCATCCTGTTGAATTTTTAGCATTAGCATAAACTATTAAAAAAATTGCAGATAAACATGAACAAATCAGCAGTGCAGTGAAAACACATTTATCACATCAGCACATATGGACACAATATTTTTCACTCGAAAAACCTTCAAAGGACAAAAACCCCAAAAGCATTAATAGCTCATCTCGTAAATGAGAGACTCAAAAAAATCTTCAAAAAGTTCCTCAAATCCAGATCTGAATTTTACCCACAGTAACTATAAAATTCATCAATCAAAATCAGACTGAAAATTTTACCCACAATTTCCAGAATTACAAAAAATTACCAATTTAGGGCTTTCTCAGAAAAAAACTGAGATTTTCTCTCTCCTACCCAAAAATATCAGACTGTTGAAAACTGCCCGAAAATATCAGACTACTGAAAATTGCCCAAAAATATCAGACTGTCTGAAAACTACTCGAAAATATCAGACTGTTGAAAACTGCCCGAAAATATCAGACTGCTGAAAACTACCCGAAAATATCAGACTGTCTGAAAACTGTCCGAAAATATCAGATTGCTAAAAACTGCTCGAAAATAGAAAAGGCTACCCACAAAGAAAAATCTCAGTTGCCCGAAAAATGAAAAAGGTTGCCCAAAAAAATTGGAACGCTGAAGATGGTTGTGCAAAAATGCTTAAGATGGACTTTGCTGATAAAACCCTAGCTGAGGATTTGAACATAAGATAGTCTTCTTCACTTGTGAGAGCATAAGTGTGTGCCAAATGAGAAGGCTTATTTTCTTTTATAGCCTTCATTCACCTGTAGGTGTACAACAAATTAGGAAAGATTAAAATAATAATATTTTTAATCTTTTCCTAATTTCACTTTAACATTTACCAAAAACGGTACTTTTATTTTTCCTTTGACTTTTATAATAAGTCCTTATTTATTTTGACTTTTGACTTTGGTCATTTTCCAGTGGTCACAAAGTCCTTATTTATTTTGACTTTTGACTTTGGTCATTTTCCAAGTGTCCCTATGATCATTACCTGTGGTCCTTTTTTTATTTCAAAAGTACATCATCATAAACCAAGAGAGTTATTAATGCTTTTATCTCACACACGTTGTGACACCTAGATCTAGTACCAGGGTAACTTAACAAAGGGTAGCTAATCCTTGGAGAAGCACACCAAGCCCATAGATTAAGGGTCAAAGTGCAACACACATGCCCAGACCCAGTCTGGGACTTATAGTGTCTTCATTCTCCCAGAGAATGGCTACTCAAAACTAGGCTGAGTCTACCAGTCCCAGACTAGTCTACACCGTGGTCCCGGACCAAATGTCTACTCAACACTAGGTTGAGTCTACCCAGGGCAGATCTGGGTCTATATCATGGTCCCAGACCAGATATCTACCATTCAACAGAATGGTCACTCAACACTGGGTTGAGTCTTCACCGTGGTCCCAGACCAGGTGGTCCCATTCTCCGAAGAGAAGGGCTCTCGATGCTACTCAAAAAAATCAACACATCCTTCACTAGCAAATTGATTACAACTATGAAGTGAGTATGGTCTTGAAAGTCTGGTCTGAGCCATAATAATTAACAAAACTTTATATATTTGGTTGATAGACCGCCAGTGAAATGATTACTATTTGTTATAATTGTTACTTGAATGATTTGTAGAGCATGTCTCAACCTCTAACACTTGCAACAGTTTGATGTTAGCCTAGGTCATATTATTGGTCATGTTGACTTAGCCAAACCTAGTTTGACCAATGTCAACCACAGGACATAAGGTGGATAGACCTCGGATGATGCAGATACATGATATGTGGTCTATTACAGGTCACCAGATGATTCTATGCAGTGATTGTTGGTTTATGATGATGATTTGTGGTATTCAGCATTATTTGATCATTTACAGATTATTATTATTTTATATGTCTGGGCATATTAGATATTGTACATGATCATGCAGAGATCTTTAGGGTGTACGAGTATATACCTTAGATGGATTTAGGCTCCCTGAGTCCAATGAGACAGTTTGTTTTCGGTTTCAGGCAATTACAGTGATGGTTTGTCTCAGTATACCATTCTGGTGTAGTTTTGTCATGTTAAATGGCTTATCAGAGCAAAGAGATTATTTGATTGGTTCACCTAGGGCATTGTATGAGGAGGGGGTGGTCCAGCCACTTGTTTTTACCATTATACCCCCCTCCCAGAGAGCCTGGTGGGCTTAGTTGGACAACACAGGCACTCCATGTGCCAGTTTGAGCAGGTTCACAGTTCTCGAGGCAGATTAAAAATGGTTAAAATGGCAATTGAGGAATCTGATTTGGGCTACTGAGGCAAGGAAATAGCATGGGATGAGTTCTGATGATGAGTGTGATGTCTTCCATACCTTCTCCAGTAGTTTCAGCATTCAGGATGACCCACACCCATCTCTTCGGCATGTTTTATGATTTTTTGGAGCTTTTGGAGGCTCACGATTCTCCCAGAGAGGCACTATTTTGCACTTGAGTTATATTTTATTTATATTGTGCCATGGGGACACACTAGGGGTGTTAGACACTACCCCCTAGACCCACCATGAGCTTTATTCATGTTTATTTTGTCATATTGAGTGGGATCCCCTCTCCTAGGGCAATTTGGTCCATTGATGTGTTATATTATTATATTGATCCATGTGCTTTATGTTGAGCTCATCTCAACCATTGATTAGAACATTTTAATCTTTTAATCTTAGCCAACCATTCAAAAGGTGGTTAGGATTTTGGTATCTCTCCATCCTATTTAAAGGAGAGCTTCTCATTATAAAGGGGTCTTTGGCTCTTGAAATCTTGATAATAGAAAAACTCTTTTGTGGAAATTCTTGGGTCTCCTTTGCATCTGGTGTTCTTAGATGGTGATTGGAAAGTCTATTGCATCCTAGCATTTGAGTATTTGTGGTGAGATCTATATTTTCGTGGAAATTTTGTTTTGTCTACAGGAGGGCGACTTCACTTGGGCATTTTTGCAGGGCTTCCTCAACTCGCTTGTTTGGCATCGCTTGTATCAGGGGGTTATCATTAGTATCATTGTGATCTATGGTTTCATCTTGTTATTTTTCTGTGGCATTTGTCCATTTCTCTTGATGCATCAAATCTGATATTGTTGATGTTTGTTGTGTAGGAGGGAGGGCGCATCGGCTTCCTTGGGCAAATCGATTTGCATAGAGTCTTCATCCAAATCTTCTCAAATTGATCGGGACGGCATAGATCATCATCATCAAGGCATCTACAAAGTTATCCAGGTAAGATCCACAGGTTTGTTCTTCTTTTCTTGGTTCCAATCCATTGGCACCTTCATTTTGTTGTCAAAACCCTAACTAAAAATAATCGAAAAATTATATGGATCAAACCGCTTGATCAATTGGCAAACCATTTCTGGGTATTGTAGATCAGGGCAAACCCTAAGTGGGTTCTCCTAGGCGTCATGCTTGGGTGACTCGCCCAAACTCCATGGCACTAATGCCTCAATCCTAGTGCATTCCTCAATTGGCCAATGTTTCCTGTGTTTTGATGGGTACTTTGATACTGTCATACCTTTCATCAAGTCTATCCATTGGTACTAGATAGCCCTAATCTTGTCCTAAATCTCCTTGCATTGGTCACGGTTCCCAAGGCAGCGGATATTTTCATCATTTGTTGGTACCTTGATTCTGGATCTAGTGATAAATCTCATAAGTCATTTGTATTTCAACCTTGGATCAATTTCACACTTCATAAGCTCCTTGATCCAAACCATAACTCATCTTGTGACTTCATCCATAGATCTAGGGTTTACTTCACCTTACACCTTACGTATTTCACCTTCCATTGATTTGATCTGGTGTATTGGTTTGATCTCTCCTATCAGGAGTAGATATGGGTATCCCCCATTGTTGTCTTGGGCTAAGACAACATCAAGTGAAGATTGCCTCGATTGGCATGACAACCATCCATTTGGGAGTCGAGGCTATCTTGGTTCACCTCTTTGGTTGCCCATTCCCTCTACCATTCATCTTGGATCCATCTCATCAGGGCAACTACAAGTCTGGTGACTACAGATTTTATGGATATACGGATTCAGATTGGGCAGGAAGTGCCTCAGACAGAAAGAGCACCTCAGGTGGATGTTATTGTCTAGGATCCACCATGATCTCATGGTTTAGCAAGAAGTAGTCCAGGGTTGCTCTCAGCACAGCTAAAGCAGAGTATATAGCAGCTTGTTTTGCTAGCTGTGAAGCCATATGGCTTCGGAAGTTGATGTCAGGTCTATTTGATCTGGAGTTGGACACCACAGTGATTCTATGTGACAACTAGAGTTGTATAAAGATGACGGAGAACCTAGTGTTCCATGATAAGTCGAAGCACATAGAAATCCGGTACTTTTATATATGGGACATGGTGCAGAAGGGACCTATAAAGCTCCAATACGTGAGTAGTGATGAGCAAGTTGCTGATGTGTTGACCAAGCCTCTGTCTCGAGTAAAGTTTGAATACTTCCGTGACAAGCTTGGTGTAGTCCGAAAAGACCTTCCACGTAAGGAGGAACAGTGATGATGATGTTACAAACTTTCTTCGCAAGGAGAAACGATGATATGGACCCTCCGCGGAAAGGGGGAGCAGGTTGGTGAAATGGACCCTCCTCGAAAAAGGGGGAGCAGGTTGATGATGAGAACCCTCCTCGAAAGGGGGAGTAGGCCGATGATGTTACAGTGGGATTGTATCATCCTTGGACATTAGTCCTAAAGTGATCCATAGACTTTTGTCTCCGTGAAGTGACAGGATTGCATCATCCTTGGACTTATGTCCTAAAGTGAGAGGGATTGACCATCCCGTAAGTGGCTCAGGATTGCACCATCCTTGGACTTATGTCATAAAGTGAGATGGATTGACCATCCCGTAAGTGGCTCATGATTGCATCATCCTTGGACTTATGTCCTAAAGTGAGGGATTGACCATCCCATAAGTGGGTTAGGATTGCATTGTCCTTGGACCTCTGTCCAAAAGTGATTAGGATTGATCATCCCGTAATTGGATCATGTGCGTTGCAGTTATGATGCTTCTGACGATGTTGTTGATCGACAGATCAAGTACGGATGCAGACGATGAAAGTATTGATCTAAAGATCAAGTAGTGCTGTAAAGTATCGAGTGATCGAGTGCTGAAAGTATTGATCAAAAGATCAAGTAGTGTTGTAAAGGATCGAGTGATCGAGTGTTGATAAGGGTTGTCTTACCCGTTTTACCACACCTCATTTTGCCCACTTAGACCTATTGTTTTAATGCAAAACCCTTCCTCCTAGTCTCCAGACCGACAAAAGTCATTCCTTAAAGAAGAAGCCGCCATTGTTAATAAACGAGGGCGTTGAGGGAAAAACATTTGTTGGGGTTAGTTGGGACATGACATCCTCCTTTTGGCTCACCCTGCACTTGGTGGAGCCTAATTGCACATTTTATTGTTATTTTATGTCATTATGTGGTCTAGTCCCCAAGTTTGTGGGTGCACTAACCAAAATTTTTATAATTTGTCATTAACTTGTAGGCTTGAATTTGTAAAAGGTTGAGAGTTGTCTCATATAAATAAGACAATCTCACCTCATTTGTAAATCATAGACAAGGGTTCAGATTATGTATTATTTTCTTCTTCTCTTAGTATATTGGAACAATGAACACTTGAAGTTATGCACACCTCTCTCTTAGATGTCTTTTTTGCTTGAAGGATTAATTGATAATGTACTAGGTTTAATTTTAGCATATGCTAAGTTGATGCTAGACTAGTTGTAATAACTCAAGCTCAAGGGTGACCTGAGATGCACTATCTTGCTCATTCTTGATTAATGTTGTTAAGTTTATCTCCTAACCCTAGTTTGACATTGCTCTTGAAGTGCTTTAAACAGAGTTAGGGTTTGTTTGCCAGCATTTTATTAACTTGCACGAGAAGACCTTCCTACCAAGGAGCTCTCCCTTGTTTTGTTGGGCCATGGACTTCTCTATTTGCCCTAGTTAGGGTTTCGCTACCTAGTCCTTCAGGTTGCTAGCTTAGCCCTAGTTGCAAGTATTGAATACCATCTTAAGAGGAGGGATGTTAGCCTCGATCTCTCATAGCCCTCGGGTTTGAGACAAGAATCTAATACCTTGTCTATCAATCATCCTTCTTCAGCAACTTCTGTGCTTGTTCCATTAGAGGGCATTGATAAGTAAGGTGGTCTCCCTGGCCCTCAATTCTTACATGTTTTATTTTATGCAAAAAATACATAAACATATTTTACTACTAGAAAAAACCCTAAAAATCTATAAATAGTTGTGATTTGGTATTTACGATCACCCTAAAATTTCGCCCTAAGGTTTTATCCACAAACCCTAGAGGGCATTCTCCTCTAAGGATGTGCATTGGGACACATGAAACCCTCGTAAGTGGTGAATTGGCGGGTGTGTGGTATTCATGGCTTGTACTACAACTTCACCCTAGTCCAATTGTCCTCTTTTCCTTGAGGGCGCACCTTTTGGAGTGGCTTCCTTAAGAAGTGTGGCATTGCCTTGGGAGACATGAAATTGCGCTGAAAGGTGTAATATTATTTGGAATTTGTGATAAAGTGAATAATTCCATTACTGCATGATTGTGTCTTGTTTAATATTGTTTTACTCCGATAAGGCACTGATCATAGCTATTAAGGTTTTGTGGAAGGTATTTGTGGTTTGTTGGTGGCTGCATGTATCTTTCACTAATTAGGATCACCACCTGGGTTTGGAGTTACCCAAAGTGTTGAGAGGTTAGACTATGGTGACATTGGGTTTCACTCTATCTAAAGCTTACAGACACTATCCCTAGTCCACACAACCTAGTTGTGTTAGGCCTGCTAGTTTGAGCGGTAATAGTAGACCATCCACTACTTGGCTTATGGAAACTTCTAAGCACTGCCCATTGCATAATATGCATGAAACATAGATTTAAAGACCCAAGATCTTACAGATTTGATGTTCCCCAACAACTTCCTTAACAAGAGCAATAAATGCATTGACGAGGACACCGTTCCACCTAGAAGACACCTATTAATGTATTGAGGAGGCCAAACCCATTTTTTAGTTATTCAACTATCCAAATGCACATCTCCAGAGAAGGGTACAGTAAGTACAGTTCCATAGACTAAGCAGTCAAATCGCTGTGCGGATGGGATCCCTTGTCCCACAAACAATGGAGTCTTCTATGTCAATTTGACATATGGTTAAGTTGTGGCCTTAAATTAGATGATTATTATAATTATTATTATAACCACATGACACACCCTTGAGCTCATCCCGGGAACTTTGAACAACCATAGTCTATAAACTAGCAAGCATCATAGCCTCATCCTGGATGTGTATCTGACAATTGCTTAAGGTCTGACCCAAATGTCCAAAATAACCCTATCAAGACCACCCAAAATAACTGGTTTCCAATAACTGCAGAATTCTAACTAATTTACAGCATCCAAATATAGGAAAACTCTGACTGATAATAACCAACTGACTGCTTTAAGGAGTCAATAATCATTCTTGCAAAAACTGCAAACAGTCAAAAAACACTTTTATTCTCGCCACCTACTCACTGTAAAATTTGTAAATATGTATGTGTGTGTGCCAATTTTGAGTGATTCTATAGAGAGATAGATGATTAAGAAATATGGGTAGAAAAAAAACAAATTGTCAGATAAGTAAAGCCAACTGCTAGCCCCAAGGGTTAACTCAATCGGTTGAGCTGTCCACCTGAGGCATGTCGCCAACAGGGAGGTCATAGGTGACAGGTTCAATCCTGTCAAGTCCATTGGGGTTACCAGCCATCGCTATTATAGCTGGCAGCTGCGCTGCATTCCATCTGGATATTCTGAGGAAGATGGGGGGATCCTCCAGGGTTTCCTTGGGGTAAAAAGTAAAGCAAACTACTGTAAGAAAGAAACTCAGAGCAGGGAAGAGATAACAGAAAAGCTATAACAGCATTTCAACCAAAACCCATACTCAGAAAACCTACTTTCATGTCATGCTCGCTTCCCATTCCCACTTCTTGTCTTGGAGATGCTTTCAGCACTCCCAATCTACATTCTTAGTTTTGTACTTGCAGTTTTCGTGGATATGCTTTTGCACTTTTAAGTACTCCCAATGCTCACTTATTCCCGCAAAAACCCATCTAAATCTGGGTTTGATATGCAACTCGAGGTTGTGAAATTTAAGATTGAGAACTTCAATTTTGGATATTTGATCGGCGTTCTGAACCTGGGTTTGATATGCAACTCGAGGTTGTGAAATTTATGGTTGAGAACTTCAAGATCCAATATTTGATATGCCAATCATTAGTGTGAACCCAATATATGCAGCCTCGACCTTTGCAGCCTTGAGGTGCATACCAGACCTGGGTTTAGATGAGTCTGTGCTAGTATCCATAACGTACCAAATGCACCGTTATACAAACGAGGAGTGATAGATCACCCCACTCCTGCCCGGGCTGTAGAATGGTGAAACCATTGTACTTTTGGCAGTGGCATTGGGCAACTTTAGCCAGTAGTGAACCTTAATGTCTGATTTTTAATTATGACCCCGCAAACTTCCTTTGAAGGCGTTTATTATACTCAGCCTGACCTTTTCTGCATCCATTACAGCCTGTCGAAGAAAATTAGAAGTGATGAACCTGAGACCTTTTCTGCATTCATTACAGCCTGTCGAAGAAAATTAGAAGTGATGAACCTGAGAGGTATATATGGCTATTTTAAGAAAGTGATTGCATCAAAATGTGTTTGAAGGAGTTTTGAGGGCTCTTGAATGCTCGGTATTAATGCACTTCCAGCCTTAAAGAAACCAGGTGTCAGCTTACCCTACAATACTTAACATCAATTTTACCTCGACGGGAATTCGCAGCATTTATTGAACATTCTTACAGATGCAAAGATAGAGGGGCAGGGAAAGCGAGAGATACCTGGAGAAGAGTTTTGACCGTGTCAAGAGGGCAAGTGAGAGCGGCATCAATTGCTACGCCCACTCCTGCAGCGGCAGCATGTCTTGCAAAAACTCTTTCGCGTGATAAATCTTCCATGAAGGAGGCCATCACTTCCAATCACAGTAGAGTCAGCTCTGGCTTGATTGCAATGGGTTACATACAACATATGCTTGTCGTCCAGTTATTAATCTAGACTGCCTTCAGCTCCCTCCATAATAAAATCTATCCAACTTTTCCCTTAGATCAATATGTGATTAGTCTGGACTATACTTTCTTCCCTGCATCAGAAAGAGATATGCACGATTATGGCAGTTTGGAATGTCAAGCTTGGGTCATTTTCAGGTAAAAACCCAAATAACGAGGGTTTGCCAAGACTTGTTTTTTTAAACAGGATTTTATTCAATCAACAAATACTAGTGTTACATGTAATATCATGTCTCTAAAAGTAGTTATGTTGTTGATCTTTTATGTAATATCATGAGAGACATATCATGTTTCTCAACGTTTGTTGAATTTTGTATTAAGGAAGTGTGTTTTTAATGGTTTTGTGATTAGGTTATTTAAAGGGGACAAAAATAATGGGACCTTTTCATTAATTATTTGAGATAAGTAATTATAAAATGATTTATTAGTAATTTTAAGTTGTAGTTGAAAAAAAAAATGTGTTTTTCTCATTCATTGATGAGAAATCACTAGATTAAATGTGAGCCCTTAATCTAGTGATTGTTCAACTATTCTAGAAGGTGAAATGAAAAGATAAGAGAAGATTAAAAAGGCACTTCATTCATCATTTGTACACACTCATCCAAGTGAGGAAGAGAGGCACACATTCCTTGGAGAGGAAGAGTGGTTCATATTCCAATAAGCGAGAGGGACATAGAGCTAAGAGTGAACAAGAGGAATTGCAAGCAGGGGCGCACTTTTCATGAGCACTTGGACATCACACAAAAAGAGGAAAAGTACAGCACAAATGAGGAGCAGTACCGTACAGATCTGGCAGGGTCGTACAAGCATTCAATGTTGGTCGTACAACATGGTGAATGCACAGAAATCGTTGCAGTTGTTATGGCATTGATTTTGAGGCATTTATTGCTGAGAAGAACATACTACAGTTCATTTGTTTGTATTCATCTATGGCTCAAATTTTGAGGAGTGTTGTTGTTAATGTATATTTGGTACAGTCCGTATAGCTATATAGAATTATGGGCATTGTTTTCAATAATAGGAGTGGGCACGGTTTTCAATACTAAGAATTGGCTTGTTGTTGAGATAAGTATAGTTTGTTAGTGCTGATTGTATTATTGTTGTAACTCATATTTTTTTCCTAATAGTTCAATAAAGAACTCTCTTACTGCGTTTCCGCAAAGTGTGTGGTTTTCGAGGGTCTGTGTTTGACCAAAAATATTGTCTTGAATTAATTTACAATCTGCTATTATATGAGTTTTTCCACTGCAAATTTACTTTGTGTATTGTATATAAGCTTAGTTACATGTGTATTTAATGCATGAGGGGTGGGTTAAATAGTGGCCTATTGTTTGAGTCTAATATCAGTGAGTACATGAAGTGTTTGATGAAAGTTCTCAATGATTGTGTGTGAACATCGAGCATAAATTTCTTGTTTTTCAACATGGTATCAGAGCTAGGGCTCTGGTTTTTCAATGGACTGTTGGTACAATTTATACGCAAGAGATTTGTATGAAGAGGTTGATTACTAAGTAGATATTTTAGACTATATAGGGAGACTTTCTTTTGTTTAGTGAGCAAAAGAAGGACCTAAGCAGAGTCGGGTGTTATGTATGCAATGTGTTTGGCCATTATGTTGCCCGATGTCCTAATAAGAAGAGGGGGAGACATGAGAAGAGGGACAAGTTGTAGCTAAAACATAGATAAAGAGATACACTGCAAAGTTCAAGAAATAATTCTCTCTTGTCATAGTTGCTTCGAGTTGCAGCAGTAGCAGAACTGTGGATGCAAGGAAGTAGATAATTGAGAATGTGTATTGTGAGCACATGATTAGAATGTGAGATGCATTCCTCACTTTAGAGACTATTCCAGAGCAGCTCGTACAGGATGGTGAGGGCACAACATGTGTAGTAAGAGAAGTGGGACAAGTACAATTCCAACTAGAGTTTGGAGAGCTTCTAGAGGTATCAAGAGTGCTCTATGTTCTAGGGCTGAGAGATAGCAAGCTCTCCATTCCATCCTTGGAAGGTGCAGGGTATGCAGTGGTGTTCAAGAGTGAACACATTCATTTTCCCAGTGGGAGTGGATCTAGTTGATCCTGTCTTGATAGGCCATTGAATAGACAGTGAGTATGTAACGCATGGCTAGCCTACATTTGGATGATTTGGGGGGATGACAAGATCAGAGTCTAAGATAGACGAAGAGCGAGAAGCTCAAAGGATTGATGTGGCACCGAGTAATGTCATGTCCCCATCCAAATAATACTGCTTGAAAACAATGTTACACCACCCTACTAGTTCCCTAAGTTGAGGTGGAGCCATAAATTTTGTAATAAGGGAGCTATGGGACCCAAAAGGACCTTAGCTTACCATATTCACATTAAATTGGGTCACATCAATCATAAATGTTATGAAAATAAGGTGGCATTGGTTCATGGGGACACTTAGAGGCTTATGGAGTCCTTAGGTGGCTAGATTCCCCCCCCCCCCACTTGGCATGATCTTCATCCAAATTCAAATCCATGGGGAATGTAACGTTGTTGGGAGGTGATGTGGCGTCACATAGCATATCATGATCCAAGGAATTCGAATTAGGAGAGGAGAGTAACTCCCTTTGAAGAGGAAGAGATTAGGAAGACATCGTGTGCCACTTAGAATGAGATTCCATACACTCTATGACAACAAATGATGAAAGATTCTATGACACATAAGACAAATTCAAACCTGATTGCAGACCTATGACAAATATAACATGACAAGGCTAAAAATAACCACCAAGAGGGTGCATTTGGGAGTTAGAGGCAGCCATTCGAAACTGGGAAAGAGTTAGAGCATGAGGAAGGAGACAAGTGTCATAAGAGTTACTAAACCACTAAGATGATTTGGAGGAATCTTATGGAGGGAAATTTGACCTTAGGAGGACTCATGAAGTTAATAAAAGGATGTAATGAGGAAGGAGAACAACTTTTTATCATTTGTTAATTGGGCTTTGGCATTTTGGAGAGCTTTTGCTTATCCATTACACAGTGAGTATTCACTCTCCTTGCTTGTGAACCAATTTTGAGGGAGTTGGATTCCTTTCCAAATTAGTTGATAGAGAGGCCATTCAGACCTCGCATTGGAGCTGAATGAAGATGTTTTAGTTGTAGGTTGAAGGTTCATACAGTTTGAGCTCTCACTTATCTCCCTATTCTCTCATTCCCACTTCACCATTCCCCATACTTTCATGCTGATGACGCACTTGTTGGAGTGGTGCTTAAACTTTGATGAGTATATTTGATTCCCAAGATGGGGTATATTATGTATGGATCTGTACTCTTATGTCCATATTCTTTGTAATTAGAAATATCATAAATCTTTGTGTAAAAAACTTGCATTCTCATGCTTTTGAGTCACTAGTTTTAATGAAATTGGCTTCAAGCTTGAAAGAGTTTATATCATATTTGTATGAGAGATTTTTTTTGAGTTGGATGTTGTTGGTAGAGTATTGTTTAAGTTGTAGAGGTCCATTATATTTTATGTTACCATCTGAACCATTTATTCTACTTGTGTCCAATTTAAACTAGTAATATAATTTCCCCGTAAGCAAACTCCCTCAAAGTTTCCATATAGATGTTGTACCTAATAACCAATTGCAGAGCTTAATAACCATGAATAATGCTTTCCATTGATGTATGATATACATCCCCGTAATATTTTTTGAAATTTGGGAGCGTCATAGGTGAGTTGGAGAGCCAAATTGGCCTCCACCCCTAGGGGAAATTTGACCACAATTTCCTAGGAAATTTTCCCCTTTTCTCCTTATCCCCAAACCAAGTTGCATAATCCTAAAGTTGGATCCAAAGTTCTCATGGATCAAGTTGCTATATTCTAATATTAACCATATCATTTCATTTCAAATTTGAGACCATTTGGAGTCAGTTGGAACCTCCTACAATCATGACTAGTAAAGATCGAAATTGACCAAAATTGTGCAAACTTGAATAACATGTTAAATGAGTTTTCTGATTTGACCATTGAATGTATAAGGTTTGCTAGGATGTTTTAAATCCCATAGGGTCCTTCCATAATAAATTTGGAAAGGTTCGGTGGTGTTTGGAACCAAACCAAGAAAGACTAGTTACTACTCTTTCCTAGATTCGAAATTAGACAAAGTCTTGAAGGAGGAGGTATGTGAACTGTTTGTGAAAATTCCACAGCCACACCATACTAAGAAGTCATGTATATCATCTTTTCAATCCTATAAGAACCTAATATATTTTCCCTTGAGCTTCCCTAGTTGTCTTGTATCCGTGGAGTTAGTGTGAAATCTACTGTCAATGAGAGTCTTGAGAAAGAATGTTTTTAATGTCAAAATTTTGCAGCCTCTTTGAAACATTTTGAATAGTGTGCCTAGTTTCTAGAAAAGGGTACATTAAAGTGGTTTCAAAGCATGGTCCTTGCACCTATGCATTAACACCATCCAAAGAAGAAAAAGTTGCATCTATGTCTTACTATTATGATGACTCCCATGAAGGTGATTATGAGCAATATGAAGAAGAAGGTTAATGGTATGAGAAAGAGATTACTTCATCTTACTTCACACTTAGGGATGATGTAAACTCATGTGAGAAAATCTATTAAGAATATCCACTTATGTTTAGTTCAGCAGATGGCCAAATGTACAGTGGGATGAAGCCAAAAGAACTTCTTGAGTATTTCCTAGACTATTGTGCACTGAATGATGAATGCTTGAATACCATATCTTCTCAATCATACTATAGTGTTGTGTTATATAAAAAATATATATATAAATCAGCATTAATTATTAATATTAATATTAATAATTAGTAATTAGTAAAATAAGAAATAAACAAATAAATAATTATGAAAAAAGTCAAAAGACATGACTTATATTGAAAAGGTGCAAATGACTTATAAAATCCGCGACAATGTAGTTGTAAAACATCATTATCCTATCAATTATATGTTATTTTTCCATTCATTGAGTATATCTGTTATTTACGTTTTGGTAAAAATGATTTTTAATCGTTTTAGTGGTATCAGAGCCTCGTTGGCTGATCCAGTCCTTTGGCCATAATTGTTGATATCTAAACTATATATATAGTTTTAATATATAGTTTTTTCTTTCAAAAATTAAAATATTAAACAAATATAATAATATTATTTTTATGTTTAATATTTAAATATTTAATGTTTAAGTTTAATGTTCTCGATGGCAAGGAGGAGCAAGGAGATGCAGGTAGATCGAGTTTGAGAATATTGTTGCAAGACAAAGTTCTCATAAGCATGAGGATGGAGACCTTGTATTAGATAAATAAGAACTAAGACATGCTTCCCCATAACCACTTGAGCTTCAAGAAGTTGATCAAATCAAGAAGAAAGAAGAGGAGGTTCGCTCTCATGAACCATCCTTCATCGAAGGGTATTTAAAGATGAGTGAAAGGAATATCCATGAGGCCCTTAACATACTCCATGACACTAAAGCATTGGTGTCAAATTCTTATTGGAAAGTTTCTTCATTGGAGGAGCCATCCTTCATTGAAGACATGGAGAAGATTCAAAAAACAATGTACAACATCGAAGGTAATTTCATGTCTTTGTTTTTTTATACAAAAAATTTCGTTGAGCTTAATGAATGGTTACATGAAGCATACTTGAATAATAATGAGGATATTCATAAGCTCAAAATTCAAAATGAGCAACTTCTTGAGAGGTTCCAAGATACTTGTTCTTCCTCCTAAGTTTCAGATTGTCATATGGTAGATTGATTGGAGGATTCTCATTACATGATGGATCATGAGAAACATGGAAAATTTCAGGTTCTTGATGTGTTTGAAGATGAGCTTTATGAGATCCAATCACTAGTTGTGGTGGAAGAGGAACTTGAGCTGCCTCTTGATAATGGTTACACACTTTTGGAAGAAGTGCATGATTCCACTACCTTGGAAGCAACCTATGAGGAAAGTTTCACGCTTTTGAGGGAGATCCATAATCCTACCCCTATGGAGGCTTCACATGATGAAAATTTTGCACTTTATGATCCTTTGGGTGAGTTGGTTCTTTCTCATACATCCTACACTTCCATATTTTGCATCATTCACCCTAATGAAGTATGGGTGAAAGGTTTCTTTTTTATGGTGCCACATGAGAAGTATGAAATTCCTATCTCTCCTTTTGATTTTGGCATTGCTAGAGCACCATATTCTTTACATTTTCAACAACATTATCTGTTACATTATGATGATACACATCTACATGGATGCACCTATGTTGTTCACTTGGGTCACTTGAAGACTCATGATTTTCCTTACTCCTTGCTTGGTCCATTTGATGTTGGGGGAACTTCATCCAACACTTGGGTGGAGAGATATATGACTGAAGCACATTATTACTGGCAGCAACTTCCCTTGTTATTTCTTGATGACATACATATTCATGGGTGTATTGGTGAGACTTCTTTGAGGCACTTGAAGTCTTCCTATTTTTTTGGCTCCTTATTTGGTTTAGATTTTAGTGGAGGTTGTTATTCATTCACTTCTTGGATGAAAGAACACGTGGCTTATTATTTTGATTCATCTTACATTCTTTGGGAGCAACATTATAGGACATGGGATCCTCACCTATGTCATTGGAGAAGATTTGATATAATACTTGATGCTTGTTTATATGTGCCACATGATGATCTACTTACTTGGATGTACAAGCACTTTCATGATTATTTGACGAGGTAGCTTCGTGATGTACATTTGTATGATGTTGTTATGTACTTTCATTATATTTTGTACTCATGATGTTTGGAAGGGTGGAATACAAGTAATGGGATCCTCATATTGCTTGGTTTCAATTTTGGGGGAAGCAAGCAGTATGGGAGATTGAGTCACCACTTGAGAATGTGATTGTAATCGGAGTCGTGTTGGAACAAGCATGGTGGTTCCTCTGAAATTTTCTAAAGATATTAAAAGACTCTAAGTTTGGTAACTAAATACAACTTCAAAGAGTTATACAATGAGCAAAAAAAAGGTTGAAAGTTCATAAAATGTTTCCAGAACATGGAGCTAAAGATTATTTGTGCAAATTTTGTTTTGATGGAATTAATTGATCTTTTGTTGTTTAGTGGCGATGTCACATGAGATATCAATATGCAAAATCCACATCTCTTTACTTTAGAAAACACAAAATTGCACTACATGAGTGCCACTACTCAAGTTGTAGCTAAAGAAAATCAAGGAGCAGAACCATAAGAGAGCACTTAGTGCAATAGAATGAGTACCAAGTGAGGATGCCACTTGGGAAGATGAACAAATTTTGCAGCATCTAAACTTGGCATTTCTTGAGGACAAGCAATATTGAGTGGGGAGGACTGTCATGTCCTCATCCAAATAAGACTACTTCCATACAATGTTACACCAACCTACTAGTTCCCTAGGTTGAGGTGGAGCCATAAATTTTGTAATAAGGGAGCTATGGGACCCAAAAGGACCTTAGTTTACCATATTCACATTAAATTGGGTCACATAAATAATAAATGTTAAGAAAATAAGGTGGCATTGGTTCATGGAGACACTAGGTGGCTTATGGAGTCCTTGGGTGGCTAGATTCCCCCACACACTTGGCATGATCTTCATCCAAATTCAAATCCATAGGGAATGTAGCATTATTGGAGGGTGATTTGGTGTCACATAGCATATCATGATCCAAGGAATTCGAATTAGCGGAGGAGAGTAAATCCCTTGGAAGAGGAAGAGACTAGGAAGACATCGTGTGCCACTTGGTAGGAGATTGCATGCACTCTATGACAACAAATGATGAAAGATTTCATGACACATATGACAAATTCATACATGATTGCAGACCTATGAAAAGTTTGACATGTCAGGGTTGAAAATAGCCACCAAGAGTGTGCATTTTGGAGTTAGAGGCAACCATTCAAAATTGGGAAAGAGTTGGAGCACGAGGAAGGAGACAAGTGTCATAAGAGTTACTAAACCACTAAGATGAGTTGGAGGAAGCCCATGGAGGGAAATTCGACCTTAGTAGGACTAATGAAGTTAATAAAATGATGTCATGAGGAAGGAGAACAACTTTTGATCATTTTTTAATTGGTATTTGGCATTTTGGAGAGCTTTTTCTTGTCCATTGCATGGTGAGTGTTCACTCTCCCTGCTTGTGAACCAATTTCGAGGGAGTTGGATCCCTTTACAAGTTGGTTGATGGAGAGGCCATTCAGACCTCTCATTGGAGCTGAATGAAGTTGTTTTATTTGCAAGTTGAAGGTTCATACAGTTCAAGTTCTCACTAATCTCCTTATTCTCTGATTCCCACTTCACCATTCCCCATACTTCCATGTTCATGGCGCACTTGTTGGAGTGGTGCTTTCGCTTTGCTGAGTATATTTGATTCCAAATATTGGGTATATGATGTATGGATCTATACTTTTATGTCCATATTCTCTGTGATTCGAAATATCAGAAATCTATGTGTAAAATGATTGCATTCTCATGCTTTGGAGTCACTAGTTTTAATGAAATTGGATTCAAGCTTGAAAGAGTTTATATAATATTTGTATGAGAGATTTTCTCTGAGTTGGATGTCGTTGGTACAATAGTTTGTATGTTGTAGATTTCCATTATATTTTATGTTACTATCTAAACCATTTATTCTACTTGTCATGTGTCCAATTTAAACTAGTAATGCAATTTCCCCATAAGCAAACACCTTAAAAGTTACCATATAGATGTTGCACCTCGTAACCAGTTGCAGAGATTAATAACCATGAATAATGACTGACATTGATGTATGATATACATCCCCATAATATTTTCTGAAATTTGGGAGGGTCGTACTTGAGTTGGAGAGCCAAATTGGCCTCCACCCCTAGGGGAGATTTGACCACAATTTCCTAGGAAAATTTCCTCTTTTCTCCTTAGCCCCAAACCAAGTTGCAGGATCCTAAAGTAAGATCCAAATTTCTCATATAATCTTGTCATATTATAAGACTCACCATATCCTTACTTTTCAAATTTGAGACCATTTGAAGTCAGTTGGAACCTCCTATAGTCACGACTAGTAAAGATCGAAATTGGTCAGAATTGTGCAAACTTGAATAACATGTCAAATGAGTTTTGTAATTCGGCCATTGAATGTATGAGGTTTTTTAGGATGTTTTAAATCCCATAGGCTTATTCCAAAATAAATTTGGAAAGGTTCGGTGGTGTTTGGAACGAAACCAGGAAAGACTAGTTACTACTTTTTCCTACATTCGAAATTAGACAGAGTCTTTAAGGATGAGGTATGCGAACTGTTTGTGAAAATCACCCAGCCACACCACATTAAGAAGTCACGTATATCATCTTGTCAATCCTATTAGAACCTACTATCACTTCCCTTGACCTTCCCAAGTTGTCTCATATCCATGGAGCCAGTGTGAAATCTATTGTTAATGAGAGTGTTGAGAAAGAATGTTTTCACTGTCAAAGTTTTGAAGCCTCTTTGAAACATTTTGGATAGTGTGCCTAATTTCTACAAAATGGTACATTACAAGTAACTAGCCCTTAGTTTAGAGGGGAGAGCAAGATTCTCCGGAGATTGAGGTGGTATCGAGTATTAAATATTTGATACAAGAGAGTACGCTAGAGGCTTCTGCTTCTAGTGCTAGAAAGAGGGTCAACTGGTATTACTTGTCATTGATGGATGAGTGAGATGAGACTTCTCGACATGTGGCACTAGTTCAGAGTACATGAGTTGTAGAGGGGAAGCTTCTTGAGACAGAGGGAGCTTCTACAAGCGATAGTGTGAGAGTGGAGTGTGATTCTAGTGGAGGACAAGCCAAAAGGACTTCCCACGCGAGGCGAAAGTGGTGAGTTTTGCAGCTCTGGATGTCCTTCATGAGATGATGCCTAACATTAAGGAACATTAGAATTGAAATTTCTAGAGAAAGGGTGGGCATTTCTTACATTTTGCGAGAAGCACATTAGCAGACTTCTAGTTGTGGTGAAGTAGCAGTTCATCTTCTTCAAGGATAAGTTGGAAGTGATGGTGAACACCTTCCTCGGTAAGAGGGAGTGTTGAATTTTTTACCAAGGAAGTGTTCCCCTAGTGAATTTGTGCATAGGTCACTAAAAGGGGACAAGTAATGTGACCCTTGTATTAATGACTTGATATAAGTAATTTATTCACTTTATAGTCATAAAGTGACTTTTCAATAATTTTAAGTTGTAGTTGTGATAGAAATTATTTAATGAAGAGAAAAGTGTTTTTTCTCATCCATTGATGAGAAATCCCTAGATTAATTGTGGGCCCTTGATCTAATGACTGTTCAACTACCCTAGAAGGTGAAATGAAAATACAAGGGAAAAGATTAAAAAGGCACTTCATTCATCATCTGTACACACTCACCCAAGTGAGGGATAGAGGAACACATTCCAAGAACATTTGGAGTGTGACATGAGTTCCAAGGAGTGAGTCCTTGGAGAGGGAGAGTGGTTCATATTCCAAGAAGAGAGAGGGAGATAGAGCAAAGAGTGAAGAAGAGAAGTTGTAGGTAGGGGTACACCTTTCACAAGAATTTGGAGGGCACATAAAAAGAGGCAAAGTACAATACAAATGAGGAGCAATACCATACTAATTTGAGAGTGTTGTACACACATTCAACAACATGGTGAATGCACATAAATTGTTGCAACTATTCTAGTACTAATTTTGATGCATTTATTGCTGAGAATAATCTGCTACAATTTGTATTGTTTGTACACATATTTGGCTCAAATTTCAAGGAGTGTTGTTGTTATTATATAGTTGGTACAGTTCGTACAACTATATGAAATTCTAGGCAATGTTTTCAAAAATAGGAGTGGGCACGGTTTTCAATACTGAGAAATGACCTGCTGCTGAGATAAGTACAATTTGTTAGTGTTGTTTGTATTGTTGTTGTAACTCATATTTTTTCCTAATAGCTTAATAAAGAACTCTCTTGCTGGTTTTTACCAAAGCGCAGGGTTTTTCCAGGGTCTGTGTTTGACCAAAAATACCGTGTTGAATTAATTTATAGTATGCTAGTATATGAGTTTTTCCACTGCAAATTTACTTTTATACTGTATATCAGCTTAGTTACATGTGTATTAATGCACGAGTGGTTGATTAAAGTGGCCTATTGTTTGAGTCTAATATCAGTGAGTACATGAAGTATTTGATGAAAGTTCTCAATGACTGTGTGTGAACATCGAGCATAACTTTCTTGTTTTTCAACAATGTTGTTGATCTTTTTATTTCAAAGCATGTTATAATCCCACATATATAAATTTTAGTTTAATGATGGCTCAACTTTTATATAGCAAAATAAGAAGTATCCAAGTTTAGCATGCTCTGAAATTACACTTCTCGCCTCACATGGGATGTTATATAACTATTAAAAAAACATACATTCCATGTATCCAATATCTAATATGGAAGCAAATCAAATCCATTAACCATAATAAGATAACTGATATTAAATCACATGCAATTAGGAATTAAATAATAAATATAACCACACCTTTGTAGGGAAACCAGGATAGGTGGAAAGTGTTTACATGCGTTCATTTATCTAACACACAAAATTATGACCTTGTGTTTTATTTGCCATCCAAATGAAAATAAACATTATATATAAGGACTTTACCCTTACACAACCATGAGATTAAACTAAGTTCTTGTATCCAAGCTTTAAGTTTGGGGCTAAAGTCTAGGTACTTTTAGATACCACATGACCCTCTAATGTAACCTAAGAATTGACCATATGGGATACTAGTGACTCACTGAAACCTCATTTTAGTCCTCAAGTATGATCTTAAACTAATTACGATCCATTATATGCTCTACTTCCTTGGATGTAAGGAAATAGGTCAACAACCCAAGACCCAAAGGCATCTTGAGATTGTTTCAATATAGGCTAGGTCATTAGCCCTTGTATTATATGTTGTTTCCTACTTGAAAGAAAAATGCCTCCATATAAACAACAATAATAAAAATATTAAATCTTACACGATTATTTAAATCAAATTTAAAATATTTACTAAAAGTTACATTTAAAAGAATAAAATTGTCAAGAAACCATGGGTTTGTTGTTAAGTTGACACGGTGTTTAGTTTTTTATTAGAGTTTCATTTTTATTATAGTTTATGTCACCTTATTACTTGCTATGTGCTTGTGGGACATTTAGTGACGGGCTTGAGCTATTCACTAGTTCATATTGCACCAATTTTTTAGTTGATTATATTTTTGTATAGTTTTTCTTAGTAGTGTGGTTGATGTGATTAAGGCTAGGTGTTTCATCTAACATGTGTCCACGTGTTGAGATCATAACACCCATGACAACTAAAAATTAGTGTAAATGTCAGGAAAAAAGCACTACTGCTATGGATTATTAGTTGTGCAGGAAACTTGTGGTAGACTTACGTCTTGAATGCATGCTACTATCTTGAATTCCTTTGATCATGCATAGTGGAGGTTTATGTTGAAGTTTGAAAAACAACATTGGTTGTGTAAAGTGATCTGCAAAACCTACATCTTGATTTATCATCGTCTGCATCTATTATGAACTACTCATTTCATTTGTTGTGATTTTAGTCTAGTGTGAATCAACATTGTATACTAGTTTGATTATTCATGGGATTCAATACTTGATACTCAGTTAGTTTATGTTAGTGGGGGATGTTGGTGATATGGAGAATTGGGTGTGTGGAAAAATTATGGCATACTCTTGTCTTAAATGCAAAGTTGTGTCTTGAATCCCTTCATCCATTGCATACTGGAGATTAATTTCCAAGCTTGGCAAACAACATTAATTATGCACAGGGCTCTGCAAAAATCGTGTTGTGATTTCCCATTATGTGCAACTCGTGTGAATAATCAATGTATACACACTATTATTGTGCTCTCATTTATTCAACAGAAGTCTCCACAAAACCATTCCCAACGTATATATTTAAATCCTAGTGCAAGTCAAGAAACCATCACCATCTACATTATGAATGCCTAGGGTTGAGATTTTTTCTTTTGAATGTTTTATTTTTTGGTTGTGTATTTGTCATATTAAGGTATCACCTTGCATGGGTCATGTTAGTATAAGTTTCTAGGCTAGTGCTAGTGTTATGTGACTTGTAATCATTTTTGGAAAACTATACTTGAGTCCCTTTTGCTACCACATCATAGCAGTAGTAGGATGCTGATTTTTAAATCCTACGGAGAATAATATTTTTTTTTAATGAAGGTTGAAATAGGTTTTTATGTGTTTGAGAAAATGTATAATTCACTACTAATGGCATGTTGGGGTCTTAGTTGGTGGCTACTAAAATATGACTAAATGTTTTAGTTGTATGTATTTTATCACTGGCAAAGTCTGCTAGCAACTTAACTCACTGAAAACTTTATTTTTCCTCTGTAATGTGGCTTAATTGAGATGTAATGTTGTGGGATAGAAGAGGGTTATGTAAGCACTAGTATATGTGGAAACAAAAGAGTAAAATGATTTCCACCTTTTCTTCCTCTCATCTTCGTTAATTCCTTGGGTTACTTCATGCTCCAAATACTTTTTGAGTTTTTAAATTTGTGGCGTTTCCCCAAAAAATAAACATCTAGTTTTGTTGGAACATGGCCTTTCCAGGGTATTCAAATTATATAGCAAAGACTGTTAAACTATAGGTCTTCCAAGAGGGTCAAATAATAAGCAAATATGGACAATTTATAGGTTTTCCCATTTCAATGGAAGCAAAATTCTTTAGGAGAGATTTATAGAACAAAAAAAAGTTTCAATTCCTAGGTTGAAAACTATATGATTGTGCAAATCACACTAGTCTCGTGTATAATATCACATTAAAATATGTGAACCCTATGGTGGTTCTATTTAATAACCCTAACTAGATATTAACATCGATGGGCATGGTGTCATTTTGTTTGAAAATTTATAAAGCCAAGCTTTGCAATGGAGTATAAATTTATTTGTACAACCACTTTTTCAGTAAACTTGACAATATATTGTCTTGCAAGAAGCGACAATAAGAAAAAGGAGACAACAAGGAAAGGTCCTAAATATTCATATGAAAAATTATTTCATGACTGGCTAAGCTTCCTTACCTTGATCATAAACAAAATAAATACCTTCAACAAGTTGATTAAAGAATTAAATTATGTAGTTTTGATTGTTCTTTTTTAATAGTTTGAATCATTCATTCCATACATATTACTTGATGAGGGTAAATATTGAATGATCTAATAGCTTTAAAATGATTTATTGAGACTAATGTTGGTTGTGTACACTTTCAAAATTCAATATAGAATATATATGTCTCTGACTTTGTACTGATCAATACATGTATATTGGATTAATTGCATAGAGACTCAAAGGAATCTATCTGCAATCACAAGCATGAGTAAAACCCTCTAAGAATATTTTGAATTAAACCACACACTGAATCTAGAACCAAAGTATGACTACAAAAAAATGTATCATTGAATTTTATATTTATTGCTTAAACAATTATTTACTAGGGTCCCACTATAATAGTAGTACTAAATATAAAACCGAGGAGTATGCACCCCATTAATGTAACATTCAATATCTAGGGTCATATTTCAACCATAGAATACTACTTCATGGAGGCCATGTATGAAATGAGATTATAATACATATATCTAATTATTACAATGACAATAATTCATCATTTCAAATGATTACCAAGAAAAATGTTCTCAAAGCATTTAAAACAATGTCGGTTTCATTAATTCTTTCATATAATGCAAGCCTTTGACAATGCTTATTTTGAAAAATATCCCTAAAAGAAGGATGTCATATCCCCAAATTTTGATCGCCAGAAGTGTTGACCTTGCCTATCACAAAGGGGGTAAAAAGATGCATTAAATAAATTAACCTAGGATATTTTATTTGAATGTCACTTATGAGGCATGTACTTGGTATATTAATTGTCATTAATTATTATTATGCAATTAATTAGGTGGAAAATAAGTTTCCATTAACAGGAGGGCCACTTGGGCAAGCCAACTTGCCATGGAGGAAAATTAGAAACAGTGTGACAAAATCAATCAGATAGGAAAAGCGAAAGTGCCAAAATATATGACAAAAGCAGTCAAATAAAAAAGAGGCAACAATTGACAAAGGAGGGTGCAGTTTCCTTTTTGGAGTTCAGTCATAAAAATAGGAAAGCCAAGAAAATCTCTCATAAGGAAAAATAGCAACTATGGGTCAAGGAAAGCAAAGTTTCCAGATTGGATGAAGGTGGATGAAAATGAAACATCTTTATTGTCTTACACATGCTAATTTCCTAAAGGAGGGTGAATTTGTGGCTAGGGTTAGGGTTTAGCAGGTGGTAACTTGCTTAACAAGTGATTGACTTGCTCAACAAGTCACCCAACTTTATTTAAAGATAATTGGAGCTCCATTTCTCAGTTTGGATGTTTTTATATTGTGGTTATTCTTTCTAAGCATACTCTCTGAGTGTTGTGCCTCAGACAATTGGGTGATGATAACCAAACCCCTCCTCCTTTCTCTTCCATTCACTTTTCTATCTATTGCAGGTATATGGAGCGCTAAGGTCAGCTATTGAAGCTCATTACAGGAGTATATTGCAGCCTCCATCACCTATAGGTCGAGCTCCAGTGAAGCCCCTGCTTCACCTATGCTCACAACCCTCTTCCAGTGAGGATTCGGGCCTCCTGCCCATCATTTTGGAGCCACCTTTGTATTGGTCAGTTGTCATATGAATTATGATATATGAACAGATTATAAATCTGTTATTTCATTGCCTCAAGTCAAAATATATTAGTCATTAAATATTTCCTTTCATATTGCGCATTAAAAGCTTGTTTTGCCAGCATATGGGGGGATTTTGATGAATTTCAGTGCAATCAAGATTATATGAAGTTGTGGGAGTGATTGAGTGGGTTATACATGGTCAATGGAGTTTTATTTATCTCTTCCATATTTAATATCAGTACAGAAATCAATCTGCAATAATTTATGTGCTTAAATTCATACCCTTGCTAGAAAGATAGTTTTAAATAACTAGTTTTTCCATTTCTTGCATAAACATAGTTTTGTAAACCCAAAATTCGATCTATGAGTTTCAGTGGGTCACTGATAGACCCAAATTCCCATACATAACTCCAAAACCCATTTTCATTGTGACTGTACTGCCCTTTGGAACCTTCCCCTACGCATGGTCTATTTAGGCCAAAATTGCCTATTTTCCCCAAATTGATCCCAAACTATTATGAGTTGTTCCAAAGTGTTATGAACAGTTAAGAACATTATTTTATGACTGAATATCATATCTGAAACTTTCCTAAGCCATTGTTCAGAAGATGGATTGATATTCCCTAGTTTCACGATTTGGTGACCTAGCAGCATGAAAGTAAGCTTCCGCGGCGCAGACTTTGAAATATCAATGGTCCCAGATCTAAATGTTTTAGGGGAATGGATTTCCAAATATTCACTCACTCTTGATTGATCTCCTCTTCCCACTCGGCCTCTGCAAAATTTCCCTACCTGAAACCTTAATTTCCCTACTCTGTCAGTGCACCGAATGGTAGAATTTGTAATTAAGAAATTTTAATATAAATTTGTAGAATTGATTAATATTGTGATCTGTAATCAGATCAGAGATATCATATTGGTATCAGAGCACTTTCCTCCACTCCTATGGAAAGAAGGCTCTCTATTGACTAATTTTGCAGATCACTAATCAAAGTTGCAACCATGAGGGTTGTGCCAGTGGTTGAAGATGATGACTTTGATTAGTTTGTTGAAGAAGAAGAGGTGATCTATGTTAATGATGGGTTGTAAATGTCAAGATACAAGGATGGTTACTTTTATGAACATATGGAGTATGAAAAAAGAAATGTTGAACTACCCGTGGCTAATCCTAAGAAGGATTTATCAAAGATGATAGATGCAGTTGAAAACTTGCCCCAACACTACAAAGAGTATCTTCCCTTGGGAGAAGATATCTATAAATCCATTCGTTTCAAAGAGTATTTTTATTGCAGATTTGGATTTGAGCCCAAGAATGTAGATGATTACTCTTTCAAGAGCAAGAAATCATCCATAGAGGAACCAAGTTGTTCCACCGCTCTGAGCAATGAGGAGGAAGAAGGAACCAAAAGTGGAGAGTCATCAAATCCATCAGCATGTTCAAGCATTTTGAGATTCTTTGGTTTTTATTCAAGAAGAGTATCTGAAAGTAATGATCATAGTACCTTTCAAGAAGTAGAAACCTCAAGTTTCTTGAAAGAAGATGCTCTAGAACATCTTGCTTGTTTCCCATTACTCCAAGAATAGAATGAGCATGAATGCACTTTCCTTGTGAGTGATCATCGGACCACTGCTAAGGATGTGGGTTCATATGCTTGTGGAAAGACATATTTTGGATCAGATCCAAAAGAAGAATACAAATCAGAGTTACAGTCATCTCAGGATCCATGTAAGGAAGAAGAATACAAGGCCACACCGCCTGGGTGTGAAGCAAAAAATTTGGTGGAGGAGAAGGCCACCTTAGTATCACTTTGGGAAGATGGTAATGTGAAGAACATGGATGATAATGGATCTGATTTTTGCAGCAACCATTATTATTTGCAGCCATTTGATTCATGGGATATTGAAAACATTAAAGTTGCCTATGAGGACTACAGAATGAAGGACAATGGCGAGGGGAAAGAATTCACTCCTAGTTTTTCTATTGGTGAACCCAAAACCAGTGTAGAGGAGGGTGAGGTTTTCAATGATGATAATGGATATTTTGTATTATATCCAAAAGAAGAACATATGTCAGATCTGAAATCATCAATTGAACTTCCAAATGAAGTGGAATATAATCCCCCACTAGCTGTGTGTGAAGTAGAAAATTTGAAGGAAACAAATATGATGCAAAGTGATGCACACAGTTCAGATTTTTGTACTTACTGGCAGCATGATGAAGATGAAATGCCAAAGTAGGAGGTACACTTTCTGATTTTTGCAGATATTACACTTCATTTCAACCCTACGATACACCTTCCCTTCATATTGTGTACATGAATTGATAATATCTTCTATTATTGATTTGTGTGCTAAGAAAGAAACATATGCTATGGATTTCTGCCATAAGGAATTTGAGCATGTATGTAAGTCATTGGATGAAGTGAACTTGATGGAGGATATTCTTTATGAGCCACATAATTTGAGTGGATCACTTAAGGAGGACAGAGAAAAGCTTAAGGCAGCCTTGAAAAACCTTGTTGACATCAATGCCTTGGTGGCCAGATGTTGTTGGAAAGCTTCTGGAAGAGAAATGGAAGGAGAAGCCTTTATGGAGGAGTGCATAGCACTGAAAGAAGGAATGACCAAGATGAAGGAGAGATATATGAACCTACTGTCTGACAGAGACCATCTCCTCATAATGGCTGAAATGTATCAATGTGCAGTCAAGAAGGAAGAAGAAGAATTAGAAAGGCTCGCTAATAAGTTGTAGATCACTAATGACTTATTGAAGAGCACACAGAGATCCCTTCAAGAGTCAAAGTTACAGATATGTCAACTTCAAAATGATTTGAAGGTGTCACACCTTTCATGTTTCATGGAAGCAAATGTTTTGGGTACAATGAAGGGACCTCATGTCGAGGACAACCATGAGGGAGGTGCAGATTTGCAGATGTTTGCGAAGAGACTTGATGAAGATTATTTTGGCCAAGCACCTGTTGGTATGTAGAATGACATAGAGGAGTTATTAGCTATGGGAAATATGGCTGAGGACATTTCAAGTGAATCAATGAACAAATATGATCATTTATTCAGGGATTGGGTAGATAAAAATATCACAGAAATAGAGGATAAAAGATGTACTAGAATCACTTGCACCGGTCAAGAGTTGTATGACACATATGCTTGGGAAGAGACACATTCTAAAAACTCCTTATGGATGGTAGAATCTGATCTAGAGGAGGTGGCTGATCACATACCATATGGATCAAAAAACAAAATTTCTTATTCATCCATTGATTGGGTGGATAGAGGCACCTTGGGAATGAAGACTATGGGAGATAAAAGGTTTAATTTTTGCAATAATGTTTTTGTTGTGACTAATATTTTCCCGACATGTGGGCGGCCACAAAGATTTAATTTGCAGCCATTGGATAGCTTCCATACACATGCACATGAGGTGCATTCTGATTTTTTTGTGCTTAAGGAATTTTTGGATGCAGATGATGAGTTCCAAGCACATCGACATTTCCCGAGAAAGGATGATTTTTCTCATGGAAGGAGTCCTCTTTTCAGTGAAGAGTCATAAGAGCTTCCTTGTGTTGGACCAGCCCATGATGGGTTTGGTGCATCCACACTTTTGGTGAACACATTTTGCAGAGATTTGTTTCACTATAAATCAATCCACACTTCTATTTCAGCTGACAGACATAGGGATGAAAATTGGGTGAAGGGATTTTTCCTATTAATGCCACATGAGGAGCAGGAGGCTCCCACATATTCCATTGGTGACTTAATGGTTCAGCCATTTCGTATGAAACATTCACCATTTTGTTTTTGTGTGTACAAGAAACATTAGAGGCATCTATTTGATGTCTTCATCATGCAAAGCTATTCATGGAAGTTCCACTTGAGTCAGTTTAGTGGAACAAGTAGCATAATGTCTATTTTTTGCACCAAAACAAAGATAGCAGATGAGGAATTCCATGTCTAGTGGGAGAGTTTAATTTTTTTTTAGTTTGGCATGGGGAGAGATGAGCTTCCTCTATGGTGGTATTTTTTTCATAACCTCATTTTCATCCTCTACAATGATAAAATTTTGTTGTTTATACTGATGGGTGGAAGGAGGTAGATAAAACCATGGGATCTTGGAATTCTTAGGAATGACATAGTTCAAAAGGTGGCAGCAAAATTTGGGTCCTTACAGAGGAGGCAGTGGGATCCGAGAATTATACTCAGTTACCTTAACTAGGTTAGCAATTTTTCTAAAGGAAGTGGTATAAGGGAAATGACTATGATTAGAGTGGTGCAGTAGAAACATGGTGGACAAATTTGTAGCACTCTATGGTGCTTCTGCTTGAGGACAAGCAGACTTGGGAGGAGAGGACTGTCATATCCCCACATTTTGATTGTCAGAAGTGTCGACCTTGCCTATCACAAAGGGGGTAAAAAGATGCATTAAATAAATTAACCTAGGATATTTTATTTGAATGTCACTTATGAGGCATGTACTTGGTATATTAATTGTCATTAAATATTATTATGCAATTAATTAGGTGGAAAATAAGTTTCCATTAACAGGAGGGCCACTTGGGCAAGCCAACCTGCCAAGGAGGAAAATTAGAAACTGTATGACAAAATCATTCAGACAGGAAAAGGGAAAGTGCCAAAATATATGACAAAAGTAGTCAAATACAAAAGAGGCAACAATTGACAAAGGAGGGTGCAATTTCCTTTTTGGAGTTCAGTCATAAAAATAGGAAAGCCAAGAAAATATGTCATAAGGAAAAATAGCAACTATGGGTTAAGGAAAGCAAATTTTCTAGATTATATGAAGGTGGATGAAAAGGAAACATATTTATTGTCTTACACATGCTAATTTCCTCAAGGAGAGCGAATTTGTGGCTAGGGTTAGGGTTTAGCAGGTGGTAACTTGCTTAACAAGTGATTGACTTGCTCAAAAAGTCACCTAGGTTTATTTAAAGACAATTGGAGCTCCATTTCTCAGTTTGGATGTTTTTATATTGTGGTTATGCTATGTGAGCATACTCTTTGAGTGTTGTGCCTCGGACAATTGGGTGATGATCCCCAAACCCCTCCTCCTTTCTCTTCCATTCCATTTTCTATCTATTGCAGGTATATGGAGCGCTAAGGTCAGCCAGTGAAGCTCATTCTAGGAGTATATTGCAGCCTCCATCACCTACAGGTCGATCTCCAAAGAAGCCCCTGCTTCACCTATGCTCACAACCCTCTTCCAGTGAGAATTCGGGCCTCCTGCCCATCATTTTGGAGTCACCTTTGTATTGGTCAATTGTCATATGAATTCTGATATATGAATAGCTTATAAATGTTTCATTTCATTTCCTCAAGTCAAAATATATCAGCCATTAAATATTACCTTTGTTATTGCACATTAAAAGCTTGTTTTGCTAGCATATGGGGGGATTTTGATGAATTTCAGTGCAATCAAGATTATATGAAGTTGTGGGAGTGATTGAGTGGGTTATACATGTTCAATGGAGTTTTATTTATCTCTTTCATATTTAATATCAGTACAGAAATCAATATGCAATAACTTATGTGCTTAAATTCATACCCTTGCTAGAAAGATAGTTTTAAATAACTAGTTTTTCCATTTCTTGCAGAAACGGAGTTCTGTAAACCAAAAATTCGATCTGTAAGTTTCAATGTGTCACTGACATTCCCACCTTCCCATACATAACTCCAGAACCCCTTTTCATTGTGACCGTACTTCCCTTTGGAAACTTCCACTACGCAGGGTCTCTCTAGGCCAAAATTGCCTATTTTTCCCAAATTGATCCCAAACTATTACGAGTTGTTAAAAAGTGTTATAAGCAGTTCAGAACCTTATTTTATGACTGAATATAATATCTTCAACTTTCCTAATCCATTGGTCGGAAGATGGATTGATATTCCCGAGTTTCACGGTTTGGTGACCTAGTAGCATGAAAGTAAGTTTCCGCGGCGCGGAGTCCGAAATATCAATGGTACCATATCTAAATGTGTTAGGGGAATGGATTTCCAAATATTCACTCACTTTTAATTGATCTCCTCTTCCCACTCTGCCTCTGCAAAATTCCCTACCTGAAACCTTGATTTCCCTACTCTGTCAGTGCACCGAATGGTAGAATTTGTAATTCAGAAATTTTAATAAAAATTTGCAGAATTGATTAATATTCTGATATGTAATAAGATCAGAGATATTACAAAGGAGACCATATCACGTTTTCTTAGATAATGTCATGCACATAAATTGAAAACTCAAGGAAGTAGAAGATTATGCTCAGATAAATTTTTCAAGGAATGCCATGCAAAAGAGCTACATTGTGGTCTAACGAATGTTAATATTTAATTAAGTCTTTCAACAAATTTGCATATCAATTTTTGCTATTGTATTAATAAGTGCTTTGCTATAACAATTTGGCTTTTTTTTTGTGCATTTGCAATAACAATTTGGCTTTTTTTTGTACATTTGCAATAACAATTTGTTTCTTTTTGTGCATTTACATTTACATTTTTCTCTAGTAAAAATATGGATTTGTCCTTCAATTATTTTGTGTCTAACATTCCAATGGATATATATAGTATTAGTGATGTATAACAATAATTAGATCTCTATTACAATAGTAATTTTGACCAAAACTCTTAGGAATTTAGAGACTCATGTTCCTAGTAGTTCTTTCATGCCTTGAAAAAGATGACAATCAATACAATACTTGTGTTGGATAGCTGGATAAACTCAAAGATAGCACCAAGGATAATAAGTAAAATACAAAACTAAATGCTCTTGTTTGTTTCCTTGATACAATATACATAAAACAATATATTCAATCTTGTGAATACTTCGTGTCATGGTATCTTACAAAAATATTTTGAAGTAAAGGCAGGGACGAGATTTTGATATGCATAACTCCTAGCGATTTTGTGTAGGCATATCCACCAGCTTATGGAGATTGGGGTTGCCTTTATATCAATGTATTGAACCAATCTAAATGCACACTTTTTGTAGTAACAATTTGGTCCTTTTTTGTGGATTTAGATTAACACTTGTTCAGATATAGATATTATATAGTTTTGAATGTTTTTTAATTTATCATGTTGTTATGCTTTTCTTAGCTAAAAGATGCAAATTATGAATGTTAAAGCACATTGATTTATATTTACAAAAATTATGGAGTTGTTCTTCGATTATTTTGTAGCTCTCATTCCTCTAGATATGGATAAGCTTAGTGATTTGTGACAATAATTAGATGTCTACTACAATAATAATTGTGACCAAAACCTTAGGATTTTGGACACTTATGTTCCTTTTTTGACATGAATGATTTAATATTGTAATAAATATGTTGCTGTGAAGTTGAATAGCATAAAATACAAAGAGAGAGCATACAAAGTTTTTTTTAAAAATATTCTCTATGATGGAAACAAAATATAACAATGAGTTTTTGTGTTGCTTCTTACATTAGCTTGACATAGTACTACTAGTAGCATAGAGTTTACAAAAGACACCTAAAATCAAAACATATTTGCATAAGATTAACTATTACACAATTAAGAATAAACACACTTTCTCACTATGTTAGCATAGGCATGATTAAAAGGCATTGATTTATGCGTATCAACCTCCATATCCTCCCATAATTGGTGGATTGTTTCTTCTTCTTTGAGTTCAATGCGGAAATAGCCAACAAAGGTATCTATATTTGAGGTTGAAGATGACGAGCCCTTGTAGTGAGAGATATTACTATTGCTTTGAGTTTAGCACATTCATCCTTTAAATCTTGGATTTGCCTCTTCTATTTAACCAAAATGTCTAGATAATTATGTTATGAGAAACCAATTGGTGCTCTACGTTGTGGGATTTATAAGTGATAGAGAAAATCAAGGTTCCATTTCCATTAACTAGATTATCTTGGTGTCTCAAAACCTATGAATTTCTTAGATATCCCTTTTGGAAATTGAGGGCGTGGGTGTCCATGATTGTTAATAACTCGAACAACCAAATCCCCAACACAAACATATGACCTCTACACCCATAGAACCATAAACTATGGGTAGAATCATAAGCAAGAAAAAACATGTTGAACAATGAATTTCAATATAAAAGGCCAACATCGTCAAGTAAATCAAGAAAATGTAAAGGAATTTGACCCAAATCATTGGCCCAACACACTATTTATGGAAAATTATATCTAAGCGGTGAGCTATTCCTGGAGGACTCTCTAAGAATAGCCTAGGAAACTCACAAAGGATTAGAGAAGAAGGCTCATAGGGCTCATTCCCCCTCCCACTTATACACAACCAAATTCATAGAAAGACTAAAACCATGAAATACATAAAGTTCTAGTTTGAACATACCACTCTACAACAACCCTACCTATAACTAAATTCTTCGTCAATTATCCCATATTCACCTTCAAGATAGATTTCCATTTCTTCAAAATTATGGAGGTTGTTGGATAGGGGCATGTGTGAAATCATGATGGTGCTTAATGCATCATCCCTTCCCTCATTGAGTGATTGAATGTCATGGCTACGTGGCTTAGCCATTCATTTGATGAAAAAATGGGTTTTAAACTTAGGGAATAGGGGTGAAATTGATTTCCTCATTTTTTAAAAATGTTCCATCATTGAGACTTGAGGCATGATTAATGAGATGATCTGAGAACTCGGAGGATATGGAAAAAATGAACCTCCTCAAGTCCTTGGATTCCTCTATTTATGCTTACAATGATGCACGATAGTTTGCCATATTTTGGGAAAGAGATAACATTTAGATATTGAACAACTATTAAAGAGTCCCTAGATATGAGTAGGGTTTCAATATTCAAAGAGATTGCCACTTTAATCTCTTGAAGAAGGGCATATGCCTTCGTCTAATCATTCGACCCTAATATTTATAATCCCCATGCAAAATTGATTTCCTAAGCTCATTTGAGATCATAGATGACCCCCCCTGCACCTGAAGCCCTTGGAGACTTATGTTCCTAACAATTCTTTGATACCTTCCACAAATGATATTTATAGTTATAATAGTTGTGTTATATAACTTGAGAAACTTGATGGCCATCACTAATAACTATCAAAGTTACTAGATTTTCATGCCAATGTCTACTTTTTCTATTGTATGGACAAGTGCCTTCAAATATTAGTGTAATTTCTATTTTAATATTTAGATTTTCATTTTTTGAAGAACATTGAATTTTCTTTAATAAATTTCATGTTATCATCTATCCAAGCATAGGTAGTCTTAACAACTTATATTAAATAGATGCTCGCTACAATGATATATCTAGCCACAAAAATGAGGATTTTGGAAACTTTTGTTCGTAGTAGTTCTTTGATGCCAAATATGACATTTGAAACAATATTTGTGTTGAACAAGTGTTGAAGAATGCCTTTCAACGCTATTATTCTTTAGAATTTGGACATCATTTCTTGCTTTTTCTATTGTATTAATAGATGGTTTCCAATAATTATTTTGTTCTTTTTGTGGATTTAGAATAACATTTTATTTTTCAAATATAAACATTGGATAGTTTCTAATGCTATTTTTATTTTCATTTTGATCATGGTGTTATGTACTAAGAAATGTAAATTTCCCAATGTTAAAAACACATTGACCTAATTTATTAAAAATGTGAAGTTGTTCTTCAATTATTTTATATCTACCACTCCTCTAAATATGGATAGGGTCAATGAACTGTAGTGACAATTATATCTCTACTACAGTTCACTATATACAAAACTCTTATGGTTTTGGAGATTTGTGTTCCTTGCAGTTCTTTGATGCCTTAAAAAATATGACATTCAAAGCAATAGTTGTGTTATACAACTTCATAAACTTGATAGGAAACTCTAAGGGTAACTAGTAAAATACAAAACTAAATACCCTTATTGTTTCCTCGATACAATATATAGAGAGAACCATATCTGTTCCTCTAATTACTATATGCCATACATCTTACAAAAATCATAATTTGAAATAAAGGTAAGGATGTGATTTTGACAGGTAAAACTCCTAGTGCTCTTGCATAGGAAAATCCTTGAGATTTTGGAGTCTAGGGTTGTCTAGAGATCAATATGTTGAACTAAGGTTAATGCACACCTTATGACAATATTTTTTGTTGTTTGTTGGAAACATTTTTTTATGAGTGGTAGAAGTCTAAATGTCCAATCTCACCATTTCCATTGTTAGCAAAACTCCAAAGAATAACATTTGACGACCCTTACGATGTCAACATAATGATGCCTTCAATATTAAAAAAAAATCTTTTTTTTAAACTTGATGTTTAAACTGTCAAATTTATTGGGTTTAAATGTTGCCGCTTGCTTTTGTTATTGTGTGAATAAGTGCCTTGCAATAGAAGTATGGTCTTTCTTTGCACATTTAGATTTTCATTTGTTTGTTAAAAATATGGATTTGTCCCTCAATTGTTTTCCAATTAGCATTTTTTGGATATAGGTAGGCTTGATAACTTATAGCAATTAGATGCCTTCTACAATATTGTCTCTCTATGAAATTGTTACGATTTTGGAAATATTTGTTTCTAGTAGTTCTTTAATGCATTCTAAATGTGTTTTGTGAAACAATATCTATGTCGAATAACTTGAAAAGTTTGTTAGCCAGTGTCATGTACCCGAAAATCTCACAGTGCCTTTGGGGCCATAGGGTACTCCATCTGTAGATTGAATTCGCCTATAACATTCAAATTCATCTTTCTATTGATTTTAATTAACCATTTACAATGGAAATAATATGTATATAATCACTTATAAAACATATATAAAAACTCTACAGGCTATTTCTATGAGAATGCATTCACCAATGCCATTAATTTTGCTTACTTAAATCATACAATAGCAGTAGTTAATACAAGCATAAATAACTACCAATCATTTATACACAGATGGAGACTTATATGAAAACATAACAAACTAATTACAGACCAAGGTCGTTCCTCCTAGCCATAGGCTCTATCAAGCCATATCTTTCTTTGGCGGACCACCTATGAGATGGGACTACCAATCCACAAGAAGGTTTCAAGTTTTCTTGCTACATCTATTCCAATACCCTATTCTCGGTGTGGCTCCAATCTACAGTACGGTGATGGTGCTATGGTGATAATGGTTCAGATATGACAACAACTAATGGATCAATCCCTGGAGAATGATGACCGAATCGACTAGTTCTCAATAATTATATGCTTCTTGAGAACTTGACAAGTGAATTAAGGATGATAAGAACTATACACTTGGCATACATGGGGTTGGACACCTTTTCCCCCTCTAATCCCAAGATTAGGATAATTAACCTAAGATAATGGTTAATGAACTTAAATAAATAGGGATTAATAAAACATAGGATAAAAGGAATAAATAAAGGTAGTGGCTTAAATAATAAGTCTCTGGGGTCTTCTCCCCCTTAGAGCCCCTTCTCACTCTCCTTCTTACGGAATCATGTCCCCCCATCTCTTCTTTGTCCTTGTTGGTTTGCAGTGGTAATGTGTTTTTATATTAAATGTAAAATGTACAAAATTACATTGTTTTGGCCGCAGTGGAGCATTCATATATGGCTTCTAGCCATTTCCATCATATTTACATAATTACATTATAAGGTCAAAAACAGGGATTTGAATTCCCCTCCCCCTTAATTTATGCATTGTCCTTGGTGCATCATCAATAATATATATAATGACATAATTTAACATGTCTTTAGACATGTACAATATCCCACTTCATGACATCCTTTAGTTCTCAGGTTGCTTCCTCATGCACATTTTCCACGATGTTATTGGTCCTTGAACTTTGGTCTAGTTGATGGCGGTCTCATCCACAATGCACTAACATTGATCATCAACTACCTTAGTTTTCTTTCCATGCTCGACACATCCATATGTACCTATATCAAGAATTAAGATGAAGTATGCATGTTATAATCATTCTTACGAGACAATCATAAAGTCTGTAGTAATTTTCTAATAACAAAATTTAAGATCATATTTTCATTTCATTAAAGTATGGAAACTTTATCCAATACTTATTTGCATGCATATTTATAATCTTTCACAAGGTTTCCATGGGAAAGAATTTAGCTCACTGCTCCTCTTAACATGCCCTCTATAACTGTTCCAATCCTTAGCACTCCTCACCCATAAGCCTGCACAAAAAAAGGAATATGGCTCCCTTCTCTAAGTTAATAATCCCTTAGGATCCCTTGTCTGAGTTAATAGTCCCTAAGGTTTCCTACCCCAATTCACTTCCAGTGCTCCAGGATAGACTAGACAAGGAGTCTTTATGCTAGGAATATAGATATCATAAATCGATCATATCAGATTCAATAAAGTTTCCAGATCTTTCTAGTCACTCACCCTCTAAGCTCAGGATTTCTTGCATAAGAAGAGTACAACTTACAAGGTTCTTGTGTTCTTGCAATGGCCTTCTTATTGGGCTCTTCAACTTTTAGTTTTCATCATGGATATATAGTAGGTAGTTTCAACATCCACCTATGTCATATACATAAACATACATGTCTTAGGAATCGTACTCTTATCTTTCAATCAATCTTGGAAATCATTATTACGACAATTAAATTCCTAGTAATAACATGAGTTCCACACATAATACTTAGCTTTTGAAGGCATTCACAACAACTCCTGAAATAATCTTAGAATTATGCATTACCAATAATTTCATCATTTCAAGTATTGACATATTCTAGAATGAAATATGACTTAACATGCATTCTCATAATGCATTCAACACATATTCATAACATGTAACCACAAATTTATAACATCTAATAATTCACACATAGTCAATGCACTCTTTCAATTATTCATGAACAACATGTCAAATGCACAAACTATTATTTGCCTTGGTTATTTACTCATAACCAACACACATAGAATGTTATGTAATTTCACATTAATGCATACTAAATTCCAAATAGTCATATAGGTATAACACTTTTTGCCTTTACCACATCATTTCTTGTGGAATAACATTATTTAATTTAAATTCATTCAAACATCATATGCATACCAATTCGTGATACGGAAATACGATTGAAGGGATTCTTACCCAATTCCCCCCTTTTCTTAACACTTCAACAATTGGCATAAATAAATTCATTACCTGCATGTCTACTCACACACCTTTGATGTTACTTAATAAGTTGTTTACCTAAAAGCAATTGCATAGTCCTTTTACCAACCTATTGATCATATATTTATGATCCTAATCTTTGCTCAGATGGTTACATGTCATATCAAACCACACCATCAACATATCCAACCATACTTCAACTAATTCTAGTCATACAATCATCATCATCTATATTAATGATCATTGATGGTTCACTGCATATGTAAAATCACACTACCTTTGCAAATATGCAATATCACATGTGTGAACAATATATTTGTATGCACCATGCATCATATATTAGTATGCCTACTAATGCATATGCACTTGAGAGATCTAATCTCTTTCATTTCTTGTTTCCTTGTTGTTCATCTTCATCATTTGTTGCTACAACAACACTTGTAGTATTATGCAGATTCCTTTAACATGATAAGAGTTTTTTTTCTTCTCTTGGGTTGTCTTCAACTGTCTTCATCCCCTTTGAATATGCAATTAACTTTTACTCAGTTTTTATTTTCATCCGCACGTTGCTTTCATTGTCTTGTTTCTCCATATATCCCGATCCGTTATAACCAAGCCCATCTTGTCCATTTTTTTCTTATTAATTTCCAAGCACTTCATGTTTTATTCATTGGCTCCTTTCCTGTCCATTCTGATTTAGAGTTTAAATTTACCTACTATTATTCTTCAACACTCATACAACTACAACTTATATCACACCAGCTTCATATGGACTACTTCCCATGATCCATTCTTCTTGAATTTTATGTAAAGCATTTGTATTATGTTATCTCTATATGCCTTTTCTTCCATCTGGGAGTGTCCACATTGGTTATGTTTTACTAAATTTGTTACTCATTTGTTCCTTTAAAATTCTATTAGCATTCTATATATTTCCACGTTCGGCCATTATCCTTTATTATTCATTGGAATCATCTTCTTCATTCTTTAATATCTTCCATTGACTTGGAATTCCCCTATATGACATCCCGTGCTCTTATTGATTGTGTGCAAACTTTATTTAATTCTAGAATTTTCTATGCATCTCTTTAGATCACTTCCTGCAAGCTCTACTATGTCGTCCATGAAAATTCCACTCAATGAATATCTTATTCCATCAATTTAACAACTTCCATTTAAGCTGACTTCTATCAGGCCTTCTTATTCTTTACACTTAATTTGTTGTTCCATATATTGCAACTCTTTATTCTTATTCTTTACACTTAAGTTGTCGGTCCATATCTTGCAATTCTCTATTCTTATTATTTACACTTATGTTGTTGGTCCATATCCTGCAACTCTTCTAATCATGCTTACATTTCATCCACATGGGTAATTCACTCATATCCTATATGAAATGCACTTCCCTTTACCCAATGATATGTTCCATATTCCTTACCTATTGATATGTTGAATAGAGCCATTAGTTGTGATTGTTGTTTAGTTGTACATATCAACCCACGATAAGGGTCATGAATCTCCACTTGTCTTTTCTACCTGCAAGCAACTTCAATATATTTTCTATATCTTCCATCTTGGCATACCATATTCACTCTAGTCAATATTATCTCCAATGGGACTACCTCAGAGTTCAAATATTACATATTAATCCCAACCAAGACTTGGAATGAATTATAATTCAGGACATCCACAACCTTTATTAATATCTTTCTTCCTTCTTAATAAGACATTATTGTCACTGTTCATCACTTAATACTCCATATACCAAGTACTCAACTCTACTTGATTTAATCGTGCACCTTACTAATTTACCGATTTCACCTCTAGTACATTCCTACATTACCATACAACTTTTTCCAAAATTTAGACTATTTTGGAAGTTACTCGGAATGATAATGTTTTTTCAAATCAAGCCCAAAGGTTTTGTTCTGCTTATCCTTTAAAACAATGAGAAACATATTTCAAAATCAGAATCCTTCCATAATATTCTTCTATGTATCAACTTTTAAATTACTATAGATATTCTTAATGGATTATGAGCTAAAATTTTACCATTTCCCAAAGTTGCATTTTTTCCCAATATCGCTATGTTATTATAGTTGCTTTAAATTTCAAAATACCCATTTCTAAGACCTGTACATGATATATTGAATATGTTCCTACATAAAATATGTTAGGTAAACAATTCCTTAAAATTCATAAAGAATTTCATATAGAAGGATTTTTTTTGAAAATACCCATTTGATAATATTTTTTTTATCAAATTAGGGTACAAGCCCCTTTCCTATTAAATATTATGGCAAGATAAAAGGTACTGGTTTATAATCAGATTCATTATGCTTGATCTCCTACTGATACTCTTTCCAATGATTACTTCCATTCCCATTTCTGAACTAAGAGCTTAAAGTTACTACTATCCAAACTCAACAATTTTACCGAATTTTACACTGTTCTTGTAGTTGCGCTTATTATGAAGGAACAAATTCTATGACCCATAGAATATAATTTGTGAAGAACTAGAAAATATTTTATTTCGGGCATTGATATCCCATATGTTGGTGGGTATAAAGACACCTTAAGTGTTTGAATATGATATTCCCATCAAATTTTATAAAATTACGCAATCACCAACTTTTAATTTATGCAATTCTTCTAGACTTGGAATTTTTGCCGAAAACTGCTCTCTCTCAAACAAAGCATTTATGTGAAAATCACCTCTTAAAAAATTGTTTGGTTGGGCCCCTTTTGCCTCCTCCAAGTCTTCAAAGAGTCAACCTTTCGCGTGCCCAAATAATGGATTTTAGCCTTCTTTTATCTCATGACTTCACTTTTTTTTTTTAATTTGGCCCCAAGAATCTAGATTTATCTATGTTCCTAGATTATGACTGCACAACAACAAATTGGGCCACAACCGGGCCCCTATCCATCCTGGAGCTATGCACCTTCAAAACCCACTAAATCCAAATTCCTATAAAAATTAAGCAGAATGGGTCAACATCCCTAATTAGCAATCCTTTAGTCGTTGTTAATTGTGTCAACATGGCATAGGTATCATCAATTTATGAGTTAATCTTCTCCTATTACAACCAAAACAACGTTTTGTCTCCAATTTTTTTTTACTTATCTAATTCTTCCATCAACATGGCATGATTCTGATGTGGCAAGGTGTTGATGTGTCATGACATGTGCATGTTGATGTGTTAGAAATTCCTACATGTCATATCGTGATGCAGCTAGGTCACCCTTGTTGTCAACCTAATCGCTATACCACTTGACCTTGGGATAAAGTGTGTAAGTGGTATTCTCTTACCGAACGTGGTAACAACTTACGAAAAAGTAGTTCTCAAAAAGTATTATTGGAGAAGTTTGCAATTAAAAGGAGGCATGTGGACAAGTGGTATCCGCGCAATATATCAACTACCCACCGTTATTTGGTGCACATGTTTTTGGTGTGTTATGCAAGTTGTATCTAGAACTAAGGTGGTAATCTTTCTAAGCTCTCAGATTGGATTCTAGCGGTCGTGCACTAATTTAGCTTCACACCTAGCCTGTAAGCTAGCACTTGGATTGTCCAAGTTACTTCCTTCACCAAAGTGACAACTCCACATCACCTTGGACCCACATGGAATTTATGAGGTCCATATAAAATTTTCAAAAAAATTCAAAAAGTCAAAATTTTGGAAGGTGGCTCTTATGAAAATTATGCTTGGTATTTCTTCATACATAGGTGGCCAACCCAATTTTATAGCCGGTTGGTCCCAAGACTAGAAATTATTCTATTGATCAATAGAACTATGCATTCCTAAATTTTCCCTCTTGCTGGTAAATTTCCGTAGTTGCCAAAAATGTATTTTTTACACTGATGTTAAATTCTGCCCAAATTTTGAAGACTAGAGTCTTCCATTAGTGATTTTTTTTAACAAAAATTGGAAAAGATGTATTTAGTAAAAAAGTTGTGCACAACCATTCATTACAATGCCAAAAAGAGTATGTATTTCATGGATATATGAGAAAGGGAGACAACAACAACAATTGTATCTAGATTCAATTTTCTACGACCCCTACTATGCTTCCTAGTGGTAACCATAACATAAGAAGGATAAACCTTAACAAATTGTAGGTTCAACAAAATACAAAAAAAAATTTAACTGACTAAGAGAGAAGGAAAGACACTACAACATCTTGCCTCTAAGGATGAGAGCTGGTTGAGTTATAGATGCTTCCTCCATAGGATGATCTACATTGTCTAGAGACCCTTGGCAGTGGCTACACTGAGACATTTTATCTATTTTCAACACTTCTTCCTTGATGATGTCCACTATACCCATAAGTTCCCTCAAATCTCGTTCGAATCAATCCTGGAATCCTTGCAACCAATTTGATTGGAGATGTACCAGATATCCTTGACAGTTTCTCTGTTCTCCTTCACGCCCACTCCCATGACATCAAAAATCCTATGCAGATGCAATTTAAGATCTTCAATTCCAAACTTTATGCTGGAGAGACCAGTGGACCAACCTTCTTCTCCATCTCTTGTGGAGTACCACCTTCGTACTAGTAAGGAAAATCTTCAAACCACCCTTGCAAACACAGTATCTCTTCACATTCTTGCCCCTCTAATGTGCCTGCAAACAATAAACTGGGATTCTGGAAATCTCCCCACTTTACTTGTTCCTCCTCCATTTCGCTTGCGTGAACACCTTGCTTAAGGTATCGGAGGACTGTGGCAATAAAGGCTACTTCAATGTTGGTCATCATATGGTACGAGCTCCAGACATGCCAATGCCCACACGTCCCCTTGAGCCACGAGATCCCAACTATGAAATTTGAATTTATCATAGAACTAAGAACCAACTTGTGATGGTTATGGAATGTGTTTATAGTTCCTCTTTTGGTTAGAATAAACAATTTCCCCTTATTTGAACCTAGCTCCTTGATTGGATATCTTGTTGCTTACTTCATTATTCACCCAAAGAATGTGGTTGAATTTAACTTGTTTGGGTTGTTTGAGGTGGAAAATCCTGCCGTAAATTTTTTGCATCTAACAGTGCCCTTTTTATATCTGGATCTCATTTTTTGGATAGCATGTCTTGAATCGTTAAACGCCATTAGCATCAGGATGGTTTTTTGTGAAATTAATTCAAGACCATGATAAAGAGATAACCATTCAACTTCATTATTGGTTTTGGTTTCATGGCCCCAATGGAAAGAGTTAACTATATTTCCTACAGGATAAAAAATACCCCCGCGCCCCCCCCCCCCCCCCCCNTTGCCAAGAATTTTCTACAATCAATTTGTCAATCAATTTTCCTGTAAACTATAACTTTGCCTAAATGTTCTAAAACTCATAAATTTGACCCCCACTGCTATTTGAATTCAACCCAACCATTGAAACGCCCATTCAATAATTTAGCTATGACTATGAATTCAACAATGGAGGGATTATACATGGTTTTCCTAATATATTACTCATGTAATTTTCATCAAACACTTCCTGTGTAATTTGTAATTCTTTCTGTAAAATTCAAATTCGACCCATGCAATCCCAGTGCTGCAACCTAGGATTTATTACCAATTTGTCACGTACCTGGTAACCTCACGGTGCCTTTGGGGCCACAAGGTGCTCCATCTGCTAATTGAATTCACCTATAACATTCAAACAAGTCTTTCTATTAATTTTAATGGACCATTAACAACATAAATAAATATGTATATAATCATTCATATAACACATATAAAAACCCTACAGGCTATTTCTACAAGAGTGCATCCACCAATGCCATTAATTATGTTCACTTAAATCATACAATAGCAGTAATTAATACAAACATAAATAAATATTGATCATTAATACACTGATGGATACTTATATAGAAATATAACCAATTGACTATAGACTAAGCATGTTCCTCCCAACAGTAGGCTTTGTCAAGCCATATCTTTGATTTGATAGGCCACTCGCAAGCTGGGGCTACCAATCCACAAGAAAGTATTGAGTTTTCCTGCTACAACTATTCCTATCCCCTATTCTCATTATGGCTCCATTCTATAGTACGATGATGGTGCTGCGATGATAATGGTTTAGATTTGACAACAACTAATGGATCAATCCCCAGAGAATGATGGTTTAATCGACTAGTTCTCAATAATTGTATGCATATTGAGAACTAGACAAGTGGTATAAAGGATGATAGGAACTAGACGCTTGGCATACATGGGGTTGGACACCTTTCCCCCCTATAATTCCTAGATTAAAGTAATGAACCCAAGATTATGGTTAATGAACTTAAATAAAGAGGGATTAATAAAACATAGGATAAAAGGAATAAATAAAGGTAGTGGCTTAAATAATAAGTCACTAGGGTCATATCCCCTTAAACCCCCTTCCTGCTCTCCTTCGTGTGGAATCATAACCACCCATCTCTTCTTCGTCATTCTTGGTCTGTAGTAGTCATGTGTTTTTATATTAAATGTAAAATGTACATAATTACATTATTTTGGCCACAGTGGACCATTCATGTTTGACTTTTAGCCATTTCCATCATATTTACATAATTAATTATGGGGTAAAAAATGGGTTTTTACAGCCAAGCTAAAGAATGATTAATAAAATACGGGACCTAATGCTCCCATTGTTGTGTGCATACAATATACATAGAGAAAACTAAGTTTGGCCATCCGAATACCTTTAGTCATCCCACCTTACAAAAAAACATATTTCAAAGTGAAGGTATAAATCAAATCTCAATGGCTAAAACTCTGAATAATTTTGCGTAGAGAAATAAAAAAGAGGTTTGATGTTGATTTTCATGTACCTTTGGTTAACACCATTCCTAGTGAGAGATAGGAGACACATTGTCCATTTTTCCCTATTTGCATTGTGATTGAAATCCATAAAATAGCCTTTCTTTCCCATTCTAATATCAAAATAATAGTTCCTTCAATACCATTAATGTTCTCTTTTTTAAAGTGAAACATTGAATGGCTACACCATTGAATTTATTTAATTTTCATGCGTATGCTTTTTCTATTCCCCCCCCCCCCCTTAAATATATGCACTTGTCCTTCAATTATTTTCAAATTAGCATTCCTTTGAACATAGGTACCCTCCATAACTTACTTAGCCTAACCTACCCTTACCTATAAAACACTACCCTACCTTTCCCTACCCTAACCTACTAAATATACTCTATCCTACCTACTAAATCTACCTTACCTACCCTACATCAACATACAACTATTATATCCCTCTACAAGAATGGATATTGCCAAAACCCGCAACATTTTGGAAACTTGTTGTTCCTGCTAGTTCTTTGATTCATTAAAAAATATGACATGTGGCACAACATTTGAATAGGGTGACTTGAAAAACTTGATAGTCTGCAGAGAGAAATATCTATTGGATTAAATTGACTGAAACTTTGATTAACAATTATGTATATAATGATAGTTTGCAAATCCAATGCCTTGTCCAAGTTCAAAGCCATTGAGTGGTTCAAATCTTTACATTTACATTTTAATGGGTCTCTCTTTGCTTCAAAAACAATTTTTTTAATGTGAAGTAGGAGAAATTCCCATTCGTATGACCTGTAGTATAAAATGCATTTTAGATATAAATAACAAGTTTTTATTTGAAAAACATTGTGCCTTTGAGTTTTGAGATTCAATTACTATGATATTTAAAGTGATATCTAAGTTGTCTTTCTTTAAAATCCCAATAACTTGTTTAGACAAAGACCTAATATATTACAAGCCATGGGATCTCTATGAAACATCTTCCTATCTTTTTAGCCCCTTGTGACTTCATATCAAGTGACGCCAATGAGCCACACACGTTCGGGCTCCAATCATGTACAGAGTTATTAACCATTACTTGGTACTTATTATTTGACAAAAATATTTCTTTCGAGTAACTATTTAGTGTGGAATTGTACTCCACTTCTATTATAAAATCCTTCAAAAACTACATATCAACTATATTATTTTGGAATAATTGTGAGATGAAAAAATATTTACTACTCTTCATTTTCAATTTGCACCTTTGTAGCAAAGAGTTGGCATTAAAAGTTTAGTCTTGGACCTAATCCAACATGGATTCAAAATAACCCCTCCAAACCTTTTGAAAAGGTAATTCTTAGCAAGTTCGAGGACAATGGTCCATTGGCAATTAACTTAAAGACCAAATACCAAAGACCAAAGACCAAAGATCTCATTTTGGCCACATGAAGATGGAATGAATCAATTGATGGTTGGCATTCCAAGGTAGCACTATAATAAAGAATGCTTTCTTGATGAAAAAAAACTGAAGAGAGATGGCAAAAAAAAAAGCTCGAGAAGAAGGACAATATAGTACAAGATTACTTAAATATCAAAGGAAAAAGAGGATTCCAGAGCCTATCGACGAGGAGAAAATATTGTCTCTAAGCCAAAACAATATACAAAACATATCCAAAGAGTAAGAATACAAATTTTTTTCCAATATAGAGTGTATAGCTTGAGTTAGTAATATCTACTAAGCATAAACAAAAGCCATCTTTAAATGTTTCCCCATTTGGGTTTCCAGGGTACTCTCTGTGTTGAATGTGTTTAAATGATTATGTGTGTTTGGTCATTTGTTTTAGTTTGGAATATTCCCTCTGAATTTGAATAAATTTACCTATAATAATGCTTAAATTAATATGTTGAATAGGTGGGTGCACCCAAAACCTTAATTCATCTCTAATTGAGTTGTTGGTTGGGAAGATACATTGTTGATTTCAATTGCTCGAATCATATGCTATGATTTTTTATTGGCCCAAGCCTACTAACCTTGAAATAATGCATTCAATATACTCACTACAATTATCCTTTAATTGCTTGATTGTTGGTTTTGATCTATTGCATGTGTCTTGTGTAGAGGATTGGATGGAGCCTAATTGGCATTGAATTCTCTGTTTATACCCTATGTGAATGCACCTACAACCATGCACTTTACTAATTACCTAGATCTAGATTCCAAACACATGCTATACACATTTGCATCATTGATTATATGATTGTGATGAGGAGTGTGTAATCAATTAGATTGCAAGATTACCAATGATACATATTACAGATTCATACAAACAATGATATCACAAGAGACAAGGAATGGTAGAGAAAATACAATGCTTATATTATTCAAGAACACAAGGGGGTTCATACGTCCAACTGAACCAAGTCTTTATCTGGCTCTACAACCTATATATAATATTTACAAACAGTTACATAACTACGTGTTAGTTCAACTAACCGACACGACCTATGAGATCGACATAATCTACTTGTTTACAATTAGTCGACTGAAGGACTTAGTCTGCTAGCCGACTTAGGCTCCTCCAACATTTTTCCCACCTCAAAAAATTTCTTTATCCTAAAGAAATGGAGAGATTCCAATCTTCCTCTCTGAGTAGCTACGATCCTGTATTGTTCTTTAGTCTAGGTTTTTTCGACTGGTGGATGGATGTTGTTGAGCACATGCTTCTACAATAGCCTCAGCAGATTCTGATAATTGATGTTGGAATTATTCCCAAGTGTGGATGGAATTTTGTATGTCTATGGTAAGAGTAGTGAGACTCGACAAGTTATCCGTCTTTTTATGCATATCTGAGTCTAGAATATTAATCATGTCGATCCCCAAGATTTGCATCTTTTCATCAACAGCGGAAATCGGTCGTTGCATATGTGGCTTGATTTTGTCGATATTGGATAGACTAGCTCGGGCCTTACTGATCCACTGATGTTCTTATCTTTCCAATTTTTCAAGCTTATGAGTTTTCAGAATGAGTTGAACATCAATGGTCTGTGCCATTGCTTCACTAGCAACTAGTCAACGGTGTTGCAATGAGCTGAGGAGTTCGTGGGTCTTTTGCATTTCTTCAAACACCTGACCGTAGTAAGTATACCAATTCTGCAAGACATTTGTGGTGACGATAAATTTTGAAACACATTATATCAACAATCTGTAGGATTTGGTAAATGCTGTGAATTGATTTCAGAGGAAAACAGTGGTTTCCTCAACTTGCTCTTGTTGCCTCTCTTTTAATTGCTCCTGGAATGTCGACACAACGTTTCCAAAAATTAGATATGCTTTGTTGAGGGGCTTATCCGAGTCGGTCACTACTGGAATTGGAATAAACTGTTATGCCAAGCTCTCACACTTGGCTAAATATTCATTCTACTATGATTTTAGCTTCTTAATTTGTTCTTTGGTCCTTAGTCTCCTATGTTTATATTCCTTATTAATTGCATTTGACAATAGATCCAGTTCTTCCTCTTTTGATTTTTGTGGATTAATTGTGATTGCTGGACCAAGCTGATCTATATGAACTAATAGGGGTGTCTGTTGCTGTGACTGTTGTAGTTGTTTCTGTTATTTTTCTTGTTTTTTTCTCTTTTCTCTGTTTTCTTTTCCATCGTTCCTCGTCTTTTCTCTGTTTATTGGTTTCTTTTAGTTGATTTGACAGGATTTCTAATGTTGCTTTCTGGGTTTGCTTAGTAACTAAGATAGTGATAACAGGAATAGGGCGGCTAGTGTGGGTAATGTTGTGGGAATTTACGATATTGGTGGCAGGTGGTGATAGTGGAAGGGGTGAAATAGGTGAAGGATATAAATTGGGATTGATGAGAAATCTTATTGCCTCTTGTTGTAATGGTTGATCGGAAGTTAATGGTAATATAGTCGGTATGGATGCCGATGATAATATAACATCGATATGTTTGACAATGGGGTCGGTGGTGAAGGGTTCAATAAGCGGAGGGTGTTGTGGTCCGGTCGATTGGTCGATAGGTTGAGGGGTAAACGAAGAAGCTTGCTCAACCACAATATTGCTAGTTAAGTCGAGATTTATTTGTAGGATAGTTTCGGTGTACCCAACAACTTGTGCTTGTGGAATGGTTGAATGTGGAAGGTCAAGAATTTCAGGTATGGTTACACTGGACTGTGATGCTTCCACGACTAAAAATAGTTTTTCAACTGTCATTTTTTGTCAGTTGGGGAGGAGAGATGGTAATTGGCTAATAAATTGTTCGAGGTCGTTATCTTTTTGAATGTGATCTCTGAGTGGTGTTGGTAATTTCTGCAAGTATATATGAATTAAGGATATGGATGTGGTAGTTGTCGAAGTCGGTATGACTTCTTTTTCCACAATTGGGGTCAGGGATGGAGGTGGTGGGGTATTGGTGAGATCAACATCATGTGTCATAACAAACCTTACTTTCTTTTGGGTTGTGTCTGGTCGGTATGGTCATTGCCCCTCCTCTGTGATAAACCTGCCTAATTGTTCGACAACTGGAATTTTGTTTCTAGCTGCATCCTCCAAGATCTGAGTCGCACTATCAAATAAATATGCATTGTCATATTTAGCTGGCTCCTAAAGAATGAGCTTGCATTTCCCCTTTCTTTTTGTTGTACTCTTTCTGTTATGCTAGGCTTTAAAAATTTCCTTGACCACTTGACATGTATTCTTTTTAGTGAGGGCGTATTCTGGAAGAGGAGTATCAGATTGGGTACTTTCTTCAGATTGATCTGTTTGTTCCTATGGTTATTGTTGAGCTGTTAGTGCAATCGCATGTGGGTTGATGTCGCCAGTGTTTTGACGGTCGAGAGTGAAGGTGTTGAGATGAATATAGATTTTGTAGTCCTCTTCTTTTGTTGTGTCGATTAAGGGTTCGACCATTGGTTGATCGACTCTTTTTGTTATGGGGGGTATATCCAACCTGGTGTTGGATTGTCGACTAAATTTAGTGAATATATATCTCCTCAACCAAAGGGTAGAATTCAAGTTCTCTTGCTGTACCCCCAACACCTTGTAAGTACCAGACCGACGTGTAGTCCAACTCAAGTTGGATGTGTGCTGTCGGTGGTAGACTTTGTCGGATATTTTCAGGTACCCGCCATCACACAGTTTTGATCTTTAAGGCTTGAACCATGTATCTAACCAATTTTTTTTGTCATTGCTCCCATTTGACAACAATTAGGGGCGAATGATTTGAAGTTCCACATGGCTGATTGATTTGGTGCAGTGAAATGCTTATCTCCGACTAGTCGAAGATGGTACATAGCTATCCAAATTATTAATGGACGAAACCATATCCAGGCACCCTCCTCTTGGATTTTTATGTAGATATGCTTAATTGTCTTAGCTAGGTGGTCAGCTCAGCGGTATAATTTCCATGCTATTGCCACATTTTGAACTGCGTCGAGCATGTCGAGTTTGAGGTCGGAACCTCTTCCCGTACTTGTGAGAGTGATAGAGATAATTTTTGCAGCTATCGTTTATGTGCCATAGATGATTTGGTTGACTATTAGTCCTCTTGAGTTTTTCCTAATGTTGTACCGGTTAGTTCTATGACTAGGGCTGGGTTTAATCGAATAGGTACAGGTTCTCCTTTGTTTGATAATCCAATAATTTGGTAGATTAGGTCGCTAGTAATTTCAACGAGTGTGTTGAAGTAGAACTTGCCATAATGGTAGCGACTGATGATGAATTGTACAATAATTTATTTTGTCCTTGTGAAACTATCCATTAATAGTGCATTCATGTAATCAAGGATTGTGTTAGTGTTTAATTTCTGAGCTTCCTCTCTCCATCAACCACCTATTTTTGATTCCCATTCCTTGATTTCCTTCCAAACCTTCTTCCATTGCTGCTCGACCACCTTGGCATTATGAATGTTGTGTAATCAGCTCTCGAGTGGTGTGCTGGATTTTTCCAATTGTTTAAGTTTGTTTTCCACAAACATGGTAGTTGCACTTGACTTCATGGGTGCCATTGCGTCAGTTGGATACTCTGGTTCAGAAGGTGGTAAGATGTGCTCTGGTGTTCAAGTTCTTCACAAAATGAAATCCAATCCTCTGTCAATGTGGTATTTATAGCATAATTGTTTGGAGCAGGAGAAGGCATAGTGGTTGGTGGTATTAATTGTGGTATTGATGGTGGACTTAACTACAAAGGATGGGTTGTCGGTGTTTCTTTCGAGGCATGTTGACTTTTTTTCTCTAGGTGTCGGTGTTCATGATGACTTGATTGGACCAATTTTCTTCTTTATGTCGATGTATTTTTGTATCTTGATGGTGTCGGTAGTGTCGAAGTGATCACAATTTCTCATGCATGCTCTGCTCATGTTGATGATTGTATCTCCCAATTTGTGTTTTACTGCTTCCTGCCTCAGAATTGATCTAAGATCATGTCATACTGGTTCTTTTCACAGTAGTTTTTTCTTGTGTTTATTTTAGATTTTTATATTTTTTTATTCTTTCAACTCTTTATAGTTAGACACCCGATTTTTTTTAAGCTTTATATTGTTTTTGTGGGCCCCCATTAACCAATTTTTGAAATACATCCCTTTGTAGTGTTTTTAGTCAAACTGATCTGTTAGTGTTGATTTCTTCTACATTGTATGGACCCATCCACTCAGTGTGTAGTTTCTTAGGTTTTCCTTTCACTCGACTATTGTATAGTACTGCAAGGTCTCCAACCGACATATTTTTATTTTTGATATTTCTATCATGCCAGGATTTTCATTGTTGTTTTTGGATTTCTTTGTATTGTATTGTGATTAGTCGGTGTTCTTCAAGTTTGTATAGTTGCATTAATCTTTCATTTTTGGCATTTTTGACATCGATGTGTAGTATGTCGGCAATTAGAGGGGTTCTTTGACAAAAGTGTAAGGGTAAAATTGCTTCATGTCCATAGACCAAGTCAGAATGGTGTCTAACATGTCAAACATTTGTATGTTGTTCCGTATGCCCAGAAAACAACAGGTATATTTTAGTCCCAATCATCTTTGTCGGTGTTACATATATTTTTTAATCCTATGGTTAATGTTTTGTTAAAAGCTTCAATTGCACAATTAGATTGAGGGTGATACACTGTACTTTTCCTATGCTTGATCATGAATTGTTTTGTTAGAGTTGCGATTGTTTTGTTCATAAAATGTGATCCCTAATCACTAATCAAGGTCAGTGGACACCCAAATTGTGTGACGATTTTCTCGTATATAAATTTTGCGACTATCTCACTTGAGCAAGATCTGACTGGTTTTGTTTCTTCCCACTTGGTAACATATTCGACTGCCATGATGATATACAGTTCTCCTGTTCATCTAGCTGGTATCGGGAATGGTCATATGAAATCAATAACCCAAATTTCAAATGTTAAGCTTGGTTTTACTGATATTAAAGGAATTTAAGTGCTTGGTAGAGGCCGACCTAGTTGTTGGCATCGGTCACATTTGTTCACGAATTCTCGACAATCTCAGTGTATGGTCAACCACCATAATCTTGACTATTAGATTTTTCTGGATGTCGTGTCGGCCTGAAAATGTCCTCCCATTGAGCCATAGTGTGCTTCATTGATAATATTTTCTCTTTCATGGTCGAGAACACATCTTATAATCCAATTTTGTAAAGAAATCCGTTTACTATACAGTAGGGTGCAACTTTCATCGCCAGGATCTTCTTCTTCTTATCACTCATCCCTTCTGATGCTTAGCCTTCCTCTAGGAATTGAGCAATTTTTTCTAAGTTGGAAAGATACTGTTAGCACTTAGAATCATGCCCAAGGCTGCAAGAGGCGAACCCCAGGGTAATATCAGAACCACTTTAGGAAAGGGATCTGGCTTCTCCAATTCCAGAGAGGGATCTCTCATAGATGTATAACAAGGCCAAATATAATGTCACAAAATGAATATCAAATATTGTTGGTTGGAAACAAATAAAGATATATCGGGTTATGGAATCAAAATCCCAAGAAAATATAGTGGTTTGCATAGGAAAATGCTTACAGGAGAAAGGTAGTGCTTCGATCATGGTCGTTATGTTTGGGGTCTGGTGGGAAATGCAGAATGATGACAGTCCGCTAGTGTAGAGCACTGCAGGGATGAATTCCACGCCAGTTTTGGAAGAAGTGTTTGGTGGATATCATAGATAATGGTAGGAGCATATGAGTATGAATCCCTAAACATTATACACTGAGTCTACGATATGAAGAAAAACATAATGTAAAAGATAATAGGAAGCACATGCACATGAGGAAAATAATACACAGATAGTAATTTGGAAACACATAGGAATTCCTGCATTCATATAACTAGCATTCGGATCTATACTTGTATTAATTCAAAAAATATTACAAACACAATAGTCTTGCAAATTCAAAACCAACCAACTCTTTCTCCCTAGGTGGGGAGTCTCTTTATAGCGCTTCAGGCCCCCGAGACTAATCTCCAAACAGGGCGAGAAGTCATTTACAATCGTGATCAAAACTTTAACAAAACAGGACGTGGAATTTCTGCCATGGTTTACATATATAAAAAACAAATCATCATGGAGCAAACATGCATGCATGTCTTGATGGCAGCACGTGTTTCTGGCTTTGAGTTCGCATGCCTTGAAAATGACGGTTTAGGGCATCTCTTGGTGGTGTGTTGCGGACGTGGCTTGGATTGTTCGTCTCCCTTTTGGGTCTGCAACATGTCTCTTCCGGGCGATTTGTGTTTGTTCTGTGCTCAAAGGCATCTTTCTACATGGGCTCATAGTTGGCAAGAAATTTTGTGTTCTTTCTGTGCTTAGCCTTCCTCCTCTCACCCCTCTATCTTGGTAACACTTTTATTCAAGGGGACTTGAAGAAGGGTCGCACTTCTTCTGATAGTGTCGTGTCCTTGAGGAGGCTGATCATTCTTGTGCTTCCCCTCTCTTAGAAGGGGGATCCTTCTACAGATCGTACGGCGCGTCACACCTCTGAACTCATCAACACTCCAAATAAAGTTGGGAAGTGGAGTCCACAGAGGCGGTGATGAGGACTTTGGACTTCTTCTCCTCTTGTACGAGCATTTGCTCCAACAAGTCACCGATAGTAATGGTCAACACGTGCTGTGATTGTGGAGACCGCGATGTTTTCTGGAGGATTTGGAGGGATGCCCATTGGACAGGAAATTCCAAACACGGCCACAATGGGGGTGTGACCTTCTATTAAGACAGTAATTCCCTCATCATCCCCAGGAGGTCCATCTAATGTAATGAACATCCTTGCCATTACCTAGCTGGTGTTGGAAGGCTTCTCTAATACAATGAACGTCCCTACCCTAATGGCTGGAGCCTTTTAGGTCCAAAAAACAAGGAGATGCATGGAGCTATGCTCGCCCACCAACAACACTCCCAAATATATGAGCAATTCAAACCAGACGACCATTGCAGACCCTCTCTAAACTTCCCACAATTCTTAGCAGACTAACGTTTCACCACCTTAACTTCCCTTAAGCATTCACTCGGTCTCTATCTCTTGGTGGCTATGGAGTGTAGTGTTTATAAAGAGCTAAGAAACTGGACATGGCGATGGCCCCTCAGCACCTTCACACACTTCACCATCGAGTACCATGATGACAACACATGCGGGCACGTGGGTTTGGGATTTTCTCTTCCTGCTTAAAATCTAGTCACGTCGTCTCCTCTGCTATGACGCTAAAATATTGGTTGTAGACAAGGCCTTTGGCGTTATCCCACGTCGTCACCCATTTGGCTCATGGCACATGGACTTGATGTTACTTACCTTTTCATCCCTGCTAGTGACGGTATTAGAATGGTTCTTCCTGGCCGCGTGTTCTTCCTTCGTGTGGAAACCTTACTTGTCCTCTACAATTCATCCTTAAAAATATTTTCTAGATTTTTGCACATTTGATGCAGTGGATTTTGGGTTGAGGAGGGTTATCTACATTGTGGAGCCAACTTCTCCATCGCACGCACGCTCCAATGGTGTCAGGGCATTTGATTACCTGTCACTTCGGCTCTTCGCACACCTGTCTCAAGATATCGCATTGACAGAGTCTTTTTGGAACGAGCAAATCATACGGAGGACCATACACTTCGTCTAAAAAATGATTCTCCTTTCTGCAACATTTTGATGAATATTATCATTTCAGACCTTTCGATCTGAAACATATTTGCTCCCAGCCGTACACGTGTACTGGAAATGCCACTTTTCGCGAGTCCCTGAGATGATTTGTCTCGTGCAGGTCCCACTAGTAGAGAAATCATCCACCATAAATCTCTCTTCGGCGAGATATGCACCGTTGAATGTCATCTTCCCTTTAACCCATTTCCCGGATCTGGGGACCAAAAATTCGGTGAGCACTTTGATTTGGCGAAATCAATATCACCCATTGATATGTCTTGTATCGATCGTGGCCCTCAAAAATTGCAGTCACTTTAGCGTTATTTCATGAAGATGCAAAGGCAATTTGGATCGTGCCTATGGTATTCGCAAAAACCATTCCATCCGTTGATCTGGTTCGTCTCTTGATCGTCGCCGTAGAAACACCATCCTTTTTAACACTATTTTTTTACCAGCTTGTGACTGGAATGTTTCATGAATTTTTAGGCTGTGCTTGCTCCATATTACCCCTTTTCATCATATTACGCAGAGCGAAAAACAACGCTAATAGATACAACTTCAATTTGGAATAAATGGGCATTTGGTAGGTCATCTTCAATTCCGGTGGATTCTTCACCGGTATCAATTCTTGACAAGTGGTCGAGTCCGACATTTGTTTTTCCTGGTATAACTATGACTTCAAACTCGAATTCTTGAAATAATAGGAACCATCGAGAAATTCTTCCATGATGTAATGATTTATTTACTAATTATTTTAATGTCTGATGATCTTTGTAGAACACAAATGAATTAGCCAGTAAATAATGTCGGTATTTTTTGAAGTGCAAATACCATTCCAAGTGCCTCTCTTTTTGTTGTCAAGTAGTTCCTCTCAACTTTGTTTAACTTCCTACTGTTGTATGCGTTTGGATGGTCCATTCCATCATCACCCGGTTGAGTTAAGATTTCTCCGGTTGCTATTCCAGATGCATCGATATGTACATGAAACTTGATTGACCAATTTGAAAATTGTAGTATGGGTGCTTCGACTATTTTTTTCTTTGAAATGTCAAGCAATGCGGCACATTCGTCGATCCATTCGTATTCCTGATTTTCTTTTAGTAGTTCTTCCAATGGGTAGGTCATGTCAGAATAATGTCGGATGGATTTTCTATAATATCCCGTATGTCCAAGCAAAACTCTTACTTGTTTAGGATTTACTGGTGGTTTTAAGTCAAGAAGAATTTTAATTTTTACATAGTCGAATTTAATGCCTTCTTTGCATACTACATGTCCTAGTAGGATTCCTATTGGAGTCGCAAAGATGTACTTCTTGATATTTAGAGATAATTGGATTTGTCAGTATATTTCTAGCATCATTCTTAACCATTTACAATGGTTTTTCAGCATAGAGTATATTGTCCAATCGTCAAAGTATACATACATTGTTTTGTAGATATATTTCTGAAATGATTTGACAACCATTCTAGAGAATATAGCTGGGGCATTTTACAATCCAAATGGCATGACTTTATATGAGAATGATCTAAATTCGTATACAAATGTTGTCTTCTTTTAATCTTCTTTAGCAATGGGTACTTGATTATATCCTGAAAATCCGTGTGTAAACGAATAACTTTCATGACCTGCAACTTCATTAAGAATTACATCCGCAAAAGGGGTCGGAAATGGGTATGTAAGGGTTACTTTATTAAGTTCTCGAAAGTCAACACAAATTCTTAGTTGTGTCGGGTTGTGTTTCTTCGGTTGACTACCACTGGACTTGCCCATTTCGATTGATTGACATGGTAAATGATTACAGTTGCAAGCATGTTGTCAGTTTCTTTCTTTACTATTTATTTTTAGTTGTGCACGAGTTTATATGGTCGTTTATTTATTGGTTTTGACTCGGGTTTGATATCGATTTTCATTTCACCCATTTCGTGAACAAGTCCTTTTAGATATTTATAATCCCGAGCAAAAATGTCCTTAAATTATTTTAATAAGTTGATGATTTCTGCCATTTGTTCTTCATTCCAATAGTCTCTGTTTGTGTTTTTAGGCCTATCATCCTTAAATAAATCAAATTATTTTATCTTAACTTTTGCATCCATCCATTCTGGTGCTTTACTTTCATTGATCTGTCGACTACCTTCTTTGAGCTGTGAAAATGCTGGCGGGAAGTCTTCCGTTGTCAATCTTTTAGGGTCTTCTTTTTCTAATGTTTGAATTTTGAGTATTGTCTTAATTGGTTTTGAATTTTCTAGATGGTAGGTTTTGCATTGAAAACTTTTCCCTCTTGTGGTTTATGTCTCTAGTCGAAGTCTTGTTGAGTGCTGGATTTTATCTGATCGAATATTGTGATACGTAGCATTATGTCGGCTAGGTCGATTCTCTATTGCTATATTGTCGTCTGTAGGTTATAGAAAGATTTTTATTTGTTTAGATGCTTCGACCAATAGTTCATCCTGAGACGAAAATTTGAAATCATTAAGAATAATTTGTTTAAGTACATTCCATGTGAACATTTATCCTCTTTCTTCTTCCATTTTGTACCACTTATTCAGGATCATCTAATGTGTTTGGAAATAAGTGAGGCCAAAATCGTTCATATTTATAACCTAATATTCACCATTATTTTTCACATGTATCATTGTGTTTCTTAGGATCTTTCCCTTGTGTGAAGAATGGAATGTTTGATTGTGTTATTAGTTTCTTCCCTCCGAACCTTTCAATAAAATATGTAGATGTTGTCTTCCAAGTTTGTAATCTTGACTGATCTGTGTCCCACCAGCATGCAACTTGACTTGTAAATGTTTCGACCAGATCGTGGAGTCGCCTTTGTTCACCTATAGTTTTAGAAACTTGCTCGACATGAATTGATGGTGATTCTCGCTCTTTGTATCTCAGTGGTGGTCAATTTGATGACTCATTCCTTACTGGTGTCAAGGATTGATATTTTCTAGTTTTATGTTCAAATGTCTTGGGGATTGTAGTGACAGAAAAGCATTGTTGGGTTTTCTTTTTGGGAGTAGCTTGGATAGTCCATCATTCTCACGCTTGTAGTTCGCAATTTTTTAGTTTCCAATTGTATAGTTATGTGTCTAAGTTATATCCTATCAAATTAGGATTCCCAAGGTGGAGTTCTTTGTATACATTAGGTTCGGTGTAATATTCGTTGTTCTGTATTTGATATAATTGTTGAACATTGACATCATCGTTGATGGGTTCTGTCCAAGGTTCTCCTTGTGATGGATGAATTGGAACGATGAATTTCTTCCCATTACCTTTAAATTTAATTCTTTCTTTGTTTAGTGATATGGATGCTTTCATTTTTATTCCCCATGGTTGGCCTACTAGAGTAGGGAAGGAACAAGATCCTTCCTTGGGGTTAATGATTTCAAAGTCAACTTTAGTCGAGATACCTTTAATGGCCGTGTTGACATTTTTTTGGACCCCAATAGGTATAGGTTTGATTAGTCCTTGGTTAGCTAATTTTATATATATGCCGGATTCATTCAATCGAGGTTTGCAAAGCTATTCCCATGTGTCTCTAGGAATTATATTCACCTGTGATCTGAAGTCAAGAACGATTTATCGGACATGGTAACTTTCGATTTCTAGGTCGACTAATGAGTCTGCATCATTTTTATCTTTTTTATTAAGGCTACATATACTTTTAGCATGTTTATCTTCACCAGATGTATTTTTTTTGTAAGTTAAGGGACTATTCTATTAAAAAAAGAAAGACAATGTTACAAAAAAGTTACAATGCAGAGGTGCATGCCTGCTCAAAGAGACCAGCAGGTAGAACAGTTCTAAGAAGAAACCGGACCCTCCCTCCATGAGGGAAAACAGTTCCAAGGAAAGAGGTAGAGTGTCCATATAGAAAAAAGACATAAAGGTTTATGAAAATAAAACTGACAAACAAGATTATGGATTTGGAAATCCCATTGTATCCCTAACAAAAATAAACGAAGCCATTGACAGAATCTGATAGAGCCTTATAGACTGGTTCCTCGATAATAGGGTAGCCAAATCAGGTGGAATCCGACACACCGGGATCGTCCTATGCATTCGATGTGTCATCACCGGAGGAGGTTTCCATTTCACTGCTAGAGGATGCATCATCATCAGCACTACCTGCAGGTGGTTGATTGACTAGGAGAGGAGTCATCTTCTTTGCAAAGGATGGATTGGGAGCACTTTTACCTGCAAAGATATATTTTATTCGCACCTGTTGAGGAGGGGGATTGCAATCCATAGGGACTACGAGGGAAAGGGTGGAGGTGGAGGGTATAGAGGAAAGAGCAGGGGGTGGTGGTGTGGGGATGATAGGCGTAAGAGATGGAGGTGGTGGTGTAGGAGGTGCAAGTGCCAGAGGCTGGGAATGAAAATAGAGGATGAGCCGAATGAGGTGGTTTTTTATTACCCAATAATTGCATCGACGCTCTAGAGTGCGACAAACTGTGCTATGAACCCCTGACATTTCATCTTCCCAATCATTGACCATGAGACGAATTGCTTCAGGAATTTTGACATCGAAGCCATCACCGCTGGCTTGAGCGCTAAGTTGAATTGGGCGGTCATTTTGATTATCTCACCCCTGGCGACCACGACGAGGGGTTCCGCGTTGTCTGCGAGACATTGCAGGTCAATGGAGGGTGACAAAGAGTTCAAATCCCAGGACTAAGTTGCAGAGGGTTGAGGACAGTGTAAGAACTTAGAGAACAAATGAACAAAATGCTGCAGGGGTATGGGAATTAGTTTGATTGTGCGTCGGCCCAAGCACCAAGGAGGTGCATTAGAGTCTTGAGGTGACGAGTGCATCCCTTCGAACCTCTGTGAGCTGTCCACGTCTGGTTCCAGACTTAATGTGCGCAACCAGTAGGGAGTGACATCATGCAGATGATGGGATAGCCCTGTCACCTGCCTCCATGTCCTTGGTGGCATGTCTGTCACCCGCATATGGGTTTCACCAGATGTATTTTTAAGGTTGTACATTAAATATATTAGCTTTGCAGCATACTCATATTTATTTATCAGTTTGATTAATTCGTTAATAGTCTTTTTTCGGGAGTCATCATGTTCTTCTTGTGATATAATTCTTGGAACATTATTGATGCATAATTATATAATTGTTTTTGTTCAGGAGGTTTGGGATAGTATTCTTTGATTTTTTGTTTTACTGATTTTTGGATTATCAATGCCAATTTTTCGTTCCTAGTTGAGTTATAATTTGTAGATTCTTAGTTTGAACAACATCAGATTTACAAACACTAGACAAGACATTAACATTCTTTTTATTATTTATCTTTTAAGCATGGTAGGGAAATCCTCCAAAGAGTGATCACCTACTCCACAAATTGTACAAAATTTTAAATCGGTTCAGTATTTGTTTGGACAGTTTGCATGTCAATGCCCCTCATTAATACATGTATAACACTCAATGGTTCGACTTTGTTAGTTTTCCCGATTTCCAAAATATTGACCTTGACTTGAAATCCTCCTTTTGGTTGTAGTTATCATTTCGACGCTCATATCTACGACCATCATACCTTTGATCATTGTTCCTGTCATTCCGGTCGTTATTGCCATTTTTATCATTGTTGTTAACGTTATTACTTAGGTTGACAACATTGGTCTGATAGATCACATGGTAGTTCTGTTGATATTTTAAATTCAACTGACATTCTACTATCGAGAAGCTCTTGAATTCACAAATTGCGCACCAACGAGAGCTTGCTCATTCTTCATATTATACGAGATTTTTTTTTTGCATGTAAGTCATGCTCCTGGCAGACGCAAAAACATTTCGTTTGAACGAACCGGATGTCATGTTGACGATCATCTTATCGACAATAGTCTTTCATATTACAGGTCATCGAGCATTTGGTACAAAATACATCATTTCCTCGGAGCCTCATTTCTCGTATTGATTTTTGCATACTTTCAAGTTGTTCCTCAATACGCCTATCGACATGATTTATAGGATAATCCTCGTCCATTTCAATTTGCAATACTTTTGTTATCGCATCTTCATATGTATTAAAATTGTCTAACTAGATGTGCATTTGATTTTTTTGTAATAATCCGGCAACAAACCACTGAATTAATAATTGTTCATCAATATTATACTCTAATTGGTGTTACCAGGAATACTTCAACCAATGCGGACACTGTTTGTTCCTCTAGCCTTCATGGTAATAGTGTAGAACAAAAAGACCCAATAGTATATCCTCTCCTTAGATGACTGATCTACTTGAATAAATAACAATTTTTACCTTATATCTGGAAGGTTGTATTTGTTTCAACAATATTAATGCGATCTACTATACCTGCAAAGAACACAAGAAACAAGACAAGGGATGAGAGTAACAAGATAAATCAATAATCTATATTAGTGATCAAGGAGACTAATAATAAATTATCAATATTAACATAAACCATGTATGGGAAAGGGAAACACTTTTGTATTAAAAGATCAAAAGTGAAAGATACAACCAAAGCCTTGATGTCCATAGATTTGCCTTTACAATATCTTAGACACTCTCAACACCTATGACCAACAAATACAAACTCTTGCTCACAACATTCTCTCAAATTGCCTCTACACCAAAATTCAATCCAACAACATAAGGATGCTCTTCTTGGTCTCCCTTCACATGATGCATGAAGCTTTCTTTTACAGGCCAAGGTAAGCCAAAATTAATTAAGATCTTTTGGGAAGAGGATAGGGAATAATCCCTATGGGCTAAGAGGTTAAGTGTCAGCCTTCCCAAGTAGATAGGATCATCTTCCATGAGAAATTTTACTTGGAAGCTTCTCAAAACTTCTATTTTTTTCCTTTTGAGCTTGTTGACACTCCTTGTAATAGGGGTAAGTGCGTCGATGCACCTTGTGGTCAAGGGAAGTGCGCCATCAATGCCTTATTCCAATGGTCAACAAGTGTTAGACATAGCTGACGCTCTATCATAAAAGGCAAAGTGTGCCGACCTAACTAGGAATGAGCAGTAAGGCCCCAAAAGAGGTTTTGACCAAGGTTTTTGAGGGATTGAAGCATTAGTACAGAGTTTAGGTGTAACAGCATCCCCCCCAAAGTATGAAGCTAGAGGGACATGATAGGTAAAATACTTTTGTAGATGTCAACCCGGTATCAGAGGAAAAAGAGAGGCGAGTTTACATTTGATGCAAGACTAGTGACCGACTACCTGACTCAATCATGGTTGCAAACCAATACAATGCAGATCCATGAATGATGACTATGTCATAGCTACCAAGAACATACTGTAGATCCATGGCTAATAAGACTGAAAACAAAACATGGATATAGAACATACAAAGTAGATCCATGTTAGCCATACTACTGGACACAACCACCAAATATACAATGTGGATCCATGTCATGGCTTCAAATAGTACTCCATCGAAACGTGAGGATAGGCACATATTCCAGTGAAGACCTAACTACTCAGGGTCTTCATTCCAATTCCCAATAATATGATTCTAACCATGTGAATAGATGTCTCGATGTTGAACATGGTAGAAACCACTTGATTACAGGTAACAAGTGCGAGGAACATCATCATTGCTATCAATGATTCCTAACGTATATAAGTACATTATATCTAGTGTGAATGAAGGAGTTGAAGTCAAACACTGAGTAGAATCTTCCAATCAGAGGCCATTGGTGAAACTTACTGTTGAAAGTGAAGAAACCTACCATTGAGGCATGTGGGATTCAAGGTACCTGACTTGGTTTCTAAGTCTAATTCCTGGATGATGTGTTGGTGTCGATAAGAATGGACTCGTTGAAGGAGGGCCATAATGATTCCCTCATCATCGACACAAAACATGGAACAAAATATGATGTTGAAGGGACGAAAACAACCATGGGACCGACTTAGACATAACCAACTCGAATGAAGGTAAAGTAACTGCAAAGGTAAATTGCATATGAGACTCCCTTTGAACATTGAACAACATGACAAATGACATGGAAGCATTGACTCAATGAGACGGAGACTAGGTGTAATACAAGGACATGACGATGCATTCTTTGAATTGAATCAAAGGAGTTGAATGACTCACAAAAGTGGATCTACTCGAGGACAAGCTGAATACCCAGGTATTTGAAAATAAAAATGCAAACAAGTGCCATGTTCAAGGGTGGATAATGAGCTTCCATTAATACAAATGAAAATACATTTTCCATTCCCTTAATTCGCCATAGCCAAGGAAGAGTATCTCTTTTTGTTTTAATGAGTTCAAAGAGGATAACAAACACTCGTTGTAGCTCTCCAAGTGACAAGTACATTATCATATGTTTTATGAACCTAAGAAAGGAGGGGTTCATTCCCAAAATGGGTCCTTCATCGTTTGATTTTATGAGTCTGATGAAAGTAAATTCATTTGTTGTTTCATGTTTAGAGAGTCTAAAATGACTAAGAAGACTCCAGGGTAGACTTTTTCGTAAATTTAGTCCCCGAGGACCGATAAAGTATAAACTAATTCCCAGGAGAACTCTTCTAGCTGTGACAAACTAGAGTAGACCTTTTTCATAAATGAGTCTAATCGATTTGAAAAAGGGATAACCTATAATCGACCAAATGATCATTCAAATACTTTTAGACGCGTGAAAGCATTAAGTTCGACTGGTAATGTTTTCGTATTTTAGGAGTCTGAAAAGAGCTTAACGGTAACTCCATAAGGGGTTCCTTTTTTCATAATCCAGTTTTAACGAGTTTGAAAAACAATAAAAGTATACTCGAGACCTTTTCACTGGATATTTTACAAGCATGGCGAAGGTATGAAAGGTACTCTGTACTTTTTCATCTTGGCCTAGAGCGTGAAAAAGACAAAAGAAACTCAGTCATAACCAAATATGTCGCAAAAATAACCAGAAATATTCGAGAATGGAGTTAGAACAAGTTCATTATGAAAACTATAGGAAAATACATGGAAAGACCCTACATATTTAAATATTTGATTAATTATTTTTCAACAAAAATAAGAAAATGATATATTAAAAGGGAAATAGTAACTATTTGTTACCATTGTAATTTTACCATTGTGATTTTGAGAAAAAACTTGTGCAAATACGACAATTTTGCGGTGAACATTTCGAGAGTTTTAGACTGTCTCTGATCAAACCTTTAGAACCAGTTAGGAGCTAGACCTTAGCCCTTCAGTTTCATGGTTGATTTTCTTTGCTTAAGTTCAATTTTTAGGGTTTTTATAGCATTTTCCCTAAGGGACAAAGCGTGTTGAGGCTGACGCTTTTATCCCTTTCGGGAGGTCCGTTGTTTGACCCCTCGAAAGGGGGAAAAGCACTAAAGGCACTGTCTAAATAGGAAAAGAGCACCGCCACTCTTTTCTCTTCTAGGAAGAGCATCAACAACGAGGTCACTTTGAAAACTCAAAGAATAACGACTTAGTTGCATTTCTTCCCTTTTCTATGGAGTCTATTATGCATATAATGAGTATTTCACTATTTTTTGGTAGGAAATCAACTCCTATAATGGTGACTTGGAAATAAAGACAACATGAGCTAGATGATGCTCAAGCAGCTAATGATCTAATGACTGTAAGGGCCCTTCGATAATGTGGCCTCCTAAAGTATTTCAAGGTGCTAGGAATGAGGGAATACGTGCACCTACTAGAGTATATTATCCGTATGTGGGACCCAGACCAACAACACTTCCAATTTGGGACTCATGTACTTATCGTGGATGTGGAAGACATCTATTTTTTTATTGGATTGTCCCAAAGGGGGAGTCCAATAGTACTCATAAAATTGCAGGGTGGTGAGGTGTCCGTGGATGATCTCATCGAAGAATATTGAGTGGTGGGGACCCATTCCCAAGGAGGGAAAATCCCCATAAAACACATAGTAGGTCGTTCATTGAGGACTGTGGCCTTTATGATAAAAAATGTGGTGGGAGTAGATCAACACATCAAACCACAAGTGCCCATAGGTTATATGCAGTAGAGTGCATGGGTCCCACTGTTTTTAACTGGAGTGAGGGATCGTTGGTCATCTTGAAGAATCAACTGATGAAATGCCGAAGAGGAGAACTCAAACAATTTGGTTATGGGGATATAGTGGTATCCTTCTTCCTGGAAAGGGTTCCATTGTTGAGACCACATGTACCTTTAACTACGTTGGATGTTGAATACTCCAGGATGTCCCTATGGGTGGAGGCCATGGCACACCATGGTGGAGGTGGAGGCACTGGAGTTGAGTATGGGGCGGTCTTCTTTCATTATATGAGAGTCCAATTACTGATGGTAGAATATTACACATATTTCGGTGCAGAATTCAGGGGGGACCCTGACCTTCCACTACCCGAGGGGGACCAATGGGACGACTGAGGTAAGAAGCATATCATTACACATGTTTGTATTTTATATTATATTTCATTTTTTGTTTGTTATTGAGTGATACTGAGACATACACCAATGTTTATGCAGATATTGGACCATCTTGTCTAGCAGGATCCTCGCCTATAGAGAGGCGAGGAGCTGTGAGGGATATATCTACTAGAAATGTAGAGGCAGAGGAAGAGCTCCAAGAGATAGGGGATAAACTCTAGCGACTCGCTATGGGCATCCCCAACATTTCAATAGATGACTTACCCAAGCGTTACCAGCACCATACTGCTAGGATATTTGGATGTTTTGGAAGGCTACTCCATTGAGTGGCTCATGCTATGATGTGCTTCCACGAGCACAAGGATTAGTCCAGAGTGGCTTCCTCATTTTTGTACTATATCTACATTGAAAGCTTTGTAGCTTCATTTTTTTTCCCTTTATATGTACTAGAAACCTGATGGTTCCAGAATTTGGGTGACTTGAAAGCTTATGGATTCAGTCTTTTGTATCTCAACACCATCTGATATATATATAAAAATTTTATTTACAGATGTGTGTGTAATATGTTATGTGAATGAATGTCTACTTATCTACTTCTATTATTTAATGAATAAAATTTAAAAATTTAAAATGAACTCTTAACTATGAGAAAGGTACCTATCCAAGACAAAATTTGCTAAGGAATTCGCCAAAGTATTTAAGTGTCTCATGATATGCTGATAATAAACTTGCTCAGAACACCTTTCCAAAATGATAACTCTTTGGAACGTACGAAGGAGTAGGGGGTTCCGAATGGTGTAGAATCGGTTTAATTGATGTACTACTAACTCCGAATCTAGGTAAACCCTAATCTAATTTACATCATTATCCAAGGCTTCAATCAATAAACCAATCACTACGTGATACTCTGCAAGATTGTTTGTTGTGGGGCCCAAACAAGTTCCTCCTGAACTCTCCAGATCACCGGCAGGACAATACAATACCCAGGATGCTGACGCAAGATTCAAGGTGTAATGATTAGAACCATTCGTGAAACCGGCATATGTGGTCATCTGTTTATTTTAAACATAAGACTATATAAGTAGGTTTGTGAAGGGCACATCTTATATTCACACTAAATCCACACTTCAAGAAACACACAATAATTTATAAACAATATATACATAAAACCTATGCTAGATGTCCTAGGCATAGTATTTTTTAAGTTAGATCCCATTGCGAGGCTCTCCTAGGGGTATCTCGTCATAATCTATCAACACATATGCCCCTTTCTCTAAGACATGTCTGATGATATAAGGTCCATGCCACATAGATTCCATCTTTCTAGCCTCCAACTTGTTGTGTTTATGGTCGTAATTCAGGACCAAGTCACCTTCGTTGAAAGAGAGAGGTTGAAGAGATCTGTCATATTGGGCTTTAATCTATCGTTTATGCACCTCATTTGCTAAGGTAGAATTGCGATGAGTCTCATCAAGCTTTTTTTAGATACAAGAAATGTTCTTCTTCCGAAGTGGTTTTGGGTAGTAGTTCCACATCGAGCTTTAAAGAAGGGATTTCACACTCTATAGGAAGAGTAGCCTATAGTCCATACAACAACTGAAACCGTGTAAAACTAGTGGATGTATTAACGGTGGTCCAGTAGGCCCATAATGCGGAAAATAGTTGCAAATTCCAGCTGGAGTTGGATTTTCCTACCATCCGTTGAAGCATGGTTTTTATATCGGGAATTGATATCCCATATGTTGGAGGGTATAGAGGAACCTTTAGTGTTTGAATATGATATTCCCATCAAATTTTATAAAATTATGCAATCACCAACTTTTAATTTATGCAATTCTTCCAAACTTGGAATTTTTGCTGAAAACTGCTCTTTCTCAAACAAAGAATTTATGTGAAAATCACCTCTTAAAAAATTGTTCGGTTGGATGAGTAGACAAAATGTAAAAATCATTAAAAAAATTGGTTATGAGTTATTGGGTCACTTTTGCCTTCTCCATGTCTTCAAAGAGTCGACCTTTCACGCACCCAAATAGTGGATTTTAGCCTTCTTTTATCTCATGACTTCACATTTTTTTTAAAATTTGGCCCCAAGAATCTAGATTTATCTATGTTCCTAGATTATGACTCCACAACAACAATTTGGGCCATAACCAGGCCCCTATCCATCCTGGGGCTATGCACCTTCAAAACCCACTAAATCCAAATTTCTATAAAAATTAAGCAGAATGGGTCAACGTCCCTAACTAGCAATCCTTTAGTCGTTGTTAATTGTGTCAACATGGTGTAGGTATCATCAATTTATGAGTTAATCTTCTCCTATTACAACCAAAACAATGTTTTGTCTCTAATTTCTTTTTATTGACATGGCATGATTATGATGTGGCAGGGTGTTGATGTGTCATGACATGTTCATGTTGATGTGTTAGAAATTCCTACATGTCATATCATGATGCATCTAGGTCACGCTCATTGTCAACCCAATCGCTATACCACTTGACCTTGGGAGAAAGTGTGTAAGTGGTATTCTCTTACCGAAGGTGGTAACAAATTACAAAAAAGTAGTTCTCAGAAAAGTATTATTGGAGAAGTTTACAATTAAAAGGAGGCATGTGGACAAGTGGTATCCGCACAATATATCACCTGCCCACCGTTATTTGGTGCACATGTTTTTGGTGTGTTATGCAAGATGTATCTAGAACTAAGGTGGTAATATTTCTAAGCTCTCGGATTGGATTCTAGCGGTCGTGCACTAATTTATCTTCACACCTAGCCTGTAAGCTAGCATTTGGCTGGTCCAAGTTACTTCCTTCACCCAAGTGACAACTCAACATCACCCTAGACCCACATGGCACCTCCACATGGAATTTATGAGGTCCATCTAAAATTTCAAAAAAAATAAAAAATTCAAATTTTTGGAAGGTGACTCTTATGAAAATTATGCTTGGGATTTCTTCATACATAGGTGGCCAACCCAATTTTATAGTTGGTTGGTCCCAAGACTGGAAATTAATTATATTAACCAATGGAACTCTGCATTCTGAAATTTTCCCTCTTGCTGGTAAATTTTCGTAGTTTCCAAAAATGTATTTTTTATGCTAATGTTAAATTCTGCCCAAATTTTGAAGACTAGAGTCTTCCATTAGTGATTTTTTTTAACAAAAACTGGAAAATATGTATTTGGTAAAAATTTTGTGTGCAACCATTCATTACAATGCCAAAAAGAGTATGTATTTCATGGATATATGAGAAAGGGAGACAACAACAACAATTGTATCTAGATTTAGTTTTCTACGACCCCTACTATGCTTCCTGGTGGTAACCATAACATAAGAAGGATAAACCTTAACAAACCGTTGGTTCAACAAAATACAAAAAAACATTTAACTGACTGAGAGAGAAGGACAGACACTACAACTTCTTGCCTTTAAGGATTAGAGTTGGTTGAGTTAAAGATGCTTTCTCCATAGGACGATCTGCATTGTATAGAGACCTTTGGCAGTTGCTACATTGAGACATTTTATCTATTTTCAACACTTCTTCCTTGATGATGTCCACTATACCCATAAGTTCCCTCAAATCTCGTTCAATGTCATCAATCCTGGAGTCCTTACAACCAATTTGATTGGAGATGTACCAGATATCCTTGACAGTTTCTTTGTTCTCCTTCATTCCCACTCCCACGACGTCAAAAACCCTACGCAGATGCAATTTAAGATATTCAATTCCAAACTTTGTGCTGGAGAGACCAGCGGAGTAGCCTTCTTCTCCATCTCCTATGGAGTATCAACTTCGTACCAGTAAGGAAAATCTTCAATCCACCCTTGAAAACATAGAATCTCTTCACATTCTTGTTCTCTCCCGTGTCTGCAAACAATGAACTGGGATTCTGGAAGTCTCCCCACTTTATTTGTCGCTCCTCCATTTCGCTTGTGTGAACACCTTGCTTAAGGTACTAGAGGATTGCGGAAATAAAGGCCACTATAGTACAATATAGTACAAGATTACTTAAATATCAAAGGATGAAGAGGATTCCAGAGCCTATCAATGAGGAGAAAATATTGTCTCTAAGCCAAAACAATATACAAAACATCTCTAATGAGTAAGAATACACAAAATGTTCCAATATAGAGTGTATAGCTTGAGTTAGTAATGTCTACTAAGCATAAACAAAATCCATCTTTAAATGTTTCCCCATTTGGGTTTCCAGGGTACTATTTATGTTGAATGTGTTTAAATGATTATGTGTGTTTGGTCATTTGTTTTAGTTTGGAATATTCCCTATGCATTTGAATAAATTTACCTATAATAATGCTTAAATTAATATGTTGAATCGGTGGGTGCACCCAAAACCTTAATTCATCTCTAATTGAGTCGTTGGTTGGGAAGCTACATTGTTGATTTCAATTGCTCGAATCATATGCTATGATTTTTTATTGGCCCAAGCCTACTCACCTCAAATAATGCATTCACTAAACTCACTAGAATTATCCTTTAATTGCTTTATTGTTGGTTTTGATCTGAAGCATGTGTGTTGTGTAGAGGATTGGATAGATCCTAATTTACATTGAATTCTCTGTTTATAACCTGTGTGAATGCACCTACAACCATGCAATTTACTAATTACCTAGATCTAGATTCCGAACACATGCTATACACATTCACATGATGGATTATATGATTGTGATGAGGAGTGTTGTAATCAATTAGATTGCAAGGTGACCAATGATACATATTACAAATTCATACAAACAATGATATCACAAGAGACAAGGAATGGTAGAGAAAATACAATGCTTATATTATTCAAGAACACAAGGGGCTTCTTACGTCCAACTGAACCAAGTATTTATCCAACTCTACAACCTATATATAATATTTACAAACAGTTACATAACTACTTGTCGGTTAACTAACCGACATGACCTATGAGATCGACATAATATACTTGTTTACAATTAGTCGACTGAAGGACTTAGTCGGCTAGCCGACTTAGGCTCCTCCAACATTTTCCCCACCTAAAAATATTTCTTCATCCTAAGGAAATGGAGAGATGCCAATCTTCCTGTCTGAGTAGCTATGATCCTGTATTGTTCTTTACTTTAGGTTGTTCTGACTGGTGGATGGATGTTGAGCACACACTTCTACAATAGCCTCAGCAGATTCTGACATTGATGTTGGAATTCTTCGCAAGCGTGGATGGAAGTTTGTATGTCTATGGTAAGAGTAGTGAGACTCGACAAGTTATCCGTCTTTTTATGCATATCTAAGTCTAGAATATTAATCATGTCGATCCCCAAGAGTTGCGTCTTTTCCTCAACAGCAGAAATCGGTAGTTGCATATGTGGCCTAATTTTGTCGATATTGGATAGACTAGCTCAGGCCTTACTGATCCACTGATGTTCTTATCTTTCCAATTTTTCAAGCTTATGAGTTTTCAGAATGAGTTGGACATCAATGGTCTATGCCATTGCTTCACTAGCAACTGGTCGACGGTGTTGCAGTGAGCTGAGGAGTTCATGGGTCTTTTGCATTTCTTCAAACACCTGACCATAGTAAGTATACCAGTTCTGCAAGACATCTGTGGTGATAGTAAATTCTGAAACATATTATATCAACAATTTGTAGGAATTGGTAAATGTTGTGAATTGATTTCAGAGTAAAACAGTGGTTTCCTTAGCTTGCTCTTGTTGCCTCTCTTTTAATTGCTCTTGGAATGTCGACACAACGCTTTCAAAAATTAGATATGCTTTGTTGCAAAGCTCTCACACTTGGCTAAATATTCATTCTACTATGATTTTAGCTTCTTGATTTGTTATTTGGTCCTTAGTATCCTATGTTTATATTCCTTATTAATTGCATCTGACAATAGATCGAGTTCTTCCTCTTTGGATTTTTGTGGATTAATTGTGATTACTGGATCGAGCTAATCTATATGAACTAATAGGGGTGTCTATTGCTATGACTGTTGTAGTTGTTTCTGTTATTTTTCCTATTTTTTTTTCTCTTTTCTCTATTTTCTTTTCCGTTGTTCCTGCTCTTTGCTCTGTCTGTTGGTTTCTTTTAGTTGATTTGATAGGCTTTCTAATGCTGCTTTCTGGGTTTGCTTAGTAACTAAGATAGTGATAATAGGAATAGGGTGGCTAGTGTGGGTAATGTTAGGGGAATTTATGATATTGGTGGCAGGTGGTGATAGTGGAAGTGGTGAAATAGATGAAGGATGTAAATTGGGATTGATGAGAAAGCTTATTGCCTCTTGTTGTAATGGTTGATCAGAAGTCAATGGTAATATAGTCGGTATGTTAGTCAATGATAATATAGCATCGATGAGTTCGACAATGGGGTCGGTGGTGAAGGGTTCAATAAGTGGAGGGTGTTTTGGTGCAGTCGATTGGTCTATAGGTCAAGGGGTAAACGAAGAAGCTTGCTCGACCACAATATTGCTAGTTAAGTCGAGATTTATTTGTAGGATAGTTTCGGTGTGCCGAACAACTTGTGCTTGTGGAATGGCTAAATGTGGAAGGTCAAGAATTTCAGGTATGGTAACACTGGACTGTGATGCTTCCACGACTAAAACCGGTCTTTTAATGTTAGTTTTTGTTAGTTGGGGAGGAGAGATGGTAATTGGCTAATAAATTGTTGGAGGTCGTTATCTTTTTGAATGTGATCTCTGAGTGGTGTTGGTAATTTTTGCAAGTATATATGAATTAAGGATATGGATGTGGTAGTTGTCGAAGTTGGTATGAATTCTTCTTCCACAACTGGGGTCGGGGATGGAGGTGGTGGGGTATTGGTGAGATTCATAACAAACCTTACTTTCTTTTGGGTTGTTTCTGGTCGATATGTTCACTGGTCCTCCTTTGTGATAAACCTGCCTAATTGTTCGACAACTGGGATTTTGTTTTTGGTTGCATCCTCCAAGATATGAGTCACACTATCAAATAAATATGCATTGTCATCTTTAGTTGGCTCCTAAAGAATGAGCGTGCATTTCCCCTTTCCTTTTTTTGTACTCTTTCTGTTATGTCGGGCTTTAAAAATTTCCTCGACCATTTGACATATATTCTTTTTAGTGAGGGCATATTCTGGAAGAGGAGTATCAGATTGGGTACTTTCTTCAGACTGATCTGTTTGTTCCTGTGGTTGTTGTTGAGCTGTTAGTGCAATCTCCTGTGGGTTGATGTCGCCAGTGTTGTGATGGTCGAGAGTGAAGGTGTTGAGATGAATACAAATTTTGTAGTCCTCTTCTTTTGCTGTGTCGATTAAGGGTTTGGCCATTGGTTGATCGACTCTTTTTGTTATGGGGGGTATATCCAACCTGGTGTTGGATTTCCAACTAAGTTCAGTGAATATATATCTCCTCAACCGAAGTGTAGAATTCAAGTTCTCTTGCTGTACCCCCAACACCTTGTAAGTACCAAATCGACATGTAGTCCAACTCAAGTTGGATGTGTGCTGTCAGTGGTAGACTTCGTCGGATATTTTTAGGTACCCGCCATCACACAGTTTTGATCTTTAAGGCTTGAACCATATATCTAACCAATTTTTTGTTGTCGTTTCCTTGAGTTGATAACCATTATGGGCGAATGATTTGAAGTTCCACATGCCTGATCGATTTGGTGTAGTGAAATCCTTATCTCCGACTAGTCAAAGATGGTACATAGCTATCCAAATTATCAAAGGAGGAAACCATATCCGGGCACCATCCTCTTGGAATTTTATGTAGATATGCTTAATTATATTAGCTAGGTGGTCAGCTCAACAGTATAATTTCCATGTTATTGCCACATTTTGAACTGCGTTGAGGATGTCGAGTTTGAGGTCGGAACCTCTTCCCGTACTTGTGAGAGTCATAGAGTTAATTTTTGCAGCTATCATTTATGTGCCATAGATGATTTGGTTGACTATTAGTCCTCTTGAGTTTTTCCCTGATGGTGTATCGGTTAGTTCTTTGACTAGGGCTGGGTTTAATCGAATAGGTACAGGTTCTCCTTTGTTTGATAGTCTAATAATCTGGTTGATTAGGTCGCTAGTAATTTCAACAGGTTTGTCGAAGTAGAACTTCCCATAATGGTAGCGACTGATGATGAATTGTACGATAATTTTTTTTGTCCTTGCGAAACTATCCATTAACAGTGCATTCATGTAAGCAAGGATTGTGTTAGTGTTTAATTTCTGAGCTTCCTCTCTCCATCGACCACCTATTTTTGATCCCCATTCCTTGATTTCCTTCCAAACCTTCTTCCATTGTTGCTCAACCACCTTGGCATTACAAATGTTGTGTAATTGGATCTCCAGTGGTGTGATGGATTTTTCCAATTATTTAAGTTTGTTTGTCACAAACATGGTAGTTGCAATTGACTTCATGGGTGCCATTGCGTCAATCAGATACTCTGGTTCAGAAGGTGCTAAGATGTGCTCTGGTGTTCAAGTTCTTCATAGAATGAAATCCAATCCTCTTTCAATGTGGTATTTATAGCATAATTGTTTGGAGCAAGAAGGCATAGTGGTTGGTGGTATTAATTATGGTATTGATGGTGGACTTAACTGCAAAGGACGGGTTGTCGATGTTTCTTTCGAGGCATGCTGACTTTTTTTCTCTAGGTGTCTGTATCATCTTGTCTTGTTGTTGGATTAGGGACTCTATGAAGGCATCAAGGGATGGAATTCAACAATTAGGGTTAGTTAGTCTCCTAGAGTGAAAAGTAGAGACTAACACTGCGAATTTCGAGCCAAGTTTCCTCAATACGGAGAGAACCAATTTGTCATCCTTCTTCTCAATCCCACATTACTTGCATTGCATAAACAATGATTTGAATTTTGAGAAAAAATGTTGTATAGTTTCAAAGTTACTTTGTTGTAGTTCTATCAACTCATTCTCCAGGATATGGCCCCTCAACTCATCCTATTTTCTAAACAAGGATTTGAGCTTATCCCATACTTCTTTCGGAGTTTTGAGTCCATCAATATGGAACAACAAATTTCCGGATATGTGGATGCACATGTATCCAAAAGCTTCATCAAGCCTATCCAAATGCTTGGATTTTTCCACATATTGTTGGGGTTGGACTTATTTTCCCATGGTCATCTTGTACAGACCTTTGTTGCACAAGGAAATCTTCATATCTTCCCTCCAATCAAGGTAATTGAATGGTGTAAGGATTCTGGGAGTGAGAGATTCTAAATTCTCCATTTCACAGCTATATTGATCAACAATTATTTAATATTTCTTTGAATGTACCTACAAAAAAACTCCAAAACAACTCAATTTGAAATAATTTATCTCAAACACCCTTCACTTCGGCATGTGCACTTTCTCTGAGTGCATCATACCTGGATAGACTTCTTTGGACATAATCTATAGGGAGCAATGTAATTATTCCTGGAATTATGTGGAAACTCAATGGATTCTGGTGCAATAATGGAAGTTTCTGAGGTTCGAGGCAGGCATGGATACCCGCTCTGATACATGTTAAATTTAATGAAGCATAGGATCATCAATCCTATAGAATTCAAATGACAGATAAGATTGTAGAAGAGATAGAATCAATTCAATTAACTCTATTCAATAATTCATGGATAATAAACACACATGAGACCAATAATTGGAATAATTAATCATATTAATCCATTAATCAATAATTAATATGTAAGACAATGGTTATACATATAGGAGAATTCGAATGCCTAATATAGGATTCGAATCTACCAACTTTGTCTGACTCCATAGCTAACTCAATGTGGGAAAATCACCACTAGAGATCACTAATGCAACTCTGGATAACTAACTTAGTCTGCAACCAGTTAACTGGCGAGGGTAGGTGAACAAAGGCGCTCACACTCCCTTCAATCATGCAAATTGGTGCTAGTTTAAATGATTGTGATCTAACTGATTGTAATTGGAGCATAATTGAACATAACTGATTACCTACCAAGGTCAACTAAAGGAGACTTCTAATGGCACTTAGAGTGGGTTCCTAAATTATAGGGATTGTTCCATGGGGAACGTAAACTCATGCAATCAGGTGCAGTAAGTGGCATATATCCCATAGGTGTGTCCCCCATGCACTAGTGGATTGATGAAGACCTCCTAATCTAGAAAAATAGACAATTAAACTACGTGGTCAAAGGGAGAATTAATAATAATCCCAACAAAAATATGGAGTCACGTGTCCATGAATCAATTTTATTGAACCGTAGAATTAAGAAATCGTTCATAAGGAATCTATCAAGGTGCTTAGGGAATCCCCTAATTCCTCCTCTATTATTGGACCAAGTGGGCTTGAGTTCAATTAGCTCAATATCCACCATATTTCCTTCTTCAGTATGATTAATAAGAAATCTGTCAAACTTGTCAATAGGAGCATTGTCCACCCAAATCTAAGAATGTGATAACGTGAAATTTAAATCCTTGCCCAAAATTAGGTTATCATACTTACACACGTGACATTAAAATGAATTCTCCTAGAAAGCATATTGTCCCTTGTATGGCCCATAAATGTTCAACAATGTAATAGAGAATCCCAATATTTGATTGTAGGACTATGTAAACAAAATTGAATTAAAAGAAAAAGAGTTAATTATTTGTAAAGAAATATTACATCAGTGACTAATCCACTCGAGTGGCCACAAGAATCCACAAATAAGAATTCCCAGTCGGTCAAGAGTATGTTTAGTTCTAGTTCTAGTTTAGTCCCAATGCTCATCGTTTCGTGTGGGAAAATAACATCCAGTTTCTCAACTGCTACTAGTCTCTGGAGGGCCAATTTTTTGGCTCGCCCCTTATCCCCTATACATTTATCGCGATAACCTTCATGGGGATACAACAACAAGGTTTTTCTTCTCTAATAAACCCTAGTACAGAATTTTGACGACCTTCATTAATCTATGTAATAACTTTTTCCTAGGTATGGCGTAATGCTGATTTTCTACTCACCATCCCTTCGCTCTCATCCAACACATTATCCGAACCAAGAAGAAATGATTGTATGGATTTTGACCTAATATAACCCCCCAACGCTTGAGGTTATAGTGTCCCCCACCCCTCAAAGAACTCCCGATAGAGGACAATTCCTATGTATTAGTCTCTAGCAAGGGGAGTATGATGTTGGATTCATAAATTTCCTCAAGGATTTTGAAATGTTTGGTATCCTTCAAACAATTAATCCCTACCTGGTTAAACACTTCACTGAAGGAGTTGTCAACCAAGGAAATGTTAGGGACCTCAGATAATTCTTTATGGGAAACACATAAATTAGTGTTAAAAGAGAGTTGGAGTGCTTACGAGATGGTTCAAATTGACCCACACTATTTGTAATATTCCTTTGCTTCTCATGGGATGGAGAGAAGGTACCATGTGATAGTCATGTATCTTCCTTTCGACCCTCTAACTATGATATCTTGGCTTCTTCGATCACTCGGATGGAGATTTCTCCAGTCATGACAACTATTGGGTCATGGGTCACATTTCGTGCAACCTACCAAGATGATATCTTAGACTAATCCTTAGCCAAATCCAACAAATTCTATGTTTGTGCCTTTCCCTGAGATTTGGGTATTGTTGGATACACTTTCTGCCACACCTTCCTGATGAAAGATTTGGAATAATCAACCACAATGTGACCATATGCATGGAACCTAGCACACCAAAAGGGTTCATTGGTGTAGTGTAGTGGTTGTGTATATCTACGAGGACCTAAAATAAGCTCTAAAGACTCATATGGGCCCTTCATAATATCCAAATCCATAAAAATCTAGCCATTGAGCGCTTACCATTGGTGATAAAACTATCATAAACCAATATGGTTGTCCCAATTTCATTACAATAGCCTTAATAACATGCTTAGACCATAAATGCATAGGGAGACTTGGTATTCTAACCCAAACCCGTGTACTCTTCATTTTTTCCTACAATCATTGGTTCAGTGAATAAACCAGTCCCACAAATTTTGCATGCCCAATTACAATAATCTCTTCCATATATTCAAATTCAAGGTTCAATTCAAGTTTGTAATTGGTTGCAATAGTGGCAATTATGAATGGTTCCAAGTTCATTACATATCAACACTTGTGTCTATTGTTAATGTTAATATTCATAGCTTCACACAAAAATATATTAAACTTCCTTTATTCCTCAACCATACTTGGCCCTATTATCAAGAGTTGAGCAATGTGTACATACCCCTCTCTTTTATTGAAAATTGCTTTTGCTGGATAAAGGAAGAAATATTCCTTGGAATTGTGCAACAAAACATTATATTGAAATTTATTGTTATTAAGTATTCAATATATATTTGTCCCAAGGGATCGACATGTAAGTATTTACGCTACTATGTTTAGTACACCAAAAAATAAAGCTTTAATAAGAAATACCCTAGGAAAATTGTCCATACATATGATTCAAGACATTGCTATAATACACAGGTATAGCATTGTTGATCTGCATCATTATAGATTGTGCATACCTATGATTCAAGACATTGCACTATAATACACTGGTATAACATTGTTGATATATATCATTATAGCAGTCATAACCTTAGTTAATGTTTTTCTAGTACATGATGTTTATGTATTTTCATGCATGTGTTTTATGTGATTGGTGAGTCATATTTTCATTATTACATGTGACCAAAAATAAATAAATAAACTACTATTACTTTTTAAGTGTGATATGTGTTAAAGCTTAAACACATATTTTTATGTCATTCCCAAAAAAATCAATAACAATAATAACAAAATTAAAAAAATCAACAAAAACAACATTAAAAATTAGATTTCTTACACTTATTAATAAACACCACATGTTTTATTATCAAAACACTAAACCCATTTAAAAAAAATAAAAAAAAAATAAAAAATAAAAATAATTTGAAAATTATAGCTTGCTAGTAAAACAATAAATACTATAAAAACATTATTAATCCATTCTCAAAAGCTTTTCAGCAATGCACTGCAAAATCTTAAATTTTTATTGCTACCTCAACTTTCTAGTGAGTTGTTGATATCCCAATCTTATTTGGATGAATTTAATAATAACTTTTTGTTTTGTTTTGTTGATGTCACAATGTGACTTTAATGAATTTATAACTTTGAAAATTATAGTTTCCTATTTCAATGAATAAACATCACATATATCTTATTATAAAAAAAACACATTTTTTATATAAAAGAGTCAATCCACATTTAAAAAAATCAACACTAGCTACTACTTTAAAGATTATTGTTTCCTACTTTGATTAATAAACATCGCATATAACAATGCAATGCACTTCAAAATCTTAAATGCCTTATAATCTAATTGTTATTACTAGTCTCTAATCTACCAAGTTGCTAATATCATAACATTACTAGGTTTATTGCTAGCCTCAACTTTCCATAAGTTGTTGGTATCATGATAGGACTTCAATAAAGTGAATAATAATTTTGAAAATCAGTGTTTCCTACTTCGTTTAATAAACACCACATATATTATAATAAATTTTTTTCCCCGCATCCAGTTTTTAGTGTAACATTTTGCTGTTACACTAAAACCTGCACTATATATGCATATTTGAAACTAAACACAAGGTCTTAGTTAATCTACATTTTATATTACCAGAGATGTGGACATTCACAATTTCTCTTATCATACTAACTGTAAAAATGCATTCTACAGTCAAGATTGAAAAAAAGGAATATTCATAGTAGTGTCTGCAAATTGAAGGCAGAAATTAATTTTCATAAATTCAGTGCATTGGTTAAAGGAAAATAAACTTTAAATAAATAATTAAACATGATTAGTAAATTAATTAATTAAACAAGTTTCTCTTTCATTTGCATTTTGGCTTCATACAATTTCAATTCACCAAATTTAATAACGTTTGAATAATGTGGTTGCTTGCATTGGCATTTCAAAATAGATGACATGACAGTGCCGAAGAAGAGATGAAGGAGCCTAGGTGCCTGTAAATTAAGGTTCAATTAGGTTTTTCCAATATCACTTACTTTTGTTTTTCAATTTATTTCTCAGTTAAACAATGATGTATATATGTGGATGTGCTCCATCCACATGGTATTGATGTGGATGTGCTAGTGTACTTGAGTGCAGTTTAGTAAAAGATGAGAATATTATGGAAAATAAGCAGGAACGTTTTGTGCTACCTGTTCTTGAGGTTGCTTCCACTTTTCCTAAAATTCTCGGGATAATAGGAAACAATTCGAATAAAATGGAACTTGTTTACCACACCCAATTTATATTAAGCTAAGATAGATACATTGTGAAATATACGCAGCACAAATCAACACATAGAACAAGATTGACAAACCTACCAAGCCAATGGCTTGATTTCCATTAATAAAAAAAATGATATTTATAGAGCTTACATCTGTATTCTCAACATCCCCTTAATGTTGACTACACAAAACACATAACAATGATGTTATACAAGAACATGGGTCATACTTGGTATTTTGGGTTTTATGGATAATTATGTACTCATTTACAACAGATTAAGACACACCATTAATATCACCTTTTTGAGGTCTTTACAATATCAATTTATGTCACATTGCATATTCATATATTCATTTGCTATTTGTATAAGTGTGGAAACAAGCATATGATCACACATGATCCATTGGATGTAGCTTGGGTGGTTGGGAGGACTGATTGTTTTACCCTCCCCACCCAAGTTCAATTCCAGTAAGTCATAAACCCGTACAACTCAATGAACCCAATAATCTGTTTTTGTCAATTGGGCACTCCACAATTTTAGATGTGGAACATCTATCAATCCATGTTTTTATGAAAACCAATTTTCTTTAGATTCCATTCAACTCCATGCCATACACATGTCCATTTCTCTTGTAAATATGTGCATTAACATTCTTAGAATAATCATTTGCAAAAACATTATCATTAGACTCATTCTTAACTTTATCATCATTGTATCCAAGAACCATGTATTTAGGTCTAATTTCAATGCCAATAGGCTCTATACATCCTTGCTCAAATTCTCCTAGCCCCTTTCCTTTATATCTCATCTTTTGAAGTAGTTTGGAACCAATACTCTTAGTATGTCTTTCAAAGAGACCAATTTTCTTTTCATTGCTTTTTAACTATGTTCCTTCTATATCATATGTCATTGTTTGTGCATCAATAGTATGTTTTTTTATTTCTTAAACTTTCATTTTCTTCATCATATCATCCTTGACTACTAATTCATTTGTTAATTATTCAACTTTCACGATCAATTCCATATTGCTATTTGTTATCTTTTCATACTTTTTCTTGTAAATTTCCACTATCCCCTTTAAAACTTGTGTTTTCTTCATTAATCTGGCCTGAATTTCTTGAACTCACCTACTCTTATAAATTGTTATTAAAGTTTTCCAAATGTCCATACCATTCTCAAAATACTTTATTTCTTGAAACATATAATCATTCACACAACATTTGATATGAGCTCCAACTAACTTATTTTTTTAATCCCAACTTTCTAAATCTTCTTCATCTATTGGGGCATGCTCAATACCAATTACCAAATAGTATGCATCTAATGACATTAAAGCAAATTATACACCATATATCCATTCATCATAGTGCTTTCTATCAAACTTAATTTTAGGTGAAGGTATAATAAGATCCATATCTCTTTCCATAAAAAATTCTTACTTCTACCCAAAATATTTTTGTTAATGCACTCACCTTTCTTAGATTGACACAACTTGAGAGTTTCATATAATACCTCCTTACTAGATAAATCCACCTTATCATCAAATCTACAAAAACATTCAAGGTTGCCTCACGTCCAAGCTATCATTTAGAAGACACAAGAATCATTATTCCATCATGTGTTCACGCTGCATGAATCCCATGACCAATATATTCAATGTATTCAAAGCTATAATTTTACTGGCAAATATTGCCCTTCACACAAACGATAATAAAAATATAATTTCACTTCACAAATGATTTACCACCAACATAGATCCATCTAAAAGGGGATCTATCAAGCATCCAAAGGGATCAAATCTCTCAAGATGCAAATCTCTCAATGTGTAATCTATTTTTTATGGTTTTAGTTTACCTAATTTATGTTGTTTTATATATATGCAATTCTAAATAATTTAAATTTAATTTAAGTCGACAAGTTATTTTTGATAATATTTTATTATTTTTTATAAAAGACACGTGTCAACTTTAGGATGAGCACAGAAGGAGTTACACATCTCTCCCTTACTAGTATTTAGAATGCACCTCTTCGGTGCAATATTTTTACCAACTCACCCCTTTCACACATTATCACCAAAATAATTATTGTAAGTAGCACATAGCTTAATCAACAACGATATGCATATTTTCATTGGGAAAATTACTAATTAGCAAAGTAGCACAGGAATTCCAATTCACAAGGGAAAAAAACTAATCAATAAGCACATAAAAGAAAGGAACAAGAGATTTCAAATTTGCTTTATAACGTATGTCCAAAATTGGCATCTATATCAACAAATAAACACTCATTTACACAAATAGACATTGATTTACAGATATATTTATGGATTTTAACCAAGTTTACTCCAGGCAGTGATTTGGGATCTCCCTCCACAACATACAACGATTTGCTTGGCTACAATATCCACCATTTTCAGGTAATCTAATTAACCAAAAATACACCAATAGAGATGATACTCTTCTTTAGCGAGCGATCACAGGCGTAGATTCTCTAAACAACCAATTCATAGAGGGCAGTTTTCGCAGTACTCGCTCAACATCTACACATATCATGATTGTTCTCCCTGCACTGAGACAAAGAACTCAACACACTTTAAGCACCTTCATACAACCCATAATCGTTAAAGCTTTGATACCAAATGTGAAATACACACATCACAAATCAACACAGAGAACAAGATTGAAAAACCGACTAGGCCATTTTGGCCAATGATTTGATTTCCATTAACAAAAAAAATGATATTTATAGAGCTTACATCTGTATTATTGAATGTTCTATAGGAACTATTCAAATGTCGGTGGTGTATTTCAAAGGTTCTAGAAGTGTCACTGAAATATAGAAAAATTTAATGGTCACCAAGTCAACATTATTCTAAGCATACCTCAATGTTGGAAATGTGGTAATTTCTCAAGCCATGTATGTATGTATTAAGTGGGTAGTTAGAATAGTAAATGTTGATGTAATTACAATGAAGATAGTTGAGGAAGCTACCAGGTCGAAACTTCTGTTGGAAATATTAATTACTCGTTGATCTACATATCATCTCAGTCGACTCAATAGAAGTACACTGCTGGAAGGAAATCTGTTAGAATGAAGAGTTCACATCTCTCCATATTTAAGTAGTTGAATTGAATTTATGAAGTTAAGTTTTTAGGTAGAAATTTATTGTAGTCTTTAATGTAAGTTGGTAGCTTCCAAGAGAAGCAAATTTTAGTCTTTGTATATGAAGAAGAAGAAAAATGAAAAATAAAGAGGAGAGTGGTACAATAAGAGAAGAACATAGTAAGAAGAAAAGGAGAATAAGAAAAACTCTGAAAAATAGTTCGAGAGCTCAAGCTAGTGTGTTTGGAAAGTGTTGAGAGTTGAAGCTCTGTAAAAGGCGAAACATCCTTGTAAATTTCCAAGTTTGTAATTGCGGCTATAATTCTTTTGTTGTGTCGTGATAATATATAAGGGTGCATCCAGGGAGGTGGGTTACATTTTTTGGCAACGCGAATTCGGTGAAAACAGAAAAATGTACCTCAATCGATCTTTTAATAAACCCTCGATCGAGGTTCTGTTAAACGCTCGATCGATCTTTTTGTAAACCCTCGGTCGATGGTTCCAAACCTCGATCGAGGGTTAAAGTAGACCTTGATCGAGCATCTTTAATTGCCTATAAATAGGCAACATGCCCATCATTTAATTGGATATGGATATTAGTCATAGATTTATTGGGTTATAGATATGATTAATCACATCTATGACTCCAATCAATTACATCTATAACTCCAATTACTCTACAACTAATATCTATACATAAAATCTAGGGGAAGTGACAGTAGTAATGCATTTACTTGTTTTTTCTTCAAGGTATGTACTATTACCCTCAAGTATCATTCTTATAGTCAAAATGATGTTTTATTAAATTTTATTATCATATAATTCTATGTTTGATTTTAATTATATTTGGGTGTCCATATTCGTGTGCACACTCAAATATGTTTTTAGTTAAAGTTTTGAAAAACTTGATTAAGCTGCTAGCTCGATCGAGCTTTTCTCTAACTCGTGCGATAAATGGTTTTAGAGACCTTGATCGAACTCATAGCTTGATCTTGACATTGTATTTTCATATGCATCATGTAAACTTTCATTTAATGAAGTCTTCCAAAAGATGCTGGGACAGCTTGTATTTTGAATCCCCATTTGAATTCATGTCATTGAACATTTTCAATTCTTGTCGAAATGAGAATTAGTATCATGTTTAGTTTCCATAATTTTTGTTTTTCGGATCCCACAGTCACCATAACACATTTTCTTTTATTTATTTTCCTCCACTCTTAGCATTATGAAACAACAAAACAATTAGTCACGTGTTATTGATGTAAATTTTAATGTCATTCAATAATTTATTAGTAAGATTTATTGCAAATGTGTGACACAATAACAATTTTGAAAAGTAAACAATGGACATTGATATAACCCAAGGAAATGAGGTGATATTTTTTTTTCATGCTCACATTTTCATCTCTCTAAAGGTACTAAAAATACTTTGCTCCCTTGTATATAATTTTTAATTTTAAAAAACTACAATTATGTGATATGACTATGAATTTAACACTAATTTTTATCTTAATCATCCTGTTCTATTTCGCCCTAGGATCTGGGGTTTAAATATCTGACCCGAGGATATATATCATAGGTATCGTAACGTAGTCCTAAGAATCTAGGTCGAATGGATACAACTCGCCTAAGTTCAGCTCATCAATTGAATGGCATGCATCATTGCTCTCCTTGGTTCAATTCAAAAAGAATACTATGGCAATGATGCATGCAATTGAGTTGATGAGTTGAACTTAGCCGAGTTGTGTCCACTTCACCTGGATTCTCAGGACTACAATCTGATACCTACGATATAGATCCTCATGCCAGATATTTAAAGCTCAGAGCCCAGGGCGGAATAGATCTGGATGATTAAGATAAAACTTAGTGTTTTCAAAGTCATATCACTTAATTGTATTTTTTTTAAATTAAAAATTATATACGAAGGAACAAAGTATTTTTAGTATTTAAAACCTTTCACTACATTTCTGTAACTCTAATTCTGATCTTCAATTCCCGCCCCCCCACTGCTGCTCCATTCCAGCCCTGTCACTGTGTTTTGAAGTAGTTTAATGAACATTAAAAATATTTTAACAATCCATTTCTCAAACCCATGGCCCCGTGGCAGTTTGTGCCAGGGTCTTTTGGTTTCCAAGTAAAATGACGAAAGGTCCATTAGTAGAATAAGTTGGCAATGTCATGATTGTATTTTGGTTTAAATTTCTAAGATATTTATTATTTGTAGAGTTGGTCGAATAAAATGATGTTGAAATTCCTTATGTCCATTTTATTTGTTGGATCCTAGAAGCCCATTTCTAAAATGTCCTACATAGGCATAATCTTCTAGATAGGGTAGTCATGGTGGTGAGCGTGCATATAAAACCTTGGTAGTCATGTACAAAGTTTTTTTTTTCCAAATATTTAACCAAACCTCGATCGAGGGCCGGAAAAACAGAGAATTATCCCTCTTACAGGAAAATCAATGTTTTGCTGTGTCTTTTAGTGGTGTAAACTTTGCCATTCATTAAACACAACTGAGGAGAGTTCATACAGATAGATTCATCACCAAATTCTCTATCCATTGAGCTATCATGCATGCGTTTTGGCATTCATATGGGTTTTTTTTTATTTACTTCTAAAACTTACACTTAGAAAACCTGACAACAACTTCGAAGCAACTCAAAGAAAAATCCGCAGGGTAAAAAATACACATTGAAAAGTTTCTGAAAAATCCACAGCCCACACATCGATGTGTCGTCTTCAAAAGGGTATCTTTGGTTTTTCAATTTTTGAAAACAGTGAAAAAAAGCTGGGATGGACACACATGTGTATAAAATGATGCTGAAATCAGATGTGGTCACTTTCAAAAATAATAAATAATTGTATATTGTGAAATAAATTAACAAAAAAATATGTAGACCATAGTGCATTTTGTGTAGATCATGCTCATATATATATTTTTTTAAATTATTAATGTAAGATAGAATTATTGAGGATGGGCACGAGCCACTTATTAACGTCTTCAAATTTTAAAGGTCACACAGTTCATTAAATGCAAAATTTCACACATTAAATGACGTCAAAATATTAAAAAAAAATATCACTGGGAAGGAAACATAATATTCTACAATTTGTTTTTTTACTACAAGTCGAAATTCACATGGCATATATGCGTTTCGAGGGCTTCTACTAGAACATGAGTAAAAAATCAAGTTTTCATTGCCAAATTTGGCCAAAAAGTGTTACCCACCTTCATGGAATCACCTATAATTCCATAGTTATGGTTGATTGCATGTCTTATTTATGTCGCACATATTCTCCAGGAGTGAATGTTGTTTACATTTACCATTTTGTGAAAGACACAAAGAATCCACAAATATTTCATTGTGTGAAAGTTTGAGTTTTTACCTTGTTAGTTTTTCAACATTAAGCTAGCATCATGTTAGGATCTTTACAGAGAGAAAAACAAGTACAACAATCAAACACAAGAGACAATGAACACAATGTTTTTGATCGGGGAAACCATAAATGGAGAAAATCCCGCAGCTTCCTCAAAGATAGAATCAACACAAAATGTAAGACCCCAAAACAGTAAGATGCACTCCCGACAGCAGTAGTCTCCTTCTTGTCTAGTCCCAGTGTATTTCCTTCCTCACTAATGCGCCACACTTGAGTGAGTGAGTGATGTGTGTGATAAATAGAGAGACTCACTCTCTATTTATATTCTTCCGTTCACTTGAAGTGCACTTAATCATGTTGGCCCAACTTTACAATTACTTACTAGAGCCTACATCTCTATGAGTGTATAATAACTCTAGTGCCTCGAAACTGTGGGGACTTTAACAATGACTTGACAAGACTTGTTTACATTATTAATCCTCCCGATCGAAACATCGGGGCATGACAACATGACTCAAATAAATAATATAAACATCCCGGAATAAACATCGGGTTACAATATATAAGATACATAGAAGAATACATTCTGAAGTTACAAATACATCAACACTCCCTCTTAACTAGGAAGGTATTCTTTCGACACAATTTTCAGCACTGGTCTTCTTCTCTGGATCATCTGGATCATCTTCGTCTTCAAGTCATCTTTGTCTTCAAGTCATCTTTGTCTTCAAGTCATCTTCATCTTCATTATCGGATCTGGATCATCACTCGATCTGGATCATCATAGAACATCATCATTGGATCTGGATCATCACTCGATCTGGATCATCACTCGATCTGGATCATCATAGAACATCATCATTGGATCTGGATCATCACTCGATCTGGATCATCATCACTGGACTGGATCTGGATCATCACTCGATCTGGATCTGGATCTGGATCATCTCTCAATCTGGATCATCACATCTGGATCTGGATCATCTCTCGATCTAGATCATCACATCTGGATCTAGATCATCACTCGATCTGGATCTCTCGGAGTCATCATAATTGGATCTGGATCATAGCTCGATTTGGATCATCTCTAGTCATCATCATGTGTGTACTATCTCATCATAGGAATTTCTATAGAGCCAACCCTTTTTCATGCTGGTTGTAGGCCTAGCCAATAGGTAGGTCTTCGCCCAGCACTCACATCTGACCTTCTCGTCAGAAAGGCATGCCCAACACTCACATCTGATCATGTAGTAAACTACAATCACATCAAAAAGGCCCAGCACTCACATTCACCAGCATGGTAGGCACATCAACTACCATATGTGAAATGGCTCTGCACTTATATCTGACCTACTCGTCAGAAAGGCACAGTACTCACATCCATCTAGGCTGGAACCACATCCGCCACAATGATGAAAGAACCCTATTCTTTTCACCCAAGCTGGAACCACATCTGCCACAATGATGGAAGACTTTCAACCAGGCTGGAACCACATCCGCCACAATGATGAAAGAACTCTATTCTTTTCCCCCAAGCTGGAACCACATCTGCCACAATGATGGAAGACTTTCAACCAGGCTGGAACCACATCCGCCACAATGATGAAAGAACTCTGTTCTTTTCACCTAGGCTGGAACCACATCCGCCACAATGATGAAAGATTTCTGCACTTACATCTGACCTACTCGTCAGAAGGGCATGCACTCACATCTGACCTGGTAGCACTACAACAAAAACTGAATTTAGCGTCGAATTTAGCACCAGATTTTAGTGTAATTTTTTCCCAATTTTGGTGAACAATCTGGCGCTAAACCTGGCGCTATTGTACAATTTCGTAAAATGCCATCTATTGCATCTTTTTTTCCGTCCTTTTTAACATCCAATTTTGCGTCCATTTTTGCGCCCAATTTTTTGCATCTTTTGTTACGCCCTTATTTTCGTCCAATTTTGCATCTTGTATTGCATATTTTTTTGTGTCATTTGTTACATCCTTATTTGCACCCAGTTTGACGCTCAGTTTTGCATCCAATGTTACGTCTTATTTTGCTCCTTTTGTTTCATTGAGTCTTGCACCCAATTTTGCACCATGTTTTGTATCAAATTATGTGTCCAATTTTGCATCTAGATTTGCATCCAAATTTGGGCCCAATATTGCATCTAGTTTTGCATCCAATTTTACTTATAATGTTGCATCCATTTTTTCATCTAATTTTTCATCTTGTTTTACGTCTTTTTTTGTATCGATGTCTGTGCCTAATGTTTCATCTTGTTTTACGTCGTATTTTGCATCTAGGTTTGTACCTAGTGTTGCATCTTGGTTGATGTCTTTTTTGCATCTATGTTTGAGCCCAATTTTGCACCCAGTGTTGCGCCTAGTGTTGTTCCTAGTTTTGTGCCCATGTTTGTATCTAATATTGCATCCAGTTTTGTGTACAATGTTGCATCCCATATTGCATTCAATATTACGTCTAGTTTTACATCCAATGTTTCATCCCATCTTGCATCCAATATTGTGTCTCATTTTAAGTTTTTGTTTGCATCAAGTGTTGCTTCCAGTTTTGCACTTGATGTTACGCCTATTTTTATGTCCATCGATACACCATATTTTGTGCTCAATTTAATGTCCAATTTTACGTCTAGTTAGGAGTCCACTTTTGCATCTATTGTTGCGTATAGTTTTGGGCCTACTATTGCATCTAGTTTTGAGTTATTAATTGTGTCTAGTGTTGAGTCTCCTTTTGCATCCAATTTTGCTTTTACTGTGACATCCATTTTTTTGTCCACATTTGTGTCTGACATAACGTCCACTTTTGCATCCACTTGTGTGTTTGGTGTGACGTCCACTTTTACATCTTGTTTTGCATTTAGTGTTGCGTCTAATATTGCATCCATCTTGCACTACTACATTTTTTACCTCTAAAAATACACTGCAATATCATTAGGGCATGGAGGAATCGAACCACCAACCTCCTGCTTGTAAGGCAGGTGCTCTTCCATTGCGCTAGAACCCTTTAATAATCGAGAAGAGAAGCAATATTAACACATATTTCATCATTTGAATTCTAATAAAAGACAATAAGATCCAAAGACAGTCATGCTTAAAATCCAATTTATTTTTCCAAACACATTAATAAGCACAAAAATCTACCGTGATCAGGAAACAAAATATCCTAAACAATTACGCAATCTGTTAAAATGGTTCGTAAAAGGGTCTTAGAGAACAAGATAATGTATTGATGCATACCTAATAACCTAAACTTAAGAAGGACAAAGAATAAGGATGTGTTTAATAAATAGTTGTAGAATCCAATTGAGGATTGTGTGTTGCTACATAAATGTTTCTATTCGTTGATTATGTGATTTTGTTCAGCAATGGGATGGTAACACTACTACATTTCGACCAAAAATCCGACGGCCGTATTGTCGGATTTTTGACACTTCCCTGTCGCATGTACGACACTATGATTTTTTTTAAGCATCGGTGGATTTTCGTCGGTTATCCGACATCTTTCCAATCCGTCGGTTAAGCGACAGCTCAGTTTACCGTCGGAAAAATGTAAGTCGTCAGTTATCCGACATCTAATTCATATTAAACTTTAAACACGTGTCGCTTAACCGATGGCTATCCGACGGATTATGAAAACTTAAACATCGGTTAAGCGATGGTATTGAATTTAAAAAAAAAAATCACCTAGAGGCCGTCGCTTAAGCGACAGCTATCCGATGGATTATGAAAACTGAAATGTCGGTTAAGCGACGGTATTGAATTAAAAAAAAAAAAATCACCTACAGGCCATCGCTTAACCGACGGCTAAAAGTTTTTAAAAAAAAAATACAAATGCCAGATCGCTGTGCACAATCCCCGACATATAAAACAGATCTGAAAATAACTTAGAAACAACAGATTTTTTGCAGCCAGAAATCCACCCTCTTAGCTTCTATATACTTTTTTTTAAATGTCTTATATTTATGGAAAAGTGGAAGGTTATATACAATGGACCTCACCACCTATTCTGTACCATGACTAAAGCAGACAGAAAATCAGAATATGTTGGTTGGTCAAGAGATTGAGCATCTTTGACCAACAGAGCACACTTGGAGCTGGTGCTGGATCTCATCGCCCCATAAAGAATAGAAAGTAGAGAATGAGCTATGCTCATTCGTAAAAACAAACTTAACCCTGACCTACCAAAGGACAAATAACGCTGAAATCCAAAGGCAATGCCAAAGCTTATAGAAAGTGGTACTAACAAGAGAACAACCATTTCCAAAACTGCAGCTCACCAATGCAACTTGTATTGGCCAAGGGTACACTCTGACTAGGCTCAGAATAGGATCAATTGGAATTTTATGACTCAGTTTACTAAACAATACATAAAATATTAAAATTTCAATGAAAAAAATGTGTTTTGACTTTTAAAGATTCCAAATCATTAGAGACAAAATATGCAAAGCCTACTCATACCAAATATTCCTGGAATCAATCCATATCATCAAAACATGTCAAATCATCCTCAATAAGCTAGAGTGCTCCACTAGACATGATAGTATATGTCATGAAGATATCATATCATCCCCAAAGGCTAGGACGCTCCCATGGAAGAGCCTCCCAACACCACCAAATCCAAAGAGTGTGCCAAGAGATAATCCATTCCATGCAGGTGCTATGTCAAACCACCCATACCAGGGCACTCTACAAAAAGATAATCCAAGTGTCATGAACAAGTGATGCATGAGAGAACACTCAAAGAGCAACATCATAATCATCCATATGCACTCTATCATGAAAAGACATATCCCATAGCTACTAGCCTAAATGTATCATGAACACCCATATGCTATGGCATCATCAACACTAGGACATCATCACAGCATGAAGCAAAAATTTAGCATCAAGAAACTTAGGCCATCCATGGCTCCAACCTGTAGGCTGTAACCCCTATCAAAGGTGTGACAAAATCACATGTGGAAACCCATGTCAAAATGAGGGTTAACACACTCTACCATAGATCACCACCTCACTTTAAGGAACTTGATTTTGAAAATGATAGACATCAGAGATGAACTGTAATACTGCTTTGTACACTTCCAAATGTCTTTTTACACAATCCCAAAAGAAAAATTACGGAAAGGCTCATGTAAATGGGAGTCCCTAGAGAACGGAGAAAGGTAGTGCAAAGCTGCATGAATAAGTAAACGCCAAAATCGACACCAACGATGACTTATCAAAGAGTTTCAGTAGTGATGTAGGAGTGAACAAGGTTTCCCCCTCTCCCCCACCACACTATTTAGTTTTATAGAGACAAGTTAGAAGAATGGATAAATAGGAAAGGACGTGGGGGGCTGAACATAGCAAGAACTGTAATAAAAATACTGTTATATGCAGACAATTTAATCTTGACAGCTAGAACACTACTCAGCATATAATAACACTTATTGGCATTGGAAAATTTGTGTGCAGAAGTGGAAATGGAGGTGAACACATGTAATACTAAGGTGATGATATTTTCACTAAAACAAAAAACAAATCAAACCCAAATTAGACTTTAAAAATGGGCATCCCACAATAACACAATACTATAAAGCTCACTCTTCATTAGATAAGGGGTTTGATCAAAATCATATCTGTTATGCAAGGGGGATTGATCAAGAATTGACCAGGTTGATTGGGACCTTATTGGTTGGCTGGGTTGTCCCAGGGCCTGAACCGTTTAGGCCCAAAATGAAATAGAATTTCCTTTTAAGGCCTTCCTTATTGCCCAAAGTAAATATTTGGGCCTCAAATTAAAAGAAAAATTTACACTGGGACACATACACGAGAAAGAGACTTCAAGGAGGATGGAAAGCAATCTTGCTACTTTAAAACAGATGCAGAGCAGCTGAGGTTTGGGAATGGAGCATGCTATGGTCTCTCTTCCAAGAGCTCATAACACTTGTACTTTTATACAGGTTTGAGATATAGGGACCAAGTACATCTAGGAACGTGGGATCAGATGGAGACAGTGCAAAAGCACTTCACAGGCTTCCTTAAAGTAAAAGTAAGCATTATGAGACACTCCTGACAAACATAGGTTTATACCTAATTGAGCTTGAGGCAGTGAGGAAGCTGATATTATCATGCATATAACAAGTGGCAGCCATGAGCAGCAAAAGGATACCCAACAAGTTCCACCTGGATGACTTCAAAAAGAAAGAAGATTATATAAGAGCTTACAATACACCACCACTATTTGTGGTATTCATGGCAATGCGTTTTCTTCTGCTTGCCGAAAAATTGACAAACACAAGTAGGAACCTTAGGGAATTGCTCTAATCTATACTTAATTACTTGTTTTGAATAATCCAATGAACCACACAACGCATTTTTCAGATGAGCAGTGCAATTAAATTATCACCCATTAAGATCAGATATTCTATAGGATCCGATACCTCTGCTCTGGGATTTCTATAATATGGTTTCTTACCATTCCTCAGTTCATTCATATCTAGTAGGGTTAGGATGCCCAATGTTACTATGAATTTCAACTAAGTCTGGACAGTCCATTAATATATGATGTTCATCAGCGATTTCCCATTTTTGCATATCATGCAGATAGTTTCTTCCCTGGAATTTTTGGGTTGAACTACCTACCAGATGTAACTTCATGGATGATTGGAGTACATACATTTGTTGCCAATATTCCATTTCGTTTTAACATATTTAAAGAGTGGAGAGATATGTTAGTGAATAAACACTTCAATGACACAGGAAGAAAAGTTCACATAACAAAACTGAAGGGAAAAGAGAATTGTAACCTTGTCATGAAGGGTAATAATGAACCGCTGCAAGAATAACAATTTTTTCATGCCTTGATTATCACCTTATGATTCGCTCAGGTAAAGCTATTGGAAGAAATATATATTTACTCCTGTTGATGCTGCCGAGTATATTCCCATATTGCAATAGCACCACTGACATGGACATTTAGAGATCTAATGACACCATATTGAGGAATTTCCACACATGCATCCAGTACATGGATGATATCAACAGGAATTCCCTCTTTCTCTCTTCCAAGTACGAAGACCTAATTTAGAGTAAATTGTTTATCATTTCATCAGGCAAACGTAGTACAGATGAAAGCATACAACGAATTATAATTCTTGCAAATAACACCTTGATAAATTTCAAGTGTTTTAACTTCCCATTTTCTGAATCTACAATATATGAAAAGTTACACGAAATTGGAAAATGAAAACAGACCTTACCATTTTTCGTGGGAATGAATACCTATTGATTGGTATACTGTTTGCCGTTTGCTCCAATCCCAAAACTGAGTACCCTTCCCTCCTCTTTGCCTTCAAGTATTCTTTAAGGTTCAATTCAGGTACTTCTTGTATTGGAATCCACTTCTCTGCTGTGACGTTGTAAAGTAGACATGATTTAATATCATCAATCTGAAAATGTGGTTGTTGCTTTCCTGACTATTTGCTTAGAATCCACTCACCAAATAATGAAATCAATATTGCAAATTAAGATAGAAAAAAGATGATTTTGTACCTGATTAGCTGGAACTGTTTATCTTGTATTATACTTGCATCAGCAATAATTAATCTTGTTGCTTTAAACACCTACAAGAAAAAGAGTAATCGACACAGAAGTGGGTAAAAGAGATATCGCACACATTTACACTATGATAATCATGAGCATATTCAGAAATATCTAGCCAAGTCACTGTATTTTACACTTCACCTCACAAGTTCGTGCCAATCCTACAAGATTAGGAACACATCCTAACAAAGAGGCAACAACGATCAAATCTTGTCATCCCCCTGTCATTTTGTCCATTTCTTTTATTCGTGACTCTATTGTTGACATCAGCAATTGATCTTCAACCTCAATTTTTGTGAGAGGCAAATGCAACAGACTAGTTATTTTAGGAGTCCACAAGGAAAAATGCACTGGCACTTTTACCTACTAAATGATATTCATGGAAACAAAACCAGTAATCATATATAGCCCACTGGAATCAGGCTCTTTCCTTCCATAAAGCCAATCTTTTGAAAATGACAAAAAGACAGATGATTATGATGCTAAATAATAGCTCGATTGATGATGATGACATCATTAACATCCCTTAGACCAGCTTGGTCTGTAGGACCCACACAGAGAAAGTGAACAAATGGAACTAGGAAATTAAAATCTTGAAGATTACTTATTTAGACATTTGCTTCAATGTGAGATAAGATTCATAATAAAGTCTCCCAACTTAGTTTGGTTGTCTTGATTTAGGATTTTTCATGAACTAAATTGTTGTTGCAGACATCAGTATAAGGCTATAAGCACATTTAATATTGCTGTGTTAAGGGCATCTTAAAAGGAATTGAGCTTCGTCTTCAATATATTCTAAATTGCATTGATTACAGATTATGTTTTCAAAAGGAATTTTCAGAAGAGTCCATTTGCTAGGTTTTCTATGAAGCTCATGCAAGTTAGTTCTTAGTTGAGTC